>WOXC01011539.1:0-530571 GCA_011680675.1 Gymnobelideus leadbeateri | reverse complement strand
GCCACAGAAAATGAGCACCCACACATAAATCATGACTAGTTGTGTAACCTTGAGCAAGTTATTTAACCCCAATTGCTTTAAAAAAGGGGGGGGGGGCTGGAGTTGGCAACCTCTGATATCCCTTGAAACATTGAGATTCTGTAATTCTGTGATTCCCTGAGATCACATTCTTGGATCCTCTGACTTTTTGTTTCTCCTCCTCTGAATGTTTCTAGCCCTAAACTGGGAGCCAGAAAATCCTACCTCCTCCATATACTCACCAAGTCCATGAGTCTTGGTTTTTTATCTGGGTCTTAGTTTCTTCAACTTTAAAAATGAGTATTGGACCACATTTTCTCTCAAAGGTCTCTTCCAGCTCTGATATTCTGATTCCATTGTGGCCCAAAAGCTGACATAATCTTGGAAGCAGTATGATGTAGAGGAGAAAGAGCTCTACTGGAAGTGGAGAAGACCTGGATTTTAATTTAGCCTCTGATTCCTGTGATTCTGGGCAAATCATTTAATCTCTCAGTGTCCTTAGGCAAATCTCTAAAATTTCAACTTAAAGAAAAGTTGCTGATCTGGGAAAGCAGACCAATTACTGTTCTAAATTAGGAGAGTTCCTTTCTACCTGTAAATCTTGAGTCCTCTGTCAACTTGCTGTCTGAGTCTCAGTTTCCTCATCTATAAAATGACAATGGAAAAGACAATTTCTAAGGTACTTTCCAGCTCTAAATACATGATCCTGTGACATGGTAGACACTTTTAAGTAAATTATGTAAATTATTAAAAATAGTCCAAGGAAAACTTGCTTAATTGTTGAAATAATTATAATTCCAAAGCCCAGCTAGTTCTGGGCTGACAATGGATTAGGAGCCTGTCTGGAGTGGGCCTAGAGTTTCCAGAGCCTTTCCAAGGCGGGCCTGGCCGCCCATGTTTTCTGAGGTCACCATGCTGAATAAAAAAGGAGCCAGGCCCAGTTCCCAAATGGTCCACTGGGTGGTCTCCTGGCTCAGTACTATCTACTCCTTGGTGAGAAACACCCTGATCATGAACTTGTTTTCAGTTCTTTTTTAAAGTAACTTTCTCATTAATCATTGACATTGTCCTGTTTCAAAACAGGGAGCCTGAACTCTTAAATTACTGCTTCATTTTCAAATATAGTGTCAGGCATAAAGTTGGTGCTTCACAAAAGCTTATTGGATTGGAAGTACAGTAGAAAGGGCATTAGCTCCAGAGTTAGAGGACCTGGGTTCAAATTCTGTTTCTGTCACTTATTACCTTTGTGATGGGCATATCCTCCCTGGGTGTGACCTTCATTTGTTTAAAAGGATTAGACTAGTCAGCTGAAATCAAATTAAACTTTGAGGACAGCTTGTTAGATCCTTGAACATAGGAGGCTCTCAAGAAATGATTCATGAGTTAATTGAATGAAAAGAGAAAGAAGAAGGAGGAGGGGAAAGATAAGGCTTTCAGTGGTTTGCTATGCAATCATCAATTTTTTAATACTTTACTTTTTTCATAATTACATGTTAAAACAATTTTAACAACTGTTTTGTAAAGCTTTGCGTTCCATATTCTATCCCTCCATTCCTTCTTCCCCTCCCCATTCCCTGAGATGGTAAGCAATCCAATAAGGGTTATACATGTGCAAACATGTAAAACATTCCCACTTTGGAGCAGACTCAAACAACAACAACAAAATTTAAGAAAGCGAAAAATAGCATGCTTCAGTTTGCCTTCAGACAATATCCATTCTTTCTGTGGAAGCAGATAGCATGTTTCATCATGAGTCCTTTGGGATTGTCTTGGATCATTGTACTACTGAGAATAGCTAAGTCATTCACAGTTCTTTGTACAATATTACTGTTACTGTGCACAGTGTTCTCCTGGTTCTGCTCATATCACTTCGAATCAGTCCATGCACATCTTTCCAAAGCATCATTTATTTTTAATGTTATGTGACCATTCATCTATATAATGGAGGCAATAATACTTGCTCTTTGGTCCTTCACAGGCCTATGATGAAAAAGGACTGAATTTAAAATTAGGGAGCTGGTGGTTCAAATACTGACCCTATTTTCTTAGTACTTATGTGATCCTGGGTAAGTCTCTCAATTATCTCTGGACCTTGATTCTCTCCTGCAGAAGAGATTATAGTATTATATAATATATAATTATTAATTATATATATATTATTATATATTATATAATAATATAATATTATAATATAATAATTATATATTAATATTATTATATTATATTAATATAATAATTATATTATTAAATATATTATATAATTAAATTAAACTTATTAATTAAATAATTTAATATTAATTAAATAATTAAATATTAATTAGAAAAATTAAATATATTATATATAAATTAAATTATTAAATATATTATATTAATATAATAATTATATATGATAATATAATAATAATTATATATTAAACAATATATAATTATAGTAGTATTGTGGAAAGAGACCTTATCTTGAAGTCACAGGGCCTGAGTTCAATTTCCTACTCTGCTTCTTATTGCCCATGTGGCCTGCTCTCCCACTATCCTACATCCCTTCCCCAATATACTAGTCACCTCATCTCTTTGATCCTGAAGAGCTGGATTAGATGCCCTCTCTCACAGAAAAAGGAAAGTGTGGTCCAGAGAGGTTGTGACTTATCCCAGGTCACATAGGCAGTAAGTGTCAAAGGTGGTGTTTGAAATGGAAGGGGTGGAGGTAATGTTCTTTTCACTATACCATGCTTGTGGAGGGGGATAGAGGAATAACCGGATCTCTTATGTCCCTTCTGACTTTCAGTCTATAAACTTATAACCCCCTCCCCCCAAACACACATTCACCAGCTGGGTAACTCCAAGTATCCTCTGTCAATTGAGGCCTATATATTTGTCTTTGAACCCTACCAGATTCCGGTGAAGAAAACCTTTTGTAACCCTTAATGCAACACAGAAGTGTTAGCTTGTAGACATCAACAAACACAAATGTAAGACGACCTTCTTCCCCAATGGCCTTCGTGTTATTTTTCCTCTAAATATAGCCCTGTGTCCTCAGAGACTGTGCGATACATATCCCAACTTAGCCTATCACTGGCTGATGGTGGAGGATTTGTTTCATCCCTGATCCTAAACCCAATTGGTCTCTCCTTCCCCTTCCTTTTTAGGAAGAAGAGTAACAGGTGGGTGACCTCTTGTGTTCCCTGGCTGCTGCTGATGCAGGCCCCTTCTCAGGTCTCCTGGGGGGTGCTGAAGATTACACTTCCACATCTATCTTCATGATATAGGGCTGCCAGTTCTTAGTCTGCAGAATACAGGACATGGTCTCAAGCCTCTCCAGAGTTTCTTTACACCCCCACCCCCACCTCTGAAGTTGGGTGTTTCCTCCCTCCTCAAATCATTCTGCTTGAGTCTCACTGTTGTCTCCATGACTCTCTACCTGGTTTTATATTTACTTATCTTAGAGCCAGCTAGGTAGTGAATAGAGGACTGAGCCTTGAGTTTAAAAAAAAAAACAAACCAAAAGAGTTCAAATCTCATTTCAGATGCTTACTAGTTGTGTGACCCTGGACAATCACTTCATCTTATATGTTTAGTTTCTCCATCTATAAAATAGGGATAATACATGCACTGAGCTTCTAGGGATAGCACGAGGATAAAATGAGATCATATTTGCAGGGTACCTGGAATATAGTAGGCCCTTAATAAGTGGATATTTCCTTCCCTTTATCTGGGTCTATTTGTGGAATTCCTCATTTTCCTCCAAGTAGAATGTAAGTTCTTTGAAGGCAGGAACGGAATCTTTTTTTTTTTTTAATAATTGGATCCTCAATGCCCTGCTCAAAGTAGATGCTGGATAAGTCATCATGATCTAGTGGAAAACATGTTTGTTGGTATATGGAGTCGGAGGACCTGGATTCAAATCCAGCTCTTCTACTTTGGGCCTCAGTTTCCTTTTCTGTAAAGTAAGGTGAGGAGAGAATGTCAAATTAAATAGTCTTCTAAAGTCTTTTCCAGCCCTAAATGTATTGATAACAAGTCACTCTATGTCTCAAAGTCCCAATTTCCTTATCTATAAAATGAGGATGTTTGGGAAAGTTAGTATCTCCAAGGATTCTACCACCCTTTTCCACCAATGTTACTAGAGAAGGCTGACCCTTGGTGTTGTTACATATGTATTAATGAAATTAATATAAACATGGCCTCATACATGCATCTCAAACTCATTGTGTCCAAAACAGAACTTATCTCTTGCATTTTCTGGGCTTTCCTATTACCCTTACAGGAGGGGACCACTCCTCCAGTTTAGCAAATTGCATGAAATCCAATTCAGCATAAAGTCTACCTCTTTTCACTCCCCTGTCTTGACTGTCCCAAAGGGAAGGTCTCTCCCTCCTCTGAACTCTAATAATACAACACATTAATTTTATGTTTAGCCACAAACTGTCTTATAACATTTCATTGACCTGTTATTTAAATTGGTATTAATTTTCCATCTGTTTATTAGCTTTTCCAAACAATTTATAACTTTTGACAGCAGAAGCGTCATCTTAAGATTTCTTTTGTTTACCCATAGTGCCCTGAATATAGAAGGACCTCAGGAGAGTGATATGTTGACTTACTTTAACCAAATTCAGAGGAATGTGTCTAACTGGAATCGGATACTGGACCATTATATTTCTTGACAAGGTCAAAAGCAGAAAAAGGCATTGAAATACAGGCAGGCCTGATACACCCGACATATGGTAGCCACATAATGGGAGCTCAACAGCCCTGCTCCAGGGGGAAATGTTAACTTTCTTGTTGGTGATAAGCCAATGCACCCAACCCCCATTTAATTTTCTTTTTTTTCAAATGGTAACATATTTCATATGTAGCCCTATTTCTAATATTTCACATTACCCTCTAAAAGAACTTGGAGAAAGGTCTTCCATATATTTGGGGAGGGGGAAGCATTATTATCCCCATTTTATGGTTGAAGAAAATGAGGCTGAGAGATTGATTTGTCACACAACTAGTGTCTGAGTCAGGATGAACTCAGGTCTTTGTAACTCCAGGTCCACTGTTCTATCCACTGCACCACCTAAAGGCAACTCCTCTGTGGGAAGACATGGACAAGAGGTACACAGGAAGAGTGGGCATGGATGAGGTATGGTATATATTGTTGGAGCCAGTAGCCACTTTGAGAAGACTTTGAATCCACTGAGGATACTGAAACAGTAACCTACCTCTTAAGTCTCTTCCTCTTCCTTCTCTACTCCTATACTACTGTCACTGGGGAAGGGCTTGAAGGCCTATTAGTATTATGTACACATGAGTATAATACATATGCATATACAGACAGTTCTCACTTTTCATAAATTCACATTATACACATAAAGAATCCTGAAAGGCATATGCATTAAAAAAAAACCCATCCATGTTTACAATACTGTGCTCTTCCTCTCCTCCTTCCCTTTTGCTAGGCATTCAGCTTTGCCCCTCACCCAAAAAAGTGACCAGAGGCAGGGATCACTGCCAAATGGGGGGTGGGGGGTGGAGGGGTGGGTTTGGCTTGAGAGCACCAAGAGAGGAGCCTTTAGCATCACTCTGCTTACCTGTCCAGCCCCTGTCTTCTGTCCCTCTGTGTTGCAGTACTGTGTGGCTCTCCCTGGCCTCCATGTTCCTTCTCCTGCTCTGGATTATGTCCCTGACCCCCATGTGTCCTTGAACCCTGTGCTGGTCCCCTCTCTCTATGGATGAGTGGTCTCTTTGCCTGCTTGCCTCCCTCCCTTCCCCACTTCTAAGAGCAAACAGGAATTACATAAAAATTGCTTTAAGTAATTAAAGCAATCTGCAGAACTGTCTGTAGTATGTGATTACAAAAGAATGGCCTAATGGGTACATTTCAAGCCCATCATGTCCAAAAGAGAGCTTATTTTCTGTCTCCTCCAAACCCTCACCTCTTTCAAACTTTCCTATTTCTTCATCTGAGGGCACTACCCAGGTTCACAACCTGGGTGTCTGACTGTGCACTTGCATTCACTCCATATTTGCAATCTGTTGACACATACTGTGGTTTCTACCTTAGTAACATCCCCTTTACCTATCTCCTTTTTCCTCTATAAACTGCCACTGCTGTGGTCACCTGGATTATTGCAATTGCTTCCTAAATAGCCTCCCTGTCTCAAGTCCCTCCTCCTCCAGTTCATCCTCCATCAGTCAGAGGCTTTCTTGAAGCACAGGTCTCCCTGTCATCCCTCTACTTAAACACTTTTGGCTCCCTTATTTAATTCTCCAAAATTAAATAAGCAGTTCTGTTTATCATCTAAAGCTCTTCATAACCTGATCCTTTCCTACCTTCCCAGTCTTCTGGCACTTTACTCTTCTCCCAACACTTGATCTTCCCTGTGAGGCAGCTACACCAACCTACCTACTACTCCAACAGACCACAGCCCAGCTCCCAACTCCTGGCCTTTGCACTAGGCTCACCCCTCACTCCCATATCTTAAATGCTTTGGCTACCTCCAGGCCTCAGCTCAGTGCCACCTTAGACTGGAGACCTGTCCCAGGTCCAGGAGCTCTCAGATTACCTTCCATCTACTCTGTAGTTATTTACATGTCTCTCCCCAAGAGAAGGTGAGGTCCTTGAGGGCAGGGGCTGTCTTCTTTTATTTTCTTTTGTAACCTCAGTACTTAGCATAGCAATCAAATCAAAATGCCTTTTGATCACTTATTTGGACAATTGCATAGTAACACTGTCAATTTCACAACCACCAAACTGGCCAAATTCATGCCCATCCAGGTAGCTTTTTTTTTTGTATCTGCAGTACTTACCACAGTAATCTTTGATCACTTATTTAAACCACTGTCCATTTCATAACTGCCAGACCAGTCCATCCCAGTGACTTTTATATACCCATGTAAATTTTTTTAAAGGATCATAGGCTTTTATTTTATAAAATAAACTGTTTCACAGCACACAATTCACATCTTAGTGTTCTCTCAAGATTTGATGAGACCAATTTTGTTTCGTTTTTTTAAATAACCAATCCAGTCACTTGGCTAACAAGAGAAGCCCCTGCCTGTCTGTGGCTGGGTGGCTCACAGGCCGAACCTCTGCTCCACCTGCTCCACAATCATCTCAGCGATGGCCAGAGAGGCCGTGGCAGCTGGGGACGGGGCGTTCCTCACGTGGAGCACACGGGCCCCCAATGGCCCCGCGCCGCCATCGAAGACAAAGTCGTCCACGAGGTTGCCGTGGCTGTCCAGGGCCTGGGCCCTTACGCCAGAGGGGCCCCTGACCACGTCGTCCACACTCATCTCCGGGATGAAGCTCTGCAGCTGGCGGATGGTGGCCTGCAGGGAGAAGGCTCGGTACATCTCACCCAAGCCGGCCACCGTGTGGCGCATGGCCAGCCGCAGCAGGCCGCCATGGCGTAGGGACTCCCACGTGTCGTGGGCTGAGAAGTCCAGCAGGCTGTAGCCCTCCCGCTTGAAGGCCAGCACAGCGTTGGGCCCGAGCCAGACGCTGCCATCCATCCTGGGAGTGAAGTGGACGCCCAGGAAGGGGAAGGTGGGGTCGGGGACTGGGTAGATGTTGCCCCGCACCAGATGAGTCCTGTCCGGCCGGAGCAGCAGGTAGTCCCCACGGAAGGGCACTATGGCCGGCTCGGGGCTGCAGCCGCTCAGCTGGGACACACGGTCCGAGTGCAGTCCAGCGCACGTGACCACGAACCTCGTGTGCACTTGGGCTCCACGGGCGCTGCACAGCAGCACAGGTGTCCCAGGCCGGTCTGGGGCCAGCTGCATGCCGCTCACTTCGAAGTGGGTGAGAAGAGAGCCGCCGGCCTCGCAGAAGTCCTCAGCAAAGGCTTCGGCCACGCGTGTGTAGTCCACGATGCCCGTGGAGGGGCACTCGAGGGCCAGCAGGCCGCGGCAGTGAGGCTCGCGGGCACGGATGTCAGGTGGCTGCAGAAGGCGAAGGCCAGGCACCTGGTTCTGCAGGCCACGCTCATGCAGCGCGCGCAGGCGGGGCAGCTCAGAGGGGCGCACAGCCACCACCAGCTTGCCGCAGCGCCGGTACGCCAGGCCCCGCTGCTCGCAGTAGGCGTAGAGGAGGCGGGCACCATGCACGCACAGCCGGGCCTTCAGTGACCCCGGTGTGTAGTAGATGCCGCTGTGGATGACGCCGCTGTTGTGGCCCGTCTGGTGCTGCGCCAGGCTGGCCTCCTTCTCCAGCACCAGCACCTGTAGGCCTGGCCGCCTGAGGAGCAGGGCCCGGGCCGAGGCCAGGCCCAGGATCCCCCCGCCCACCACCACCACGTCGTACGTGTGGGCGCTGCCAGCCTTGGCACGCGTCTCCAGGCCGACTAGGCCCCTGGCCTGAGGTGCAGTGGCTAGGCCTCGGAGAAGTCGCGCCACCATGACGCCCCTCGGAGGCGCCATGGCGTCCTTGAGCAGCAGCATGGCTTCTCGAAGGCTTAAATCTGCAGGAGGCTGGGCGGTGCCTAGACCTAACTTCCGGTGGGTGGGAAAGGCCTGGCGCCTCCTTGAATTGTGCAGAGGAAGATGAAGCAAATACCAGCTCCTCGTTAGTATAGTGGTTAGTATCCCCGCCTGTCACGCGGGAGACCGGGGTTCAATTCCCCGACGGGGAGAATGAAGTCCATTTTTGCCAGGCCAGAATTGATTTAACTTTATTTTCTCTGAGATGTTTCAAAGCATCACACTACTAGTTTTTAAAGTCTAGGGGCCGTTCTGTGCTTGTCAATACGACTCCAAGGCATAGAGCGAGAGGCCCCCGAGCACCCACTTCTCAGGCAGGAAAGGGGAGGGTCGCGGGGGCGGGGACACAGGCAGCCCGGGGAAGGCTGCTTTTCCGGGTCTCCGGCAGCCACCAAGCAGTAACCAGTACAAAGCCCACAGCCGAGACGCGGGCTCGCGGCCGGCGGGAGCGCGCGCACCAGCGGGAAGGGCGGGAAGGGGGCCCCGGGAGCGCGCCTCAGGCAGGCGGGAAGCGCCAAAAGCTGCCTCCCGCCCGCGGAGAGTGCAGGATCGGGACATGGTCCTCTCTCTTTTGCCGCCTGGGCTGAGGGCTCGGGCACTAATACCGGGGCCTTGCGGCCTCCGCAGCAGGCCAAGGAAAAGCGAAATGATCAGACTGGCTCAGCGGTCCCTGCCTCGCCGAGGCGGAGGAAGGGTGGGATAGCGACGGGGCCAGCACGCACTGAGCAGGCGCGAGGGCGGGGCGGGAGCGGGTGGGGCGGCGAGGTGGGGGGGGGGGGGGAGAGAAATGGTGAGGTTCTAGGAGCTCGCGCGCAACACAGCCCAGCAGGACCTCGTGGCGCAACGGTAGCGCGTCTGACTCCAGATCAGAAGGCTGCGTGTTCGAATCACGTCGGGGTCAAGGTTTTTCTTTTAACAACTGGAGATACTAGACATCTTTTTAACTAGGGTGCCCCGATGCACCCTGCGGGGCGCGGGGGGGGGGGGGGGGAGGGAGGAGAAGGGACCAAAACCACAGTGGGGTGTTTCCAGATTCCCCGATGGGGGTGGAGGGGACAGGCAGGCTGGACTCCACGTGGATGAAGCTGCAGATGCCTCCCCTCCACAGCCCCACTGACCCTGCTTTAACTCCCTTAACAAACACGTGTAATGTGCAAGTGGGCAGGGGTCACTCCTATGTACGGGCTGCACCGAGGCCCGCTAGTGGGTGCTGGACCCTCCGGTCCAGCTGGGGCCGTCCAGCCCTCAGGCCCCCATTCCACAGGGCGGAAAAAGCCGTGCATTCCCCTTGTAACCGCGGGCCGCCAGTGAGCACCACAGGCCCTCAGGCCCGGCGTGGGCCGCTTTAGGGGGGCTGCCCCTGGAGGCAGACAGGGAAGTCGGGGCCCCTTCACCGTCAGAGGTTCCCTCGATGTCGTGTGGCGTGCTCAAAGAATGGAGAGGGAGCAGAGCAAAGTCGCGGGTTCCTGGCTGGTTTGTAGCTCCGTGCCCGTGACCCCCCAGTGGGAAACGGATGAGACAAAGCAGAGCCCGACCTTCCCTCCAGGACCCTGGCCTGGAAAGGTCAGGAGGGACTCGATGGACTTTATAAATGCGTGGTAAATAATTAGCAAATTAATTGATCGACCTGAACTTCTCTGATCCTGGACCTGCTGTGACCTCCCTCACCTGGGCAAAGAGCAGCTCAGGGCAAGTCGGGGGCGCCCCCTGGGTGGGCTGGGATGGCCTCCCTCTCCTTGCCAGGGCCTGAAGGCCCGCCGTGCCCCCGAGCTGGTTGCATCCCTTCCCTATCTCCACCTCAGTTCAATCTGGGAGGGTTGGTCCCAGCCCCAGGAGGAGAGGGTTGGGGGCTGTCCCTGTCTGTAAGCATCCCTTCTATCCAGGGTCCAGGAGAGATGGAAGAGTGAGGGGCCTCTGCCCTCCAGCCATCACTGCTGTTCCCAGGAGGTCAGCTAGCCTCTGCTTCCACATACGGAATAAAAGGGCTTTTTGCTCCTAGTAGTGAGTAACTGGCTCCTCGATTTTTTTGTGTGCTCTCTCCACATACAACAGCAGATCCTGGGGGAAGTATAACCCTCAAAGTAATGTGCTTTTGTCCTGAAGGTGGAATTTTTCAGGTCTCTGTTATTCTGGATCACTAAATTTGACTTGTGCATGTTGGTAAGGAGCAACAGCATGCACAGGACAAGATAGGAATCCTGAATCTAGAGTGAGCTCTCACTTGACCTTAGGATCAGTGCCCGCATTTCACAGACCAGAGATCTAGAGCTAAAAAAGGAAGATTGGAATTATCCAGCCCAGTCTCTTTGTTTTATAGATAAGGAAACTGAGGCCCAGGGAAGTTAAGGAACTTGCCCAAGGTTATGTTGGTAAATTAAAGTTTTATGAAGTGCCTGGAGTAGACTAACCAGTTAATAAAATGCTTTATATAAAGCTTCTCACTCTTCCCACTTAAACTGCCTCCCTGTTAATAAAATTTAGATGGCCTAAAAATAAAAAGAGGGCTCTGTTCTCTGGGAGAGCCATACTGGTATGGTGTAGAATTCATGTGGTTCTTTCGAATCACACAGCCAGTTAATTATGATGGCAGTATGTCTCATGCTGGTCACATCTATTCTAATATGGCTCCCTGTTCTGGAACGATCTGGGAGGCAAATGTATTATAAGACTATTGGCCAAGAGGGATGCACGTTCTTTCTAGGCAGAAAATGAATGCCTAGGTCACTTTCTCCAGGAGACAGTTTCTCCAGGAAACTGTCCCATATGAGTGATTCATTATAAAGCAATATACTGTTAGTCTGTCTTGTACCCCTAGAGCACAAGTAGGGTCCAAGGAAGTGATAGAGAGTGTGTGCCACATTCCATACCCATAGCCTTCCACTTCTGCAAAGAAGAAAGGTAAGTAAATTCTTCAAGGATATGTTTTAGGGACATGTTTTCTAATATGGAAGCATTAAATTCAAAAATAATTCATCATTTCAAACAAAATAAGTCACACAGTTTCTTTTTAAAATAAAACATTACACACAGTAGAAGGACAAGGCCCCCTCTACACTCCTCCCCCACCCCAAGCCAGCCCATGGGACCAACAATGTCCACTTTCCACTCACCTCTTACTATATGAAATGTGTTTCTTTTGTACAGTATAATGTGTGGGCCTCCCTTCTTTGTCAGAGAACATCTAGAGCCATCAAAGCAAATACAGGATTCTGAACTCAAAAGACTCAATCTCTACTGATAGAATTTCAGATCCCATGACAACTTAAGGAGGGATTTTTGCATAAGGAGGTCTCCCCTGGACTGATCCAATCACAGTGCATAGGCAGCTGCCTATCCATAACAGCAATCATAGTAAAACTAAAAATATTTGGTCATTCATTTCTTGATCTGTGAACTCAAACGAAGGTTGGTGAAAGGGCATTCAACTCACTGAATAATTATAAAAATTATGATATTATAATGAGAATTAAGATACCATAGTTATTAATAATAATGATGCCTATGAAACTTAACCTGGAAAAAAGACATGAGAAAGGGCACTCCCTCCCTTCTTTGCAGAGGTTGGGGAGACTCTGGGTATGGAAAACTGTCTCTATTGTCAGGCTTGGTTAATGTGTTGGTTGTTTTCCTAAACTACCTCTTTTTAATCTTTCTTTTCCCATTCTTTGTTTCAAGGTTGGCTTGATGAGGAATTGAGGAGAGATAGAAGAATATATTCAGAAATGAAAATAATATAAAAATGAAAGATATTAATAATTTTTTAGAGTTAGCCTGTTGAAATAGGGGAGAAAGAAGAAGGATTCAAAAGAAATTACTTGTTTATAGATCATGTTAAATGGGTAAATTGTGCTTTGGAGGAGTGAGAGAAATATGAATGAGGAAGAATAGAATCCAATAACAAAATTGTGCCTTCTTCAAAATAAGAGAATGTAAAAAGCTATGTAATCCACTATCCCCATAAGTAAAATTGTTCTTTCTTCCTACCTTGCAGCATGTATTATCCCATTAAACTATTTTATATTATAAACTAAAATTATTCCCCAAAAAGTTGATAGTTGGACTAATTTTTCTCATCAAAACAACAACAACAAAAAACCCTTTCATTTTAATATGTTTGTGATATAAATCTTATTCTTGCCGTAACATTGTTTTGGATAACATTTAAAGTATTTTCTTGACTAAGAAATCTGTGAGAGGCCTCATAAGTGTGGTTTGCAAAACAGAAAGATGCTTGTATAGTGCCAAATACATATCCTGCAACTGAGAAGTGCCAAGGACAGACTTGTGCTTTAAGGATATCCCTTTGGCAAGGATGCATGGAGGATGGAGGATGCATTCATGGTGAGATGGAAAGACTAGTAAAGCAAAGGGACCGATTTGGAGTAGTCTATTTCAACATTCCAAGAGAAAAGTGTAAAGAGATTGAACTAGAAGAACTTAATGTGAGTGGAGGGAAAACTAGAATCCACAAGAATTTTCCAGCTGATTAGATGTAATAGATAATAGAATCTCAGTGTGCAGGGTGTCCTGCCCTATCTTAAAACTGTAGATACATGATGAAAGCTTAAAACTTCACCAAGACTTTGGGGACAGTCTGTATATTAGATGGATAAGCTAGCTATTTTCTGTTTTTATTCCCAGAGTTTGGCACAATAGCACATCATAAGGGCTTAATAAATGCTTTCCCCATTCCATTTGTTCAGTCTTACAGGGCCTGAGAGAAAGAGAAGAGTCAGGGAAGTTCCAAAGTTGTAAAATTAGAAGATAAGTAGGATGTTAAAGCTTTTATGTCAGCTGGGAATTTAGGAAGAAGGGTGTGCTCTGGGATAAAGATAATGCAAGATGCCTATCTTTCCCATAAAGGCAAGGTGCCCACCAAGGCCGGGAGACAGCCTGACCCTTCAGTGAGAATCTTGGACTTTTGCCTCTGGTCACCTAGTTAGAAATATCTGGGAGGTAGATCTTAAAGGAAAGATTTGGACAGACCAGATCTAGGTATGATCTCATAGAGACTACAATCTTACCCAGAAGAACTGTTAAGAGCTCAACCAAGAGATGAGTGAAGGGTCTAGGACACAGCCTTGGGGCTAAGGGGTATTTGGATGATGATCCAACTAAAGAGACTGAGAAAGAATAACCAGAGAGGTTGGAGGAGAGTAGGGACAGAGCAGAGTGTGTGGTCAAAGAGAATGAGGATTAAGGAAAGGCTTTCAAATATGGCAATTAAAGAATCCTTGGGTAGCTTTGGAGACCTAGATAGCTTTCTGTTGAATGATAAGATCAGAAGCCAGACTGCAAGGTATACTGCAAGGTATTCTGAAGAGAGGGAGAAAAGAAAATGGGGACAAGGGACAGAGACAGCTTTTTCCATCAGTGTATTTGAAAAAAGGGAGGAGAGATAATTGGGGGGACTCCTGGGGGGGGGGTTGCTGGAGCCAGCAGAAAACTGTGGCTAAATTAAATTTTCAGTGTGAGCATTCACACCTCAAAATTGGAAAACCTGATTTGTTATTTTGTTGACTGACAACTTAAGAAAGTGGTGAATACGTGAATAAAGCAAATTAAACTTAAAAGTATGTCATGCCATACATTTCCCTCCCAACCCCCCTTAAAAAATTACCAACACCCCTATGACAACTTCAGAGGGTTATAGAATTGTCTTGAAAATTGGCTTTTCTGGCTTTTTGTTTGTTTGTTTGTTTTTTAAAGTTTGGAGATATCTCTTCATGTTTGTATGCCGGAGGGAAGAAGCCAGGAGGTAGGAAAAGATTGAAAACAGAGAGAAAGGAAGGAGGCAGATTCTGGGGGCAAGCAGCCAGAGGAGACAGGAGGGGATGGCATCAAGAGTACAAATAGAACTGTCTTTGCCAAAACTGGATAATTAGCAGAATGTATATTACCATGCAGGCAAGCTGGCTCATAATTACCAAAGGCTCATGATTACTAGGGAATAGTCAATTAGAAGTTAAAGATAAAAGAGCTCCCATGACCTAATTCTCTGAACTAAGAATTGGGACACATAGTCTCATAACAGATAATCCCTTTTGAAAAACCTCCAACACTTTGTTTTCTTAGAATTAATACCTCCTTAGGAAATCTAGGACCTAGAGTCACCATAGCTATTGCTGGTCAAAATATGGAATTATACTATAGATAAAAATGCTAGTGAAAGTTGAGAAAGGTTGGAAAGAAGGAGCCAGAGACAGGGAGCTGGGAAGACTAAACAACAATAGAGATGCTAGGAATTCTTGCTGAAGCCTCTCTAAGCAGCACCTGTGCCAGAAGGGAAATGAGTTTCTACTGGCCAGAGGCAAAGGCCCAAGATTTTCACCAAAGGGTCAGGCTGTCTTCCTGCATGGGTGAGCACCCTGCCTGTATGGTCATAGCAAGAGAACCCACTGGCAAATTTAGCAGGGCCTCTTGGGGAGTCTGTTCTTAGATAGAGAAGAGGGGATTATGGGTTGTCCTCAAGACTACAATTTACTTGTGCACTTAGCTCAGTCAGCAGTAGGGCTGATTCTCATTCGTTTGGTTGCCTCCCCCAGGCTATTTTCATTTAAATGTTTATCTCTACAAAGAAAAACCTGGTTTTATGTGAAAGGAACACGCTTGAAGCTTATGGGAGATATTGAGGGGAATTGGCTGGGGCCCAGGAGGCCTGGGGGAGGCCTTTTCCTGAATCCTAAAACCATAATACAAAGCTCTAGCTGTAGAATCAGGAAGGACTAAATTGAAATCCTACCCCAGAAACTTAGTAAAGTGCCTGATATATGTACTTGATTAATACTTTTTTTCTGTTTACTCATTCCTAGCTGTGTGATCACTGATAAGTACTTTCCTACCTTCCCCTCTTTAAACCTGTTTCCTCAAATGTAACATGAGGATAACACCTGCCTTTTACAAGGTTGATATGAGAATCATGAGACAATGTATATAAAAAGCTTGGCAAACCTCAAAGAGTTATGTAAATGTGACCTATAATGACAATGGTCATTAGAAATTACCTGAAATTTAACGTGTTCCAGTTTTTTTTTTAATCTTTAATGTTTAACTTTTATTTTCAATTACCCAGCATTTATCTTCTTTCTCTCCTACACCTCCTATTAAGAAAAACAAAACCCTTATAATAAATATGCATAGCCAAACAACAACAAAAATCTCCCACATTAGACGTTCAAAAATTGCTGTCTTATGCTGCACTTTGAGTCCATGAAATTTCTGTCAAGAAATGGATAGTATGTAGTCCTCTGGAATCATGGTCACTCATTGCATCAATCAATAGTTCTACAATCCTTCAAAGTTACTTTTCTCTATAATGTTGTTGTTATTATATAAACTATTCTTCTGAGTCATTCACTTTAAATCAGTTTATATAAGTCTCACAGATTTCTCTGAAACCATCCCTTTCATTTCTTATGTTGCAACTGTTGTACCTGAATGAAGCAAGACAGAAGATCTCCGAGATTGAATTTGGAGTAGATTTATTATGGCAGGACTGTTGGGGTACATGGCTACCCAAATCAGACAATGGGTTGGCACAGATAGCTTGATGGTTTTTAAAGAAGTTCCATAGCCAGGTTATGTAAGCTGAAACTACAGTGATTGGTCAGTATACATTTGAATTTCCCACCTGCATGAAACCCTAAGCTGAAACTCCACCCACAGATCAATTAGGGGAACGGAAGGGGACAGGGTTGTGCTTGCTTACAGAATAATTAGGGAAGTGGAAGTTGGAGTTGTCTGCTTTACAAATCAATGAAGGGAAGGGGGAAAGTGGAGTTGTCTGCTTTATAGATCAATGAAAGGAAGGGGAAAGTGGAGTTTTCTGCTTTACAAATCAATGAAGGGAAGGGGAGGTGGAGTCCAACAGCAGCAATATTTCTTTACATTCATATGCTATAGTTTGTGCAAAAGCTTTTAGATTATATATAAGCAGAGTTGTCCATTTTATTTTCTGTGGTCCTCTCTATCTTTTGGTCATGGACTCTTTCACTATCCATATTTGCAAAAGGCATAATCCTTCCTGCTCCTCTAATTTGTTTATGATGTGACTAAGTCATATAGACATATCTATAAAAGGAAAGTCAACTCAGGAAGCATTGGAAGCTCTCAATATCTAAATTCTGGCAAGAGTAACAAATGATTTTGATACAGAAGAAAATGGGAATGTACCTAAAGAATCCATTGAACTGCATGCTGAAGTTATAATATTTCTGAAGGCCGTGAACAAGAGACAGATAAAAGCAAGGATAGATAACAAATGATAAATACGGAAGATTGGCAAGGTCCCAAACATTCAGAATGCTAAAGTCAATATGAGTTTTTGATAAATGCTAAAGACAATGAAAAGGGCTTCTGAAATTAGTTTTGAGGACAAGATCGAGGAAACCATTAAATCCTTCCTTGGGGTAGCTGGAAAAAAGATGATGAACCAATTAGCCAAGGGAGAAGTCCTAGGTTTGTTTGTTTGGTTTTTTTTGCCAAGGAGAATTATTTCAGACTAGAAAGGATAGAACAGAAATGGATAACAGGACATTAGAAGACAAATGAACAGACTGATTGTAAAAGAAGATTTGAGGAACTTTAATAAGTTCAGATCCCCTGGCCTAGAAGTACTTGCACATAGTAGGTACTTAATGTTTATGGACTATCTCCTAGGGTACTAGAGGAATATATAAATGTAATTACTAAACTAAGACTGAGGGATTCTCTCTTGGAAGAATCCTAGAGAATAAGGGTTGACTTGAGACCAGAGATAAGCAAATAGCTCATTTTTCAAAATGAGAAAGAAGATACTTCAAGAGTAAGAGCGCCGGCCTCGGAGTTGGGATGACCCGAGATCGAATCCGGCCTCAGAAAATGAGCACCCATACACAGATAATGACTAGCTGTGTAACCTTGAGCAAGTTACTTAACCCCAATTGCTTTAAAAAAAAAAAAAGAAGATACTTCAAAATACTGTAAATGCTGATGAGCTTGATTTATATTCCTTGCAGAATTCCTAAACATATTATTACGTTATAAGCAATAAGAATCAAAGTGATCATGAATGAAGGAATGAAAAAGCATTTATTAAGTGCTTATCATGGAAGCAAGATGGAACAATGGATAGAGTATTGGATATGGAATCAGGAAAACATGAATTAGATTCCTGTGTCAGTTACTGCATATGTGACCCTGGACATATTAACCTGTCTTGGCTGATTTCCTCACCTGTAAAATTATATAATAATAGCCCCTAACTCAACAGTATTGTTGTGAGGATCAAACCAGATAAAGTATTTACTAAGCACTTACTGTGTATGCCAGTCACTGAGCTGTGTGCAGAGAATTTAAATACAAGCAGGCAGAACAGTTGCTACCCTCAAAGAACTTACATTCTACCGGCTGAAGATAACTTGCTAAGCATTCTGGAAAGCCAGAGTATTAGGGAAGAAGAAAAGAGGGGCTAATATATGTAAAGCTCTTTTCAAACCTTAAAGTTGTATTAAATGTTAGCTATTATTTCTTGCTAAGCTCTGAGGATACAAATAATAAAAAACAGGCCCAGTTCCCTAAAGAGCTTAATTGGGAGAGAAAGTAGAAAGATGGGTGGAAAAGGTTCAGAGTTCCCTGAGGTTTGAAGGGCAGAGGCAGAGCAGTTGAAGACCTGGTGTGAATAATTTGATACCCCAGCTCAATTTAATTAGCTCATGGTGATTTATGGGTACCAGTGATTGTCTCTAATAGCATAGAATTGAGTTTGGTTTACAGAATAACAGGAGTTGTGTAAGGTAGAATTAATTAGCCCACTATGTTTTGATGATTATATTGTTTTTAACTGATCTGTAGATAGATTTAGACATATAGACCTATTACAAAGATTCATATCAACTTGTATATCAACCTTGCTTTACTTTACCTCTATGAATGTACTATAAGATCAATGTTCCAAGATACCAGTTTCCTCATTTTCAATGTTCTTTCATACCTAGTAACTGCTTGTGGAAAGTCCCAGAGCCCTGGCAACTAAATATTTTTAATTGTAATCAATTACCAGTATTATTCTGTCCCAGATCACTGAAATAAAGCAAATATCACAATAAAATGAGTCATACAAATTTTTTTTGTTTCCCAGTGTATATAAAAGTTAAATTTATACTATACTGTAGTGATTAAGTATACAGTAGTATTATGTCTAAAAAGTCAATACACATACCTTAATTTAAAACTATTATTTAAAAAAAAAGTAAACCATGATTTGAGTCTTCAGCAAGTAGCAATCTTTTTGCTGGTGGAGGGTCTTGCCTTGATGTTGATGGCTGCTGACTGATCAGAATGGTGGTATTTGAAGGTTGGGGAATCTGTGGCAATTTCTTAAAGTAAGACAAGAATGAAGTTTGCCACATCAACTGACCCTTCCTTTTCCTTGAACACTCAGAGGCCACTGCAGTGTTATAAACCTGGCCTAATTTCAATACTGCTGTGTCTCAGGGAATAGGGAGGCCAGAGGAGGGGGAACAGCTGGTAGGCAAAGCAGACAGAACATACATTTATCAATTAAATGTGCCATGTTCTAGGGGTATGGTTAGTGGTACCTCAAAACAATTATAATAGTAACATCAAAGATTGCTGTCTTATGCTGCACTTTGAGTCCATGAAATTTCTGTCAAGAAATGGATAGCATGTAGTCCTCTGGAATCATGGTCACTCGTTGCATCAATCAATAGAAATATGTAGAGAATTACCAAAATGTAACAGAGACATGATGTGAGCACATTGTTGGAAAAATGGTACTGATATGTTTGCTTGTATCAGGGTTGACACAGACCTTCAATTTGTAAAAACAAAACAAAACAAACAAACAAAAAAAGAACCCCAAAATAATGCTCAATATATTTGGAGCACAATAAATTGAAACACAATAAAACAAGGTATCCCTGTCCTGAACTAACTAGGAAAAGTGGTTAGACCTCATTAACCTGAAGCCATATAGGATCTTTCATTGGCTTTGGAACATGTGCATCATTTCTGCTCTAAAAATAAGTTAAAAACTGAAAGTATCCCCCTTTGTGGTCTTAGTAGAGGCTGTACAACCAAGAAGAACAGGTTTTAAAAAAAGAAAAGAACCGAGCTTGGGGCTGGCAGGGCCTGTCTTGAGAAGGCAAAAGCCAAGGAATGATAGTAAAGGATATTTAAGGCTATGTGGTTGGTGGTGAAACTAGGCCTAGCCTGCATTATGAGCAAGAGGTGAAGGAGCTTGCTTCACAAAAGAGTAGGAAGAGTTCATGTAAGTAACTCCTGAAAATGACAGCTGAGGTTGAGAGGTGGATCTTGGCCCTACATTCTGCTCTACAAACAACTCAGTTGTATCTTAGGGCCAATGCTCTACAAACACATCCATACTTCATACTGGGATGCTCTTTGTGTTTCCCTAGGATCCTCTCTGGGATCAACCCCCCGCCCCACAGTTTTAGCCAGGTCCATCTGCTGAAATTCTTATGAGCAGCTCCAGCCTCCCTCTACTTTCACCAGACCCTGGTTCAGCTGGGTGTTACCATGCTTTTTTTAAAAAAAATTTATTTATTTACTTTTAGTTTACAACATTCAGTTCCACAATCCCTTGAGTTGCAAATTTTCTCCCCTTCCCTCTCCTCCCCCTTTCGCCCCCATGGTGGCATGCAATCAAATATAGGTTCTACAAATACCTTCACATTAAACGTTAGTCAGGTTATAAAGAAGGATTATAACCAATGGAATGAATGAGGAAGAAGGAACAAAACAAAAAAGAGAGAGAGCAAGTAGTTTACTTCAATCTGCATTTAGACTCCGTAAATCTTTCTCTGGATGTGGATATTCCTTTCCATCATGAGTCCTTTGGAGTTGTCTTATTACCTTGCATTGCTGAGAGGAGTCCAGTCTATTAATCACAGATATGATGTGTCTGTAATTGTATACAATGTTCTCCTGGTTCTGCTCCCCTCACTCAGCATCAGTTTATATAAGTCTCTCCAGGTTATTATGAAGTTTGTCTGCTCCTAATTTCTTAAAGCACAGTAATATTCCATTACGTTCATATACCACAACTTGTTTATCCATTTCCCCAATTGATGGGCATTCCCTTGATTTCCAATTCTTTGCCACCACAAAAAGAGCTGCTATAAATACTGTTGTACATACAAGTCCTTTTCCCACTTGTATGATCTCTTTGGGATACAGTTCTAGAAATGGTATTGCTGGGTCAAAGGGTACGCACATTTTTATAGCCCTTTGGCCATAGTTCCAAATTGCCCTACAGAATGGTTGGATCAGTTCACAACTCCACCAACAATGAATTAGTGTTCCAATTTTTCCACATCTTCTCCAGTATTTATTATTTTCCTATTTTATCACATTAGCCAATCTGACCAGTGAGATGTGGTACCTCTCTAATCAATAGTGATTTAGAGCATTTTTTCATATGATTATAGATATCTTTAATTTCTTCCTCCGATTATAGATATCTTTAATTTCATATCCTTTGACCATTTATCAACTGGAGAATGACTTGTATTCTTATATTTTGGCTCAGTTCTCTGTATATTTTAGAAATGAAGCCTGTATCAGAGACACTGGTTGTAAAAATTCTTTCGCAATTTTCTGCTTCCCTCCTAATCTTGGTTACATTGGCTTTGTTTGTACAAAAACTTTTCAATTGAATGTGATCAAAATTATCCATTTCGTATTTTGTAGTGCTCTCTATTTCTTGTTTGGTCATAAATTCTTTCCTTCTCCATAAATCTGAAAGGTAAACTATTCCTTGCTCTTCCAGACTGCTTACAGCATCAGCCTTTATATCTAGATAATGAACCCCATTTAGACTTTATTTTGGTGCATGGTGTAAAATATTGATCTATGTCTAGTTTCTGGCATACTATTTTCTAGTTTTCCTAGCAGTTTTTGTCAAATGGTGAGTTCTTATCCCAGAAGCTAGAGTCTTTGGGTTTATCAAACAGTAGGTTGCTATAGTTATTGACTATTGTGTCTTGTATACCTAATTCATTCCACTGATCCACTACTCTATTCCTCAGTTAGTACCAAGTAGTTTTGATGACTGCTGCTTTATAGTACAGTTTAAAATCTGGTATGGGTTAGGCCACCTTCCCTAGCATTTCTTTTCATTAATTCCCTTGATATTCTGAACCTTTTGTTCTTCCAGATGAATTTTGTTACTATTTTTTTCTAGCTCTATGTAGTAGCAAGCACCCCAACATCCCCAGGGTAGCTGACAACACAGGTTCTTAGATCTGCTTTTCTAAAGGAAAGCAACTCAAAATGGCTCAACAAGCTTACTTTAATCAATCAAACATATCATTTACCTAGTTCAGGGGGAAAAGGTCAGCACCCCAAACTTCATAGTATGCAGACAGAACTTACAAGACAGAGAAACAAATAGATCAAGCAGACAGGCTTCCAAACTGCCCAACCATTACTTCAATACCAAATCACAGTTACCAGAGAGGGAAGCATCAACATCTGGGTTTTCAAAGCCAGGGGAGGGAGGGTGGCTCTCAATGGCTGCCCAGAGTTTCATCTGGTCAAATCACACAACACTTCTCAAAGTGAGCCCCAAAGCAAAGCCTCACATCAGGGATTATATAGCCTTCTCCTGGCTCAGAGAATGTAACAACCCTCTTGACCCACTGCCCAATCACACAGCATCAAGGTGTAGGCATTCCTGAAAACCAAGCCTCCTGCCACAGGCTCCATTCAGCCTATTAGGGGGCAGAGTATACTTTCAAATCAAGGAAGGTTCTCAGAGTCTCTTAAGCCTATCAAAGGGCCTAGTGGCAGGGAAGATGTTTAAATCTGCATTTCCATTACACTCTATAAAATTATTTTTGGTAGATTGATTAGTATGGCACTAAATAGGTAAACTAATTTAGGTAAAATTGTCATTTTTATTATATTAGCTTGACCTAACCATGAGCAACTGATATTTTTCCAATTATTTAGATCTGACTTTGTATGAAAAGTGTTTCTTGTATTCATATAGTTCCTGGGTTTGTTTTGGCAGGCAGACTCCCAAATATTTTACATCTCTAGTAACTTTAAATGGAATTTCTCTTTCTCTTTCTTGCTGTTGGGCTTTAATAGAAATATATAGGAATGCCAAGGATTTATTTTATATCCTGAAACTTTGCTAAATTTATTAATCTCAAGTGACTTTTTACTTGATTTCCTAGGATTCTCTAAGTATATCATCATATCATCTACAAAGATTGACAGGTTACTGTGTTTTTGCAGGAAAGGCAGGGACCCCTAGCCTAGGACAGAAGGTTAGGTAACCATAGGAAAAACTGCTTACTAGGGTTCTAGAAGTAGCTATTTGGGTGCCTGCTTCTACTCACACCACAGGCCTGAGCTGCTGTGCTCTTTGAGAACTATGGTCATGCCTGTTGTCCCTGGGAGGCACTTGTTCTACGATAATGATGTGTGTTTATTTAACCATATCTACAATTTCATCAGTACAGGGAACACAGGGTAAGAAATTTTAAAATGTTTTTTTTTGCTTTTTGGAGGGGGAAAGGCAAGGCAATTGGGGTTAAGTGACTTGTCCAAGTCCCTTGGCTAGTAGGTATTAAGTGACTGAGGCCAAATTTGAACTCAGGTCCTCCAGACTCCAGGGCTGGTGCTCTATTCACTGTGCCACCTAGCCGCCCCAAGAAATTTCTTCTATCAACATAGTGTTGGACACAACTCCACTTTCCCCTTCTTTTCATTGATCTGTAAAGCAGACAACTCCAACTTCCCCTTCCCTAATTGTTCTGTAAGCAAGTTCAACCCCAACCCTTGCCCTTCCCCTAATTGATCTGTGGGTGGGAGTTTCAGCCCAGGGTTTCATGCAGGTGGGAAATTCAAATGTACACTGACCAATCACTGTAGTTCTAGCTTATATAACCTGGCTATGGAACCTCTTTTTTTTTTTTTTTGAGCAATTGGGGTTAAGTAACTTGCTCAAGATTACACGGCTAGTCATTATTTGTGTGTGGGTGCTCATTTTCTGAGGCTGGATTCGATCTCGGGTCATCCCAACTCTGAGGCCGGTGCTCTTACTCACTGCGCCACCTAGCCGCCTGTTATAGAACCTCTTTAAAAACCAGCAAGCTGTCTTGTGCCAACCCACTGTCTGATTTGGGTAGCCAATGTACCCCAACAGTCCTGCCATAATAAATCCACTCCAAATTCAATCTCAGGGATCTTCTGTCTCACTTCATCCGGGTACAACAATAGAACAATCTTAAATTATAAATTTGCAAAGTAGATGCCTAAATTTATAGTCTGAGAGCTAGGGACAGAGAAGTTAAGTGACTTGCCCAGAGTCACACAAGCCAGTATGTGGCAAAGGGAAGATCTGAATCTAGGACTGCCTGGTGCAGAGGTCAGTTCTCTATGACAACAGGCATCCTCTTTAAGTGTATTATGAAACTTTTACTATCTGTGTGCCTCCCCTTAACAATTAGATTCAATTAACTTTCAGAAAAGGCATTTACTCAAATGGTGAGGCCCAGCAGTAGTTACAAACCATTCCTTGCTCCTCCTTTTCTTTTTCTTTTTCAACATTCCTTACCACAAGATTTTGAGTTATAGATTTTCTCCCTGTCTTTCCCCTACCCCCACCCCAAAAATAGCAATCCTACTGAATATCCCTTCCCCCAATCTGCTCTCTCTTATATCCTCCCCCATCCCCCCTCTGACTTCCTGCTCCTCCTTCCTAAAGGTGCATCAGCCACAGTTACCCTTTCAAGACTCAGATCCCAGGTAGATGAGTAACTGGGTTAGCATAGGGCAAGTATTTGGCAGTAATCTGTGACCTGGAGAAAATTTATTATAATTTTCTTTTGTATTTGAGCTGTTAGACCCCTTAGAAATTTCCAAGGTGCAGAAAACTTCCTGTATATCTGAAAGGGCTTTCTCTTTAGTTCTGAAGTCTTTTTCTCAGTGACTGCCCTTAAATCTGGTTTATATTTCAACAGGGCTAACCCTTACATCTTCCCTAGAGGCTGCATAGAGTAATGAATGGAGCACTAATTTTAGAGTACCCAAATTATAGGTTCAATCGATGCTGGGCAAGCCACTTGATTTATCAGTAGCTCAGGCAATTCTGATTCAGATTACCCACTATTCACTGGTTAATATGTTGACTTTCATTAGCTGAGAGTAAATTTACAAATGCAGCAGCTATGTGGCTAAGTGGCTTAGTGGCTAGAGCACTAGGCTTTGAATCAGAGACTCATCTTCATGAGTTCAAATCTGGCCTCAGATATTTATTGTTGAGGTGGTGCAGTGAATAGTGCTCTAGCCCTGGAGCTCTAGAAGAGGACCTGAATCCAAATTTGGTCTCAGACACTTACTAGCTGTGGGTAAGTCATTTAATCCTGCTTACTTCAGTTCCTCATCTGCAAAACAAGCTGGAGAAAAAAATGGCAAACTACTCCAGCATCTTTGAAAAGAAAACCCTAAATGGGCTCATGGAGAAGTGGACAGAACTGAAAGGACTGAAGAGAATTACAAGTCCCTAGCAAAAAAAAAAAAAAAGGCTTCCCTTGGCTATTATGGAACTAGCTGTGTGCCCCTAGGCAAGTCTCTTAACCTTGTTTGCTTGAGTTTCTCCTCTGTTAAATGAGAAGGAATCATTCCAGTACCTGGGTGGGAGGGGGGAGGAAAGGACAGAAAGAGAGAGAAAGAGAGAGAGGGAGGGAGGGGAGGGAGACAGAGACAGACACACAGAGAGAGGAGGGGGGGGAGAGAAAGAGAAAAGAAAGACAGAGAGAGAGAGAGAGAGAGAGAGAGAGAGAGAGAGAGAGAGAGAAGTCCATGTGTAGGAATCTTCTGCAGAGCAATTTCAATAATTGGTCACCTAGCCTCCACTTAAATATCTCATTACTTGAAGAGGCACTCCATTCTACTTGGGGCATCCTGTTAAAATGTTCTTCCTTCATTTGAGTTAAAATAGGATCCCCTGTAAATTCCATCCATTGGCCCTACTCCTCTGCTCCAAGTTTAATTCCTCTCCCATTCAGCTTTCCCATCACTACAGATATAGGCAATCAGCCAAGCATTTGGAAAGTTGCTTAAATGTTGGACACATTCTGAAATTTAAAATCTAATGGCCTGTCAGACTGTTGTTATTCATCCTTCGTTTTTCTCAGAGGACCAATAATATCTTGGGTGATGTCTTGACTTGCCTGTGAATTGTATTTAAATGAGGTAAAGCTGCACAAAGTGGTCAGTCTCATTCTCTCTTCCTGGAAAGACATAAGCCAAGATGACTGGTGATGGCCTGGGCTGCAGTGAATGACCTTGGCATCTCCCATGTCTGACCACACTCTAAGCGCTCCACAGCACCTCAGCCTCCTTCACAGCCAGAGGAACAAACTGTTCTTAGCAGCCCATTCTGTCAGAGGAAATCTTCACATGCTTGGGGTTGACATCCTCCTAATTCACTGACAGGTTTAAGGCCTGTTGGTCACTCTCAGCCTGGCTTAGCTTGTTTGCTGAGACGGTTTTTAGCTGTGTTTGGATGCTGTGCATGCTGCAGCTTCTTGTAGTTCCAGGTGAAGACAGATACCAAAGGTAAATGAGCAGCTCTGAAAAGGGCTCAGCAACCCTCACAAGAGAGGTGCTAGTCTTCTTTGAACACCCTATAAACACCACCTGCCAGACTAGTGTAAAGATTAAGAAGTTTTTAATACCATTTAGGAAACCCTGCCTGGGAGACTTTTGTTAGGATTCCAACTCTTTGCTACAGAAATCCTTAGAGTATTTTGGAAACAGATAATCACAAAAGGCTGTAGCCGAGCAAATACGGGGCCACCTGTGTGATCACATTGTAAATCATCTCAGACATGAGCTTTTGCTTCTGCCACAAAGGGATCTGAGAGACATCTGCTCTGTGCTTATATAGCTAAACTATACATTTCCTTTGTGTTCCATAGACCTTAACTGTTGGCCTTAAGGGCATTCTACTATATATCTAAGGGTATAGCAAGATAAAGCATGTGAAACATCTTGTGAAACATCTATAGGGACTTAGTTACTTCAAGTCCAAATTATTCTCCAATCAAAAGAGATATATCAAAACTGTAGAGTAGTAGGATTTTAGGAGGGCTATCAGGATTTAGCAATAATAATACTAAATATTATCACAATAAAACTGTTGTATTCGAGAAACCTGTAATGGAAATGCAAATTTAAAGATATTCCCTGCCCCTAGATTAAGTGACCTGGAACCTGTGGCAGGAGGCTTGGTTTTCAGGAATGCCTACACCTTGATGCTGTGTGATTGGGCAGTGGGTCAAGAGGGTTGTTACATTCTCTGAGCCAGGAGAAGGCTATATAATCCCTGATGTGAGGCTTTGCTTTGGGGCTCACTTTGAGAAGTGTTATGTGATTTGACCAGATGAAACTCTGGGCAGCCATTGAGAGCCACCCTCCCTCCCCTGGCTTTGAAAACCCAGATGTTGATGCTTCCCTCTCTGGTAACTGTGATTTGGTATTGAAGTAATGGTTGGGCAGTTTGGAAGCCTGTCTGCTTGATCTATTTGTTTCTCTGTCTTGTAAGTTCTGTCTACATACTATGAAGTTTGGGGTGCTGACCTTTTCCCCCTGAACTAGGTAAATGATATGTTTGATTGATTAAAGTAAGCTTGTTGAGCCATTTTGAGTTGCTTTCCTTTAGAAAAGCAGATCTAAGAACCTGTGTTGTCAGCTACCCTGGGGATGTTGGGGAGCTTGCTGCTACAAAACCCTATAAATAGTGCAAGTGTGATTATTTTCATTTTCCAGATACAGAAACTGAGTCTCAGAGATTAAATAAATTACCCGTAGTCACACAGCTAATAAATTACTAAAAACCAGACTCTATACTAGGTATCCTGACTACAAGTCACTATATTGCCTCTTAATATCTCCAAATTCCTGGCTTCTACCTTCCCCAGGAACCTTCTCCAGAGATGCCCCTGGCCTGATGACATGACATTTAGCAGAAAACAGAAAACATGGTCCCTACTTGAGCAGTGCACACCAGTCTGATTAAATCTTTAGAGACTAGCTAGGGTCAGAAGTTTAAGTTGATGATCGTCCAAAGGGAAATAAAGAAGAAGATGGTGGGTCACACATTACAAATAGCTATGCAGCCATTTCAGTATTAAGGATGTCATCAAAGAAATATATGACCAAAAACAAATGGGCCAGGGGCGGCTAGGTGGCGCAGTGAATAGAGCGCCGGCCCTGGAATCAGAAGGTCGTGAGTTCGGCCTCCGACACTTATTCCGCACAACCAAAAACCTAGCCGTGTAACCTTGGGCAAGTTACTTAACCCCAATTGCCCTAAAGGGGCGGCTAGGTGGCGCAGTGAGTAAGAGCGCCGGCCTCGGAGTTTGGATGATCCGAGATCAGATCCGGCCTCAGAAAATGAGCACCCACGCATAAATCAAATGACTAGCCGTGTAACCTTGAGCAAGTTACTTAACCCCAATTGCTTTAAAAAAAAAAAAACAAATGGGCCAGTCTCATAGCAACAGTGAGTAGCAACCCATGGACTGCACACATGCTCCCTTGGTATCCATGGAATGACAAGAGAATGTGAGGAAGGCCCCAGCACACTGGGTAAATCCCACAGTGGCAGTTATGTAAAAGAATATGGACAAGAGTCATACAGGATAGGAAGGTATAAACAAGCTCTTCAGGCTGGTAGGATTGGGTCTGGACACATCCACAGGTCTTTAGCATTTGATCCTGCTTGAGCTGAGCTTCTGCCCCCTGAGCTCAGGTTTCCAGCAAAAAAAATTCCTTTCAACTTCTTTCTATTCCTCTCATGACAATCTTGGTCCACATTAACAAAAGGCACTGGGTGGAGTTGGTAATCTTTGTCCTATTGTCTGGCCAATGATGTAGTGAATGGTCATCCCCACAATCATTATTATCCCCCCTTTTTACTCTGTGCTTGTACTAGGTTTAATAAAATTTGGTAAGGACCCCTGATTATAATCTGAAGGTTTCTCAGGGCTATGTATTAGATTTACTACTTATTAAGTCAGTTAAGTATAGTTATCTTTTAATGGGCCTTTATTTGATTCTGTAATTTTTTATTATTGATTTGGGCTCCTTCAAACTACAACTATGTGGCCTGCATATAACTTAAGCTGCCACTCTATAGTGGTGGGATACACGGGAAATGCGTTTGGAGCCCAAAGGCTCCTCTTTTTTTTTTTTAAGGGGGGATTTGTTCTAAACAATCAACTGCTCAAAACAATATAAATACTCCAGCTCCAAATGCTGTGGATATTTGAGAAAAATTTAGTAATACAGTCTTGTCAAAAGCTGAAGACTACTTGGAAGGACTTCATGCTATAAGCCCCACTTTTTCTAGTAATTTTTTCTTTCAAGAGTTTTACTGAAGCTTTTAAAAAAATAATAATCAAATCCTGATGAGGCATGGCAATTCCAGGAACTCAGTCCCAGAGTTTGAGTCACTGGGGGAATCCTCAAATAATCCTTTTAACTTCCCTTTCACAGTGGCCCATATAGTCTGCACCTGGCCCCACCTTAGACCCTCCTACTCCTTGACTCCATCTGGACCCACACTTTGACCACTGTATATAAGTGTCCATCTTGCCCCATTAGATCACTCAGATTCTTAAAATCTCACTCACTTCAACCAGTGTTTTCATAAACCTTGTCTCTGACTGAAAGAATGCTTGAGTCAAAATCTTTTGAGACAGAACCTGCAAACGTTCCCTTTAAATTTCAGGGTGCCCAGCACCCATAGACCACAACAATCCCAATACTAGGCCACCCAGGACTGTGCTTTGTGATTAAGCACAGTTAATGACAGCTAACATAAAGTGCTTTACATATGACATCTGAGGCAGGTTAAATAACCTACCAAAGGTTACCGCTAATAAGTGTCCACGACAATCTGAACTCGTGTCTTTTGGGCTCCAAGTTTTACACACAGTTTGCCATGTACATTAACCACATCTGACAGCATGTGGCCAACCCTTGTAAAGGCCTTTTACCTTTGTAAAACAAAATTTTTTCACCATCAGCCCTTTAGAAGGAAGATCAGTAATTGCTCTGAATTTTAATGGCTTTTTAGTGTTGTTTTTCTTCAGTTTTTTGAGATTATGTTGAGATTATTCCACTCTTCCCAAATTCTTCCCAGTCATTCCTTAAATGTGTAGGAACCCAATATGCTTCCAGTTGTTTTGCTCACAAAAAGTGCTTCTAGGAATTATAGCTGGGAGGTTTCTACCATTGGCCTCCTTTGGGTTTATTCCCTGTAGTGGGATCTCTGAAACAGAAAAGATTTTTTTTTTTAAAGCAAAGAGATTAAGATCCTTTAAGTCAAGAGTATTTTTATTTTTGTTTCTGGAGTTGCAGTACCTGAGAGGTAGCTTTGTGGACGGCCAGCCAGCTGTGTCAAGAAGATCTGGGTTCAAATTTTCCCTCTGACAAGACACTAACCATGTGACCAGAGAGGAGTCACTGCTCCCAGTGTCTTGGACCAGATGTATCAAACTCAAATAGAAACTAAATTCTGTTAAGTGTAGCCTTCTTTTAGAATGTAAGGTCCCTGGGAGATTTGCTTTTGCATTCTTATTCCCTGACTTCACACTTAAAAGTGCTTAGTAATTTTCATTCATTCATTGATTGAACTCAACTCAAGAAAACTCCCTCAATCCATGCAGATCAGCTACTGTGCAAATTAGAAAACAGGTCACTCTTTTAAGACAGTACACTTGTGAGAAAGTGTTGTCCAGCACTGGTAGAGGAAGTTTCTTCATATGAAAGTTTCCTATAACAGTGAAATCACAGGTGCCAGTCCCTATTGCAAAATTTCCCCAAGAAGGAGCGTTGCATACTCTCCTTACATTTACTTTGACTGATGTCATGCCCTGCTGGATGGAAAGGGGAACCTCTGCACCCTGAAATCCAGCATCCCACCGAGGTCCATTTCTGGACACACGCTGGCTTTAAGCCTGCCCTGGGTTGGCCATCCAACCTGGAGGCTGCCCCACCAGGCAGCAGGAAACGCTGCCCTCCACTGGGGCTTCCTGGAGGGGGAACTTCTCGTCAGGGACCCTCGCAGGCCCCTCCTCTTGTGTTTAGTAATCTGGGGAGGAATGAAGTCTAAAAAACAAAACGAAGCAACTATGTCACTATCATTGATTACCTCTGTGATCTTTGTACTTAATGTGCTTAGTCATTATTCTGAGAAGGGGTCCTAGCCAAAAGAGGTGAACAACCTTCACCTTGCCTTCCCCTCCTTCTTGAGCTTTCACCTTATCTAGGGGAGAGGGAGGGAGAAGCTTCCAGGCCTACCTGCCAGCATATTTCCTTTCCTTTTATCTGTGACCCTGGCCAAGTCACTTCCCTTCTTTGAGTCAGTTTCCTATCTGTAAAGTATGCCTCTGCGGTTCCTTCCAGCTTTAGCTTTGTGACCTAAAGTATAATATAACAGCACCTAGCACACAGTAGGCGCTTAATATGTAGTAATTAATGACGGACTTTAAAGCCCTCGCCAGTTCTACATCAGTGACGCTACGATCTCAAGTCACTTAACCTTTCTCTGCCTCAGTTCCCTCATGTGTCAAAGGGGGCCGCCCAGCTCTAGGTCTGGGAGGTCGCTAGCCCTCGCTGTTGTGACCCTAAGCGCCCCGGTCCCACAAACTCCGCGCCTCGGCTTCTTTATCAGTGACTCCTCGGTCGCGCCGGCACACAGCAGGCTCCTGAGAGATGCGAACGGCGCACAGGGCGTCTCTTCCAGCGACGGTGCGGAGGCGGCTCCGGCCCCGGGGGCTCGGCTGGAGGCCGGGCAGGGGCTGGGCCGAGGGACCGACTCCCGCCCCGAGCGCCTTTCAAACTGCGTGTGCCGAGGTCCGCTGGCCAGGCAGCACCTCTAATGGAACCCGCGCGAGGCTGCGGGCCAATGGGCGCCGCGCTTCCTGCCGCCGTCGGCCAATGGTGAGGCGCGTTCTTGGGGCGTGGGCGGTGCGGGCGTCTCTCGGAGCTCGCGCTGAGTGTGTGTGTACGAAGGCGAGGGAGCGAGCGGAGCGGTTGAGCTGGGTGCGCACCTCCGGGCTTCCTCCTGCTTCTCTCTCCGGCTTCTTCCGCTGAAGCGCCGGCCGCTGCGGCTCGCGCCCATCCCCTAAGGCCCCGAGGAGGCGGGCGCGGAGCGAGCGAGCAGGGCGGCCGCCGAGGAGATGCCCGAGTTCCTGGAGGACCCGTCGGTGCTGACGAAAGACCGGCTCAAGAGCGAGCTGCTCGCCAACAATGTGACGCTGCCGGCGGGTGAGCAGCGCAAGGACGTCTACGTGCAGCTCTACCTGCAGCACCTCACGGCGCGCAACCGGCCCCCGCTGGCGCAGCCCCCGCCGCAGGCGCCGGCCGCCAACAGCCGCGCGCCCCCGGACTTCTCCAGCGACGACGAGCGCGAGCCCACGCCGGTGCTGAGCGCCGCGGGCCGCGGGCGAGGAGGAGGCGCCGCCGCCGGCAGGGTACGGACCCCTTCCCTACCCCCCCCGCAGAGATCGGGGTTCCCCTTTCCTCCACCCCCCGCCAAGACCGAGGATTCCCCCTCCCTCCACCCCACGCCGGGCGCCCCCCACAGGGAAGGGCGGGCCTTGTCTCCCCCCCCATACGTGTTCCCTTCCCCCGCCTTGACAAAGCCCCGAGTCTTCTCCATTCTTTTCCCCGCCCCCACTGACGAGCGTCCCCCTTCCTCCTCGGCCATGGGGCGCCCTCCGCCTTCGGCCTCTCAGCCCTTTTGTGGCCGAGAAAGCCAGCCCTGGGCCCCAGCCTCAGTTTCCCCGACTGTAAACGTGGGGTTTGGACTCGCGTCGGCGTCGCGAGCCCCGGTTTTCTTTTGGGGGGTGGGAGTGTCCCGAGGTGCCGCCCCGCCCCCGCGGGGTCGTTAATCTCCTTGGGGGGGGTGCACGGTGTCTTGGCCCCCAGCCCCGGGCGCTCTGCCCTACTTGCCGCAGCCTTTTCCCGCCCTAATAACCGCCGAGCTCGGAGCGCGCCCTGGAGGCGGGGGGCGAGCCGCGGCCTGGGCCAAATTCAAATTCGGGCCTCACCGTTCCCGCCCTTTTTATACCGGCGCACGGGGATCTCCGGCCTTGGCCGTGGGGCGGCGGGGGCGCGATCTCCGATCTCTTGGAAAAGGCACGATAGGGCCGAGGGGGATGGCGGGGAGAGGGAGACCCCTCCCTTGGAGGCCGTCCTCCGCCCTTTTCACCCCTAGCCCTGGGGCCCGTCCCGGGAGCCGCCTGGGGCTGTTATGGTTGCTTTATATGGGGGGGGAGGGCCCGGGATTCGGAGGGGCTTTGTTTTGAATGGAGTGGGACTGGTCAGATTTCCTTGAGCTTTGTGGCCTCGGGGTTCCCATCTGCAGTTTCAGGCCATGTAACAGTTTTCAAAACAGACTCTGCAAGCTAATGTTTTTACTAGAAAACATTAGGGTTTTTTGTAAGAGCGAATATTTAGAGGAAGCACCCTGCCCGAAGGTCTTTACCTTTGGGTTTTAGTTTCACACGATTTCTTTTTTACTGATTGATAAGACTGTGCGGTATAGAGCAGTTGGTGCAGTAGTGCCTAATTCAGCACAGTTTGGCAGTGGCTTCAGTACTTTTTTAGATTAGTTTTTAAAAGTCTGAAAGTGTACCTGCAATAAAATTAGTACAGTGGGACTATAACTAGCACTAGTCTTAAGGCGCAGTTTCTTTTAGAGCTATTTGTATTCCATTAATTGCAGTACCCTTTTAATTATGTAAAAATACCCAGTCACCATCTTGAAACCTAGAATATACAAACACAAATGAAAAAGGGTAGCCTGATAAAATTTCCATAGTTCATTCTGGAATTAGAAATGAAAAATCAGGTACAGTTTATGATATAAATTACACTATTTTATTCCTGATTAGTTTTGCATATTTGAATAAGGCCACCCGTTTTATTTTAGAATATTTTGAGAAGTATTTAGACAATTTAAATGCTGTTCTATAGAGAATGAAGTTTTCTTTCAGTATGTCAAATACTAACACTTAAAGATACAGAATTTTGTCACCAACAAGCATTTATAAAGTGCCCTATGTTCGGCTGTGTTAGGAACTTGTAGTAGAGACAAAATTGGAAGTGGCCCCTTTCTATCCAAGTAGCTTACATGCTATTGGGGAGATAATGTAAAATGATAATAAATAAGCATGCAGAATATGTAGCCAGAAGACAAATCGATTTTGTGGAAGATCATCCCTGAGAGTGTCATCCCTAAATTGTTGTTCCTTTCTGGTGATGAATCTCTCTGAACTTAGCAAAATCAATCCTCTGGTAACAATCTGTCAGAAGGCCCCTGGCTCCTAAGCCTGTCTGGCTTGGTCCATAGAAGTTAACACAGCTTTCACCCAGATACCTACATGCTACAATGAAGAATTGACCAGGGGACTTGGTTGTAATAATTTTATAAACCTGTAACAGCAGCTTTCAGTTTAACATTACTTCTTAAACCGGGAATAGCATGCTTTTTTGATCCATAAAATTATGTAAGTAGTTTATTTTGTACCAGGGCAGTTCTTTTTGCTTATATGTACCTGTATTTTATTTAACTACTCTGTGATGATGAGTATAATCTCACTAGTATCTTTATTCTCTCAATAAATTATTAAAAAGAATATACTCTTAATGTATATGTTCTGTGCTCAGTAAGGTCAGAGTATATATATATAGTACTTAACATTCTTAAGAACCTATCCCCTAAATTAATCTATGGAATATCGTGTATGTCTATAAGTATGATTTGTTTTAAAAAACAAAACAAAACACCTGAGGGCCTAAATTTAAAAAACAGACACCAACTAAACTAAATTTGGTTCTTTGGTTATTTGGCAGCCGATTTATTAATACTCTTTCCAAAAAGACTTGTTGCTTCCGTTGAATGCCCACCATGCCTTCTAGGTCTTAAGCTAGCTGCAGGCCCTTCGGACTGCTCCTTACTCTCTAGATACAGGTTTAAGATAAATGGTCAAAACAGATATAATAAATGAAATGTGGGGAGAGGTAAAAATAACTGGGAGATTTTTAAAAAGAAGATTAAGATTTGGAACTGCTGCCTGTTTTCTTTAATATCCAAGTGAAGATGTCCTATAGATGATGGTGCAAAACTGGAGATGTAGCCTTGATAAGTCATCCTAGTAGTGCTAGTGGTTGAAACAAAGTATACTCTAGAAGGTTATTAAGGATATTTAGTTTTTCTAGGTTGTCGCAAACATTTCAGAAACAGCATTTATCCTGTCTTACAGTTTTAAGTTACTTTAGAGGTTCATTACCTGAGCAGGAACTCCCCTGCTATGTTCTTGCAGGTAAAAATACTAGGTTTTGAAGGTGATCTTTTCATTTTTTAATAGAATTTCAAAATTTGTGAAAACTTGTCCAAGACCAAACATTTCCCTTCTTACAGATTGTACTGTTTTATCACGTGATTGTATGAGAGAAATGTTGGGAATGAAAGAAGAAATTGTTTAAGCTTCCAGTTATCACTGTCCTCCATGTTTTCTTAAATACCTTTAGAGAAAATATTTTAATGTTGAGAGGTTGGTTTTAAAAGGCAGCAGTTAGCTTTGGTTTGTACCTTTTATTATTGTTCGCTATTATAGGATCATCTCAGTATTTCTTGGTGTTAAATGATCAAGATAGTGACTAAATTAAACCTTTACATGCAATTATGTAGTATGTTTTTAGTATTTAGACATAAGTGGCAAATTATCTTTCTCTTTCATGCAAATAATCAAAATTTGACTACTTGGAAGCCATCAGAGCAGTTTCCTTGGACAGTTCAATGAACCAAGCTCTTTGCAAATGATAACCTCTTAACAGAAAAATCTGACTAAAGATTTTAAAATATACTTAGAAGAGTGCTAGATTTTAACAGATTTGTGAATTGATAGGATTTTGTAGTGTTTTACTTTATGATATCACTATACTGAAACCTCTCTATATAAATATTATGCCCTCAGCATTAAGGCCCCGTGAACCATTCTAGGTTGCTGCCATAAGAACTGCAGTGATGTTGTTGTTGAGTACTTTTTGATGTATTCATAGTAATATAGATCACTTTGATTAATAGACCTAACTAAAAAACAATCTGGTGATGGGTTTTTAAAAAAACAACAACATATTTCAAAAGACCATAACCAGTGCTATCAGTAGTATTTCAGAGTTTGGGAGGAGTATAGGTGTGGAGGATTGGAAAAATTGGTATTGGACAAGAAAAATGAGGGATTTCACAGGAACTGAGAAAAGAAACAAGAGGAAATGTGTTTTGAAAGGGAGTTTTAAGGGGTACATTGGCTTATTTTTTGGCACTGATGACTGGGTCTCCAAGGGACATTGTAAATCCTTAATATTACCTTGTTTTAGGAGTTGTTTTTTTAATTGGAGGGTAATATTAGAAGTTTTATGTCTAAAGTGCTAGGTTTCTAAGTTAACGCATATTTATTAAGAGAATGAAGGGGAAAAGCATTTATTAAGGACCTGCTATGGGCTAGGCACTGTGCTTTACCTAATATCTCTTTGATCTTCACAGGTAGATCAGGTAGGTGCAATTAAATAATCTCCATTTTACAGTTGAGAAACTGAGGTCCAGAGCAGTTAAGTGACACATGTCCAAGTTCTCACAACTAATGTCTGAGGCCTGATATGAATTGAGATCAGACCAAAGACCCAGGGCTCTCTTCATGGCACCACCTAGTAAGCCTTTTTGCATGTTCATTATATCTCCACAGTTACAATAGGACACTGACTGACAAGGTTTTAAATAGTGGATTTTTGACCAGTATTACAAATGAACTGGAGATGATTATTTTTGACAGATTTTTACATTTGACAGTCTTTGTGACTGTCAGTGTTTTAAAACAAGACCTAATAATCTTGTTTTGTAAGATTTTCAAAGTTTGAAAAATAAGTGTGTGGTCTAGTTTATTTTGGAGGATTGCATATTTACAACTCATCTTTTCACAAGTAACATTCTGTACTTGCTGTGTATAAAACAATTGAAGTTGGAGAAGATGAAGAGTTGAGATAAAAACACCTTTCACATCCCTCCTGAAGCTTACTGCCTAATTGGGATATTAGATGTAAACCTATAACTTGAATGAGTCTTGGATACTCCCTCTACTGGCATATTGTCATAACCTCTATAATTCTCTCCTTTTTCTTCCTTTAGCAACTGGGCTGGTTTTTTGTTGTTGTTGTGTTTTTTTTTAAAGCAAAACCACTTATAAACACTAGTAAACATCAGTACAATCTACTAAATTTGGTTTTGCAACTGTTTACACTTAAATCAATGAATTTTAAACTGAATCATAATTTCACTTCCTCAAAGCCTCCATCAAAATTATTTGTTCATTCTTACTTTTTTTTGCCTTTTTTTTTTTGGAGGGCAATTGGGGTTAAGTAACTTGCCCGAGGTCACATGGCTAGGTTTTTGTTTGTGTGTGCCTTAAGTGTCTGAGGCGAGTCTGAGGCCGGATCTGAACTCAGGTCCTTCTGACTCCAGGGCCGAGGCTCTACTCACTGAGCCACCTAGACGCCCCCATTCTTACTCACTTTTGATTTTGTTTAGCCCTAGTTGGTGTATGCCTTGTCCTGCTACTGTTTTTATTTTTTATTGTCATCATTTTATAAAAGTTTTTCAGTATTTTTTATGTTCTTTATACATATTACTTTTACTTGTATTGTAGGTTCCATTTAATTAGTATAATTTATAACACTTTCAGGATATATTCCTGGCAATGAATTAATTGGATTAAAGAGAGGGTGTGTGTGTGTGTGTGTGTGTGTGTGTGTGTGTGTGTGTGTGTGTGTGTGTGTGTGTGTGTGTGTGTTTGTGCTTGTGCTTGTGCTGGAGCCAAATTTATCTCTGAGGGTTCTCTGTTTATAATTCCATTATCACTCTAAGAAGTGAATCACGGGATGGCCCCTTTAATTTAAAAAAAATTCAAACTGGGTGGGGGTGGGGCAAGACCCTTAGGTTTTCTCACCAAAAGAGAAACAATATTTATATGCACTGAGCCAGGAGGGCCCAAAAAATTAAGTGGTGCTTGGGCAGGGACCTGTTGTCTAATACTTGAGACCCTGAGTGAGTTGGGTTTACTGTTGGTTTTTGAGAAAGAAATCTATCCAGTAAACCCCAAGGTAACTTTCTGGCTGTCAACATTTCCCTTCCTTTGGGCAGAACATCCTCGGGTAAGGGGAGAGGAGAGGCCTTTTCTGTGAATGGGTGTTTCCTCACTCAAAGTGAGAGCTTGAAAAGACTTTAGCTTAAAAGAGCCAAGATCTCCCACTGTATCTTGAGCCATCTCCAGTCATCTTGATCAGTATCTGGCCACTGGACCCAGATGGCTCCAAAGGAGACTTTGCATAGCCCTCCCTCACTCAAATCAAAGTCAGTTACTAGTCACTTCATCTCCCTGTCATGTTCCTCTTCCAGAACAGACGAACTACACACAATGTATAATGTGCAACTCTTTGATTTTTTTAAAGCGATTATTAATGTTTGTTTCCTTTTTTGAAAAAACTATCCCATAACCATTTAGCCTTTTTTTTTTTGGAGGGGGGATGGTAGGGCAGTTGGGGTTAAGTGACTTGCCCAAGGTCACATGGCTGGGGGGGGTGGTACGTTAAGTGTCTGTCTGAGGCCTGATTTGAACTCAGGTCCTCCTGACTCCAGGGCCAGTGCTCTATTCACTGTACCACCTAGCCACCCATTCCTTACCTATTTTAGATGTTGTTTTTATATGTTACAGTTAGAATAACTTCCAATTTGCCTTTTTTTTTCTTTTGATCCTTTGTTGTACAGAATTTTTTTTTATTTTGAAGTGATTGAGCAGATCTCTTTTGTCCCCATTGATCCCTTCTCGTAGTTTAATAGAAAGTCATCTGTATTTCCTTCTGATAGTGTTTATATTACTTTGTGAGGCTATTTGTAATGGTGATATTGGCTATTATAATTAATTTTAAAGCAAATTAGAAATGATGAAATACTACATAGTATAATACTTGATTTATATAATAGCAACTTTAAAAATATATTTGATAGAAATCTGTCAAATATAGTTTTACGTTTTCTTTGTGATTTGTGGGAAAGATTAGTATAGCAGATGGATAGAGCACTAAACTTGGGGTCAATATCTGGGTCTTGTCCCTGTCCTTATGTGACTTTGTGCCTATCTATAAAATGGAGATAGGGAGAAAGAATTCTATAGACTATGAAATACCTGTGGACTTTTTTTTCAGTTGTTTTTGATTTGTGTTTAAAATAAGAACAAATGGGATCAGAGTAAAGGCCTGAGGGGTACAGGTGGCTAGATGGTGCAGTGAATAGGGCACTGGCCCTAGAGTCAGGAGGACCTGAGTTCAAATTTGGCCTCGGACAATAGCACAAAAACTAGCCGTATGACCTTGGGCAAGTCACTTAACCCCAATTGCCCACCAAAAAGCAAAAAAAAAAAAAAGGCCTGAGTGGGTAGTAAGATCATCCATTTAGAGCTGGAAGGTACCATAGAGGTCACCAAAGCTGATCCCCTCAATTTATAAATGAGGAAACTAAGGCCCAAAGAGGTTACCTAATTAATTAGTAAGGTACATAGATCACATTTTAAGAACTTTAGTTCTTTTTTAATTAACAGGCGTTTGTTTTCTGTTCTTCTCTCCCTCCAGTTAAAAAGAGAGAAAAAACCAAATTCTCACATAACATCCACAACCAGCAAAACAAATTCCACATTGGCCATATCCAAAAAAATGTCTGTTTCCTTCATGTTTCACCCCTGATCCTCTGGAATTCTGGCTGGTCACTACATTGGTCAGAGGTGGTTTTTTTTTTTGGTTCGTTTTTTGAGGGGGGGAAGGCAAGGCAGTTGGGGTTAAGTGTGTTGCCCATGGTCACACAGCTAGTTGTGTCAAGTCTCTGAGACTGGAGTTGAACCCTGGTTATCCTGACCTCAGTACTGGTGTTCTATTCACTGTGCCACCTAGCTGCCTGAAAAGTTGTTTGTCTTGACTACTGTATCCTTGTATATATTGTTTTCCTGGTTCTCCTCACTCTGGATCAGTTCTTACAAGTCTTTTAAAATTCCTCCGTCATTTTCCTTTTTTACAATTTATATTTGGATTTGATGTCTCTTAGGGAATGCTTAAAGGCTTCATTTTCCTAATTCGCAGTACTCTGATTGCTGTTGGATAATTGACTGAAAGATAAGTGAAGTTTACAATAAAGTTCCAATAGGCTTTCAGGTAACTTTTTTTTTTTTTTAACGTGTAGACTCAGGCAAAAGTTGACTTGATATATTCTGGAGAGATACTTGACATTAGAGGACTGGGGTTCAAATCACACTTCTCATAAATTGGCTTTTGTGACCCTGGGCAAGTCATTGAACTTCACTGGGTTTTAGTTTTCTTATATTTCAAAGATGAGAGCATTGGGTTAGATGTACTCTAGAGTCTCTAACAATTTTAACTCAGATTCTCATATTTAAAGCTATGTAAATAAATATGTAAATATGACTTTAAAAATAATACCCAGAAATACAGATTATAAGTGTGGTATGTTTATTTTATTTTATTGCTTTTTGGGGGGCAATTGGGGTTAAGTGACTTGCTCAAAGTCACAAGGCTAGTAAGTTTGTCAAGTGTCTGAGGCTGGATTTGAACTCAGATCCTCCTGACTCCAGGGCTGGTGCTCTATTCATTGCACCAACTAGCCGCCCCATGTTTATTTTTTGAAGATAATCACCTTTTTATTAACTTTGAAAAAGAGAGGAGCCTAAATTTAAGATATGTAAGTTAATAAAAAGGTCCATGTGTGAAGTAGGATTTGAACTTAGGTCCAACAATACTATTCACTGCCAGTCTTGTTGCCTAATACCAACAAACTAACATAATGTTTGGGTTTTGTTTATTTGCAAAGCAGTTTACATATATTAGTGAGATAAATGCTACTTCACTTTTATAAATGAGAAAACTGGGAAGTTAGTTGACTTGCCTAGAACCACACAACTCAGGTCTTAGACTCCCATCCAACACTTTCAATCTCCTACACCACCTAGATAATTCAGGTTGGTTGGTAATCCTTTTGTTAAAAAGTGACATGATCATGAAATTCTCAGGTACATTTTCCACCAAATCAGATATTTTCTCAAAAGAGAAGCTTGAGAAATGTTCTCAGCAATTATTGCATTGTTGGAATAAAGGTATAGCCTTCCAAAGGTGTAGGGGTGGAGAGGAACAGAATGGGACTGTTTTGAAGAGAACACTCATTTAGATATATACATTCTCGGTCATTTTGGACAGGTCACCCAACCTCTCAGTCATAGTTTTTTCATTTGTAAGATGACAGAAGTAGACTTGATTAAGTTCCTTCTCACTCCCAAGTTCTATGTATTTCCTCTCTACCTTTTTTAGGCTTGTTTCTTTATAATCACAACATGTGTCAGTCCATAACATTAATTAAGTACTTCATCTGTGCCAAGTATACATAACCCTACATTCATGCTATGATCTGAGCATACAAAGTAAGGTAAAAGACAGCCCCTGCTCTGAAGGAGCTTATTGTCCATTGGGGGAGACAGTGAAAACAACTACATACAAAGAAGCTATAGACAGGATAAATATATGCATGTCAAAAACATAGCGACATGCAAATTAGATTGCACTGGGAGATTATTATAATAATAATAAGCCAAGTTCCTCAAACTACTTTCAAAACCAGTGCTAAATAAAAGGTTTGTTTGCCTTTAAAAGGAGCCTCCATATTTGTTTTCTGGTACATTCATAGTTCGTTGAAGGAAAATATTGAGGCCCAGCCCGTGATCCTTAACACATTTTTAGTATGCCTTCCCATGTTTGTCATGTTATATTGTTCAAATAATTTCTAATTCTTTCTGACCCCATGTACCATAGCACATAGTGCCCTAGGCCCTTTTATCGTCCACACTCTCAAAGTCTGTTCAAGTTCATGTTCATTGTTTCCATGATACTATTTATCCATCTTATCCTCTGTTGTCCCCTTCTACTTTTGCCGTCAGTCTTTCCCAACAGCAGGGTCTTTTTCAATGAGTCCTGTCTTTTCGTTATGGGGACAAAATAGTTAAGCTTCAGTTTTAGTATCTATCTGACCTTCCAGTGAATAACCTAAATTAGTTTATTTTAAGTATTGACTGATTTGATCACCTTGCTGTCCAAAGGACTTTCAAAAGTCTTCTTTAGCAGTAGAACTTGAAAACATCAGTTCTTTCGCATTCAGCTTTCCTTATAGTCCAACTTTCACAGCCATACATTGCTACTGGAAAACCATAGCTTTGACTATATGGACCTTTGTCAGCAAGGTGATATCTCTACTTTTTAGTATGCTTTCTAGATTTGCCATAGCTTTCCTTCCAAGGAGCAAGTTTCTTTTAATTTCATGGCTGCAGTTGTCATCTGCAGTGATCTTTGAGCCTAAGAATATAAAATCTGACACTGCTTGCATTTCTTCTCTCTCTGTTTGCCAGAAGAGATGGGAATAAGTTGCCAAGATCTTAGTTTTTTGGATGTTAAGCTTCAAGCCAGTTTTTACACTCTTTTTTTACCCTCATCAAGAGGCTTCTTAATTTCTCTTCTCTTTTTGCCATTAGAGTGGTATTGTTGCTGTTTCTCCTGGCACCCTTAATTCTGGCTTTTGATTCATCAAACCTGGCATTTTGCACAATATGTTCTGTATATAAGTTAAATAAGATTACAATTTACAGGCTTATAATACTTCTTTTCCCGTCTTAAACCAATTAGTTGTTCCATGTTTGGTTTTAACTGTTGCTTCTTGGCCCGAATACAGGTTCCTTAGGAGACAAGTAAGATGATATGATGGTACTCCCATGTTTTTGAGGACTTAACACATTTTGTTGTGATTCACACAGTCAAAGGCCTTATAGTGAGTGAGGCAGAAATATGTTTTTTTCTGGAATTCCTTTGCTTTCTAAGTAATCCAGCCAATGTTGGCAATTTGGTCTCTAGTTCCTCTGGCTCTTCCAGTCTACTCTTTTGGTAATTTCAAGTTCACATTTTGCAGAGGCCTAGCTTGTGTAATCTTAAACATAACCTTGTTAGTTTTTGAAATGAGCATAATTGTTCCTTAATTTAAACATTCCTTGGCACTGCCCTTCTTTAGGATTGGGGTGGAAAACTGATCATTTCCAATCCATAAGACTAATTGGCTATTTTGACTAAATTTTTTTAAAATCGAATTTACACATTCTGCTGTTAAGTGTAGACTCAGAACTTAATCCATCGAAAATATATGCTTTGCTTTTTTGTCATTATTAAAATGTTAAAATATAATGGGTTACTTTAAAAGCTCATTTTCACTTCTAATATAATTGTGTACAGAGTGTACTGACTGTCAAGATAAATGAATATCTTGTTAATTTATGTGGAAAAGAATTATGGATATTTATAAAGAGTGTACTATTGTTTGCAGAAAGCCACAAAGAAAACTGACAAACCCCGATCAGAGGAGAAAGATGATTTTGATGTAACTGAACTCACAAATGAAGAGCTGTTGTCTCAACTCGTGAAATATGGAGTAAATCCTGGCCCTATTGTGGGTAGGTTAATCTAAATTCCTTTCATTCTCAGAATACCAAATTATTTCATTAAGGTTTCGTTTGAATCAGAATTGAGAAATACTACCTGACCTCATTATATCAACAAGGATCCTAGTAATCATTTACCATGTGAGTTTGAAGAAGTGCACAAAGTGTGGGAAATAGAAAGAAAAGCAAAAACTGCATCTCTTTTCATGTTTACAGTCTAGTGAGGGAGACATGTAAGTCCTGAACTTGAACTTGAAGCTTTTTCAAGTTAAGACCCATTAGATTTTAGTGAAGAAATAATATCTTTCTATAATGCTTTATATTTTCTGAGATGCTTTCCTATATGATACCTAGATTCCGGAGGCAGAAACATTCAAGTAACTTAACTGTATGCCATAGGATCAGTTCTATGAGCCTCAATTGTTTCCTTTGTAAAATTATTCTAAGACAATTTAAGATATTTAAGACAAGTTACCTCTTAGGAATATTGTGAAGAATGTATTTTGTGCAATTTGAGGCACTGCATAGATGTGTGCTGTTAACAAGGATGATATTTCAGCTACAGAATTAAATTGGATTACATCTGTTATGATTCCTTGTTGCCATGTCTTACTTCATAAAACATGTAGGGTAGATAGATCATTATGCAATATCAGTGGAGATTTGCAGAAAAGGAACCTGGAATCTGAGACCAGGGGACTAAAATAAGTTGCCCAAGGTCACAAAGGAGTAGGTAGCAGCACCTGGACTAGAACTCAAAGCCTATTTTATCTTACATTAATCCAGTGCTCTTTTGACCACTTCTCCATAGCATAATGAGAAAAGCCTTCACACAGAAATCAGTAGAAACGAGGGTTCAACACACTTGCCAGCTCTAGGTCTCTGAGCAAGGCATTTATTTGACAAACTAGGACACCCAAAGACATTATGTTCTTTTGCCTGGGGCATATCTAGATAGATAGGAAGAAAGAAAGAAAATGAGTATAAAGTATGGGGGAGCATATAAGGTAAGGCCTCAAAGGTAGAGCATCAAATAGAATGGCGAGTTATACAGAGATGACCTATATGAAGACCTGAGTTCAAATTCTGTCTCAGACATTTATTAGCTGATTCTGAGGAAGTCATTTAATCTCTTTTGATCTCAATTTCTGTATCTATAACATGGACGAACTAATAGCACCTGGTTCACAGGGCTTTTGTAAGGATCAAATGACATTTATAAAGAACTTTGCAAACTTTAAAGTAACTCTTGTTAAAGTTATTATATTTTATTATTTGCTGGAATCATTTTAAGATTCCAAGCCTCAGTTTCTTTATCTGTAGAGTTGGGGTAATAGTATTTCCATATTTCCCTTACAGGATTTTGTGAAGAAAGTGCTTTGTAGGCCTTGAACTAATACATGAGCTTTTTTTTTTTTTTCTGTGTAAGTTCAGTACAACATGCCAGGTTTTAGTGTCTATTGATTATTTTTGACTAAAGTTGACTAGGAACTAGGAACTCTTTACCTAACTTAGTAGGCCATAATATAATAATACTGTTCCTCCATTACAAATTGAAGGAAGATACTCACAAATTACAGAATCAATTATTTCTCTTGATAATGTGCTGATGGGAGGGACAGGTGACAGGATTGTCTTCTAAATCTGCCATCTTCTGTGGCAATCACTTCTAAATCTATAGGCGAGCAGTTCCTTGACAGAATGACTTTTTGTAATGCCTTGTGTATGATGATTCTTTTTCTTTGTTTTGTGGTATATTTTAAGCACGATGAAATTGTCTTCATTCAAATGTTTAATAAATTATTAATCAAATGAATGCTTATTTTCAAGTCCTTGTACTCTGCTGGTTATAAAGCTGCAATAACTACTATTGCCTCAAGGGTCAAATATAAACTTCTGTTTGCCTTCACAGTTTGACTCCAGTTTACCTTTTCAGACATATTACACGTTGCTCTTCACACACTGTACCTTCCAATTAACTTGGCTTCCACAGCATTCGATTTCTTGTCTCCCTGTCTTTGGGCCTGTGGGCTGGCCCTGGAATTATACACTGCTTTTTATATCTTGTTTCAGAGGAGCTCCTTCTACTTGAACTTGAGGCCTTCCTCTCCCCATGTCTATCATACATATACATACTGTATGTATACATCCTTTCCCTTCAATAGAATGAAACCTTGGGGGAAAGGGACTATTTCATTTTTGTTCCTATATCTAGCATTTAGCACAACACCTGATTCAAAGTAGGCCATTAATAAATGCCCATTAAATAATTAATATAAAAGTATAAGTTTGATTTCCCTTCATTTTGGTGTAAATTATTTGAGAGAAATAGTTATACTATGTACTGGGCAACAATTTTATTCCAGGGAAAAATAGTTTTTAAAAATTTTTTTTTTTCACAAAGATCCACCTTCTCTCCTTACTACCCCTTCTCTATACCCCTTCTCTGTTCCCTGAGGAAGCAAGGGGAAAAAAAAACTCTAGTTACAAACATATAAAATCAAGCAAAACAAATTCCCACCTTGATCAGGTTCTCTCCCTTTCAATTTGTGTCAGTTTGTACTCTAAAGCCATCAGCTCTCTCAGGAGGTAAGTTTCATCATGAGTGCTCTGGAATTGTGATTGATCCTTAGGTTCATCAGAGTTTTTAAATTTTTCAAGTTGTTTATATTTATAGTATTTATGTTGTTATTATAGTAATTGTTATTGTTCCACTATCTACATATTGTTCCATTATATATAACAATAATGTTGTTATTGTTCCACAAACATAACTCTGCATCGGTTCATATGTTTTCCCATATTTCTCTGAAATCTCTCCCTACCATCACCCCATTTTTCTTGACCGAACAATAGTATTCTTGTTCCTGTATCTTACCTTGTTCAGCCATTTTCCAGTTAATGGCCACCCCTTCAATTTCCAATTCTTTACCACCACAAAAAGAGCTTTTATAATTATTTTTTGTACATGTGGGTCTTTTTACTCTTGTCTTTGGAGTATAGACCTAGTACTGTTATTATTGTGTCAAAGGGTATATGCAGTTTTAGTTTTAGTTCCAAATTGTTTTCCAGAATGGTGGGGCTAGTTCACAGTTCTACCAGCAGTGCATTAATGTACCAGTTTTTCCACAGCCTTTTTTGTCTTATTTTGCCAGTCTGCTGTGTGTGGAGTTTAAACCAAGAGTTCTTAACTGTTTTTTGTGGTTAAGTTTTTTGGTAGTCTGAAGAGAGCTGTGGACCTTTTCTCTGGATAGTGAAAATAAAAATGAATTCTCACTTCATATTTTCCTCTATCTAAGTACATAGATACCCTTGAACTCTACCCACAGACCTCCTAATTAAAAATCTCAAGATTAAACAAATTGTGAGATTTTGTTTTGTAGTATAAGTGTTTTTGGCAAATATGTTTTCTTGAAGTGCCACATACTAATAGAGCTGATCCTTTTAGGAATTTTTTTTTTTTGCTTGCTTTTTGGAGGGCATTTGGGGTTAATTGACTTGCCCAAGGTCATATGGCTAGTTTTTGTGTTAAGTGTCTGAGGCCGGATTTGAACTCACGTCCTCCAGACTCTAGGGCTACTGCTCTATTCATTGCAACACCTAGCCGCCCCTTTTAGGAAAATAGGGAGTGCAGTTTTGGTGTTGGGTTTCAGAAAGAAATTTGTTACAATTAATACTTATTTAGAAACCAATATAACAAGACAAGACAATTGTAAAATGTGAAAATAGAAAGCTTTTTTAAAGAAAACTTTTTATCAAGATACCATTTATTAATAATGGAATTAAATTATCTTGTTTTAATTTAAATTTGATATACTGCTATTAATTACTGAAGTTAAGACCATTCACATGGTTACATTTACCATTTATCAGTGGGGTGATTATCAGAATAAGAAATGTTTGCTGCCATGCCTAGTGCTGTGCTACAAATTGCAGGGAATACGAAAAAGGTTGATATAATTGGGCATATGAAACTAGAGTGTGAAAAAATTAAATGTTAAGTTTTGTGATTTTTGATTATAATTTTAAAAAGCGATCAGAATTGGGGACAAGTAGGTTGGTACAGTGAATAGAGCACCAGCCCTGGAGACGGGAGGACCTGAGTTCAAATGTAACCTCAGACACTTACCACTAACTGTGTGGCCTTGGGTGAGTCACTTAACCCCAATTTCCCTGCCTTCTCCCCTCCAAAAAAAAAAGCAATCAGAATGGACTGAATTTGAGGAAAAGTCACAAAAGAAATAGAAATTACAGTAGGACTGGAAGAAAGGCAAATAATGTTTAAAACTTGCTTAGAGTAATAAAAATGCTGGGGAATATTTGATAGATGAAAATAAAAAAGATAAATAGGGTTAGTTTTCTATGTGCTGTGCCTTTGATTGACACAGCATGTTTATGTATCAGGTTTGTTTTTAACCATATAGATCAGTTAAATTTGAAACTAACTAATAGGGAAAGAAGTGTAAAAAGCAACCAAAAGTAATAATGAAATAAGGGACTACATGACAACAGTTACTAAACAAGTTTCATTTCATATAGGAACTACTAGGAAGCTATATGAGAAAAAACTGCTAAAACTGAGAGAACATGGTCCAGAGTCAAGATCTTCAACACCTCTGCCAGCAGTTTCTTCATCATCAGAAAATGCTAGACAGAATGGAAATGACGACTCAGATAGATACAGTGACAATGAAGAAGGTAAGTTTTAACATAGCAGTAAAAGAGCATGTAACTTTTTGTGGGGGGATTTGGGTAGAGTAGTGCTACCAGGTAAAAATATTTCAGGGTAACCCAAAAACAGGTCTTTAGCCCCTGTTGTTCTTAATAAAGTAATGTGACATGGAAATTTTTTCCTTCATGACCGCTCCTAACTAAAATATTAAGACCGTTGTAATTGTTATGTGTTCATCAATGAATCTGATGGTTTTGGATAGGAATAAATAGTTAATTATGATACTACTTAAAAGAGCAATATGTGAGTATGAGGATGGACGTTCTAAAATCTAGTCTAAATAAAATGGTGTTTAATATATCTCCTATTTCCCGACTGGTAATTTGACCCAGGTAGCCCATATTCCTATACTAATTAACTTACTAGAACATAGAGAGCCAAAACATTTCTATGGATTTACAAAAAAAGAGAGGCTTTTCCTTCCATAACATGATTTTAGCAAGGAGGCAAAAAAGAGAATCAACTATACTTAAATTTCCTGCCTCTTTTGCTTCTACAGGGAAGAAGAAAGAACACAAGAAAGTGAAGTCCACTAGGGAGTCTGTCCGTATTTCTGAACTTCCAACCTCTCCCTCTGGTGGATTTTTTCAGGCAGTTTCTTTTCCTGAAATTCGTGCCCGTCCTCCCTTGGGCTGGACTGAATTACAGGCAGCTAAAAGAGGACATAGCTCTAATAGAGACCCATTCAGGGAACCTCTGAATGCCTCCAGCTCACTTGGCATAGGACAAGCAGAAAAAGTAGTTTCAGGAGAGAATCTTTTCAGTTCTCTTAAGTATGGCCAGGATAGATTCCTGGGGGAAAGTGTGTTATCTTCTTCCCAGACCGAACCATTTGCCACATTGGCCTCAGCTACAGCTAAGCCCTCATGTTCTCATGCACTTGAAGACCCCACTCCCAAGTGCCTCAGAGACCACTTAGAAAACATTTGTGGTGGAAATAATTCTGAGTTTGGTTCTTCATTTACCGAGAGGGCATATAGTCTAGCACAGTCAGTTCTCTCCCAAAATAGGGAAAAGCCAGACATTTTAGAGAACTCACAAGTAATTACTCCACCTCTAGCTCAAGCCATCAGAGATTATGTAAATTCTCTGTTAATAAAAGCAGGAGCAAGTGACTTACCTGGAATTTCTAACCCCAATTCAGCCAATGTGGAAAACCCACAGAAACGGGTTGGTCCATCTCAGTTTCAAGGAACTGAATCCAGGTGTTCTCCCAGAAAGTTTCCCAGACTGCATGAAAGATCAGCAAAGGAAGGGGATTCAGGTTTTCTTCATGCTTCTCAAGATAACGTAGCACCTTCTGCCTTTGCAAAGGCTGTTATTTCTCAGTCACTCAGTACTTTAGGCATAGAAACTTCTAAGGAATGTCAGCATGACACATTAATTAGCCCAGAACCTTCTTTTCCCCTCCATGAATCTATTTTAAAGGTAATTGATGAGGAATGGAGTCACATTGATAAGGAGATCCCTTCAGTGGCGAGCAAATACCCAGTTTCTTCTAGAGAGACAGCACACATGTTGTTGGTTCCAAAAGTAGATGATGACATTTTAGAATTGTCTTCTGAAGTCACTTCCCCAGCATCCACTCAGGCTTGCAATAAGCAGCTTGATCTTGCCCTTTGTAGAACATATGAAGCAGCCGCAGGAGCCCTGCAGATTGCAGCCCATACTGCTTTTGTTGCTCGGGCCATACAGACAGACATAGGTCAGGTTGCACAGATTCTCAGCTCTGATCCAAGTCAGATATCTGAGGCACTTAGAACTCTAAGCAAAACGTATGATGCAGCCTCATTTCTCTGTGATGCTGCCTTTGATGAAGTGAGGATGGCTGCCTGTGGCATGGGATCTTCTACTGTAGGACGCCGGCACCTCTGGCTGAATAATGACAAAGTCAGTCCCACTCATAAGAACAAGCTGTCAGTGCTTCCTTTCAAAGGGGGAACACTGTTTGGAGGAGAAGTACAAAAAGTTATTAAAAAGCGTGGGAAGAGACAATGATGAAGTTGTAAGGAAAGATCTTTCCCATGGTGATAAGGCATGAAAAGCCCTAGAGACTTGGCTAGCAATTTCCAGCTGTTAGGGGCCAAACTCAACCCAGTCCTTCCTTTTTCTTTGCACAAATAAAAACCATGTTCCTAAAACATTCAGAACCTGGATGGGAGTTGGCATTTTTATGGTTTATGGCTTAACAAAGTACTACTTAATTATTCCTTTCAAACTTTGGTGCATTTTCTTCAGTACTTTCCATTTGAGACTATATATCTATAAGATTATGAAACCCTTAATAGATTACAAGTTTATCACCTTTCACAGTTAGGTGTACATTTTTACAACTAAGAAGCAAAATAAAAATCTTGGGTACATTTCAGTACTTTTAAAGATCTGTAATTTCACTGCTTCAGTACTTTTTCTGCAAAGCAAATTACAACTCCACGTCTTAGTATATGCTTTGATAGTTATAGTGGCCAACATTCTAATGAAGAGCTTCTCCAAATTTTGATTAGCTAGTCCTCTGATACTAGTTTTCTGTGGACCATATTAGAAGTTTTACTGCTTAATCACACCATGTAAAACGTGTATATCATTAGGATTGCTTTGAAGAAATTGGACACCCACCTTGTTTTGCCTTCCTTTTTCTCCTCCAGTTACAGTGAGACATATGAACGGGAATTTAATGTTAAAAAAACAGAAAAAAAATGTAGTTTTTATTCTCAAATATCTCCCATTCCCACAGCTCCTCCTTCTATCCCTTTTGTCTTATCCCCTTGTACCACAACTGACTCACAAGTCCTGTCCTGTCACAGAAGAAGAAAAAAAATAGTAGTTTAGGTAATCATAGATTTCCTATAAATAATTCTCCATAGGAATACTATGTCTTTATAACAACTATGTTTGTACTAGAAAGATCAGAATCGCTATTTTTGAATATTTCTTTTTTTTAATCTTGTTTTGTGTTTCATATTAAGTAAAACTTTGTGATTAAAGTTAAAACTAATTTCCAAAATAAGTTTTTAATATTTGGTATGTAAAATTATGGCAAGGCCAAAAGTATGTTTATGTAGCTACTTCTACACAAGCATGGTATCTTTTCTCATATTTTGTTTTTGGAAGTATGTATTTAGTAACTGAATCCCCTCTTTTTCTGTTTTATGGGAAATGGTGGCTTTGGGCTTGAATGTACCAAAAAGATTATCTGTAGAATAAGGTATAATAGCAAATGAACTGCTGACCCATCAAAAGTGCCTAGTTTTTTTTTTTTATTGAGCAATCCAGAAACACTTGTATATGATAGACTATATAAAGCAAATATATTAAAATTTAATAGCTATTAGATATGATCACCTACCATTCCAGAACCTAACCAGCCTTAGATTTTTTTTATGTTTTATACCTCTTATCTGTCCTTGGACTTTGTAAGGAATGTTGTTATTCGCTTTTGTCTCTTCTGAAATGCTGTATGTGCTACTTACAGAGTGCTGTGCAATTAAGTTGTGATAATGTAGAGTGCCTTCACAAATTCAATAAAGTTTTTAAATTTGAAAAATATTGTGTGGCCTTCAGAAACCATGTAGCATGTGTGTTTATTCTTGGAACTTCACCAGATGATATCTTATTCAACATGGATCACTTTCCCAGATCCTTGGAGTAAATAACGGTATTTACTTATCATTGAAAACTTATATTGCCAAATTCATGTTATTATCAGTTTTGATTTCCCTATTTATAAGGACCTGTCTTCTATACTACTTTAAAAGCTTCTTCTAAAAGTTGTCACAATTTGTGAGGAATTAAATTTATTTGAATTCTTTTAACTTCTGTGTATACATACTAACAATACGACTTGACTACTTTTTTTAAACTTTGTTTTCCATTTCTTAAATTTCTATTCTAATTCCCGTCCAGTCAAAACAAAACCCAAATACCCCAGATTTAAGGAACCCAAAGAGATTATCTGTTTAGAGCTGGAAACAATCTAATTCAGTCTTTAAATGTATAGTTAAAAAAACTGAAACCCAGGAAAGGTTGTGCCATTGTCACCTAGGTGTTAAGTGAGAAAGCTAAGATTCAAACCCAGAGCATCCAAATATGTTCTGTCTTCCACTTCACTAGACTGCCTCAGTTTAAATAGCTCTTAGCCAAAAATATCTTAATTGCCCTGGGGGGAGGGAGCACTTTAGTCCCTCAATCTGAAAGTAGTATTGCCTTGGTAAAATCACAGCTTCATTTCTAATTTTGACATTACAATAATGTTTAAGATCCAGAAAACTGAAGAAGTAATTTAAGATGACTCTGCAACTGCATTCATTTCGGGAATAGGGGGTCTGACTAACCCTTGATGTCAGGCCAGCATACACATTCATAGCTGAATGTTGAACAAGTAGTCACATGGTTTTTTCATTTGCTTAAGTGACATATATGTGTATTGATTTTTCATTATTTCATTAAGGGGCCAAAGAAGGAAATAGTGAGGCCCAAGTCCTTAGAATTTGCAATTTTTAGTTTTCCAATTCCTTAAGCTGTGGCATCAAAGCTTTTGACTAGGGGAATAGAATTGCTGTCCTTTTTTTTTTAGAAAGATTTGTAACAATTTTAAGAAAATAGCTGATGACTAGGGAGATTATAAGCTAATTAGCTTCTTGATGGATTATAAACTTGAGCAAAGGAATTTACCTTATAGATATATCCTATTTGTAATTTTCATAATAGCTAACAGAGGTGCTTAAGAAATACTTTTAATTAAATTGATTTCTCAAGATGTTGACAGAAGAATGTTTGTCATTGCATACAATTTAGACCTATTCCCCAGTATATTGCAACTACAGGGGTACAAATACTTGGCCTTAGAGAACCTATAATTAATTTTGGTTACCTCAAGTACCATTTTCTGGTTAACTGAAGGAATGGTCAAAATCATTCCTTCTATAACCACTTATTTCTTGAGTGATTTCATAACTATATAGTTTTTTGTTTACTTCCATTTAAAGTTTTAATTTCTAGGCTACACCTAAGATACTATTATAATTAAAGTACTTCATAGAACATTTCAGAATACAGAGCTCAGTGTACTTTTTATAAAAAGAGTTTGGTCTCAGAGAAAATGGTGGGGAGATGAAAAAAGTAAACAGCATGAAGAAATGGTTGTTCTCTTGAGAAAGATAGGTAGGGTATACAATCAAATGGGAAAGTGGGGAACTGAAGAAGGCCTCATTTTTGGAGTAGATGTTGCATTTGAGCTGCTTTTTAGAATTTTGCATTTGTTGGGGTAGGAATAAAATAGTTGTATTTTTAAAGACTAATGACAGCAAGGTGGATTAAGAGTTGATTTGTTTTTAAGTGCCAAAGAGTTAATGGTGCTTTTGATGTTATTTCCAGAGCTCAAGCTTGAGAAGAGAGAGCCACTAAAAGGCAAGACAAAGACTCCAGTAACACTTAAGCAAAGAAGAGTTGAACATAATCAGGTAAGTACCTTTAGTTCGTGATGTAGTCAACTTGGATGTATATTTAATTTTTCAGCAGTTGCTCATCTGACTTAGTTTTCCTTTAATGGATGATATACAGGTCCTAACAAGTGCCATAAACTGTTAACAGTAGAATTGTTTCTACTAATATGTACATTACAAGTCTAGATTCTTGTCTTGTGTTCAGTGTGTAGTAGTAGCTCATGATTTCTCTGAGAACATCAAGTGTTCTCTGTCAGTTCTGTGTCTTTTAAAAGCAAACTGATAATCCACTCTATGGCATTGAATAATGTTAAGATATGATCAGCTGAACCGTAACATAAACAGTCCTCTGCTGTCTGTCTCACTTAGAAGCATCCTTTCCTCCTTGTAGCCACCTTGGAAAAACTGACCTAGGAAATTTTTCGTCCTCCTGCTTTGGACTTGCTGTTGCCTTAGGACTTCCTTTACTTTGGTCCAGAGTTGTCAGGTCTTAACACTGATGATTGGTGAGAACAGATCCCAAAGCCTGCTCTTTTTCTTTACCACTTTTGTTCCCCATCACTGACATTGGTCTTGTCTTGGCCTCCTGAGGAAATGCTCTCTTTTCCCAGAGAAAATTTTTTTATTTTTATCTCTGAATTCTCACTTCTGTTTATCTCCTTTGGTGAAATGCCCAAGATTGCCAGTTACCAGAGTTGACACAGAATGACTTCAAAGTCATCTCAGGACCTGGAAGTATCTCTTCAGGGTTTGATGGTGGTAGGAGGTCTTTCCCCTGCAAGTCCTGACTCCTCCTTCTGCACCTTCTTTCTCAACCCTTGAGTCCATTTTCTTCTTACCCCAGCGTTTATCACCACCTGTGGTGGGAGAGGAAAGTCAACCTAGTTTTCCACTATATGTTACTGGCATCCCGAGTTGAATAACTGAATACTCCCTCCTCCTCCCCACCCCTCTATAAAACAATCATACATGGCAATTAAAAATGTGGGTTCATATCTCTGTACTAACCCTGTGTCCTTGAGCAAGTCTCATGTCTCTGAGGCTCGGTCTTTCTAATCTGTAAAATAAGGACAATACTTGGTCTCAGAGAACTATTACAAGGATTAGATGAACTAATCGAGGACCTAGATTGTAGGTTAAATACTCAGAACTTTAGAGCATTACATAAGTGTATTACTTGTGACTGTGTTTATTTACTATATATATATTTAAAAAAATTTTTTGGGGGGGGGAAAGGTAAGGCAATTGGGATTAAGTGACTTGCTCAAGGTCACATAGTTAAGTGTCAAGTGGCAGAGGCTGGATTTGAACTCAGGTTCTCCTGACTTAAGGGCTGGTGCTCTATTCACTTGGCCACCTAGCTGCCCCTTCTCCCCTTTTTTTTTTTTTCAAAATTTTATTTTAGACTAAAGTTCCAGAGCACAAATACAGAATGGAAAAAAGAAACAAAAAGATATCAAAGTTAAATATTGGAACCTAAATACAAAGTTAGAAAGAAAGAAAGAAGCATGTTGTGTGCATAGCAGAACATGAGAGGATTCAAAATACATAAATAATTTTTTATTTCAAGAAAGCCTGTAATACTCGTGCTGAGATTTTGTCCATCTTTGCTTCTTTGTGAGTTTCTTTTGTTTTCTGCTGTGCACTTTTTTACTTTGTTCTCCCCCACTCCCCTCAGGCCACAATAAAGTTTAGATATGTTTCTCTATAGCTATAGATATATACATACACGTATACATATATAGACACATACTTTCCCAAACCTATTCTACTCCTAATCTTTGTTTTTATCTTTGTGCATCTCTCTTGTTTCCTATCCCTTCTGCCTCTACTTTATTTCTACCCACTACCTTTCCCTCCTATGACTTGCCTACCCTCCTCCAAGTATCCCTCACCTTTCCTCCCATTACCATAAATCTAAACACCCTTCTATACCCTTATTTTGCCTATATGTTAAGATTTTTGTGGGACTCTACCAGTTAAAGACTGGTTTAAACACCAAATAAACACTGTTTATTTTAGGACCTTCGGATCATAGATTTAGAGCTAGAAGGTTCCTTAAAAGCTATCTTGTCCAGCTCCTTCGTTTTATCCTTGAGGAAACTGATGCTAAGAGAAATTAAGTGTCTTGCCTGAAGTCATAAGAGGCAGGATTTGAACCTGGGTCTTCTTTATTTATTTATTTTTTTGTTTGCTTCTTGGAGGGCAGTTGGGGTTAATAACGTGACTTGCCCAAGGTCACACGGCTAGTTTTTGAACTCAGGTCCTCCTGACTCCAGGGCCGGTACTCTATTCACTGCACCATCTAGCTGCCCCTAACCTGGGTCTTCTTGATGCTAAGTCCAGCACTATTAGCTAAGTGTAAATATGTAGGTAGATATTTTTAAGTTGTACTTGGTCATTTTAAGGTTTAACATAAATTCTTGGAATATCACCCATTTAAAATTTAGAGATCTTTTGCATCTATGTTTCTTTTTTTTAATTATTTATTTTTAGTTTACAACATTCTGTTTCACAAGGTTTTGAGTTCCAAATTTTTCCCCCCTCCCCAAGATGGCTTGCAATCTGATGTAGGTTCTACATATACATTCATTTAAAACATTTTCACGTTACTCATTTTGCAAAGAAGAATTATAACCAATGGAATGAACCATAAGAAGGAAGAAACAAAACAAAGACAGCAAATAGTCTCCTTCGATCTGCATTCAGACTCCTATCATTCTTTTCTCTGGATGTAGATAGCATTTTCCATCATGAGCCTTTTGTCTCAGAATCTTGCATTGCTAAGTCTTTCAAAGTCAGTCATTGCACACTGTGGCTGTAACTGTACACACTCTTCTAGTTCTTCTTGCGTCTACACTTCTGAATGAAAAAGCCAGAAGGAAAGGGAACAAGGGGCCCAGTTGGCTAAATTTCTGTCTCTCTCTTGGTGCTCTCGCTGTCCTCCCTGGTTCCAGGACTTACTAGTATGTCTCTCAGCCACTAGAAGTACCCTGATGCTGGCTTCAGCTGAGATTTGTGCACATATCTCATTTGCTAAGGCAAATTTGAAATTTTGGGGCGGGGGTAAGGCAATTGGGGTTAAGTGACTTGCCCAAGGCCACATGGCTAGTAATTGTGTCAAGTGTCTGAGGCCGGATTTGAACTTAGGTCCTCCTGACTCTAGGGCCTGTTCTCTATTCACTGCACCACCTAGCCACTCTTTCTCTCTTTTTTTTTTTAAAAGATGTTATTTATTTATTTGAAAATCTTTTAAAAAAAATTTTTTTTTAATAATAAAGGGAAAACAAATCCCAAAGGTTATTTAAACAAATTAAAGGATGCAGAATTTTGATCCTGAGTTTAGTGTCTAGCCAAAGATAACATCAATACACAGTTTATGTTTTTCTTTTTATTGATTCAGTTATGTTTGAGTTAAGGTTAGATTTGAGTTGGTACTACCACTGACAGTCTTGATCCCTTCCATCCTGCTCTGTCCATTGTAAATTCAAGTTGTACCTGATCTTTCTTTGCCCATAAATGAAGAGGGTACTTTCTGATTTCTCTCCTGCCTTCTGTCCTTTTTTCTCAGGCTCCTGCTTGTAGGTGTTTTCTTCATCCTTTACCTGGAGGGCTCCAACTTAGCCCTGCCTCTCCCCATTCCTCCCTTCATATTTACTATCTAGTCTAGTAGATTAAATATAAATTCTTGTTTATTACCGTCCTGACCCCAAACCTGTCTTTTCAGCCTCTTTGCACATTCTTTCACCTCCAGCATGCTGATCTAGCCAGACCTGGCTTTGTTTCCCTTCCTTCCAGATCAGTCTATCCTCATTCATCTCTGTACCTGTGATGATGGCAGCACTCCCTCCTTAGTGCTAGCTAGCTCTAGGACCATCTAATACATCAAACCTTTCCTGATCCCCCCACTGCTGGTACTCTTCCAAAAACTTTGTGATTAACTAGAGATTGCTTTTATTTATTTTGTACTTGTGCTGTGTGTGTGTGTGTGTGTGTGTGTGTGTGTGTGTGTGTGTGTGTGTGTGTGTGTATTGCTTTTTTTCTTTTTGGAGGGCAATTGGGGTTAAGTAACTTGCCCAAGGTTACACGGCTAGGTTTTTGTTTGTGTGTGGTTAAGTGTCTGAGGCTGAATCCGAATTCAGGTCCATCTGACTCCAGGGCCAGCGCTCTACTCACTGCACCACCTAGCCGCCACAATGTATATATTTTTATATGGACTTGTTTTCCCCATTAGAATATGAACTCATAGTGATTATTTCCTCCTTTGTTCTTTTATCCCCATAGCCTAGCACAGTGCTTGATATATATAGTAGATGCTTCAGAAATACTTGTTGATTAATAGATTACTAAAGTAGACTATGAAACCAGGCCCTCTTCACCTGTTGTTCACTAGCAGTCATGTGACCTTGTTAGTCAATTCCATGTTTCCTTTTGTTTCTTCTTACCTCTCCCTCCTCCATGAGATGGCAGATAATTTGACATAGGTTATAAATGTTTACTCATGTAACACATATTACCATATATTGTGAAAGAAGACACAGATGCAAAGGGGGAAAAAAGAACCATGAAAAAAAGTACAGAATAATAATACAGAATTCTTCGATTTACATTCAGACTCTCAGTTCATTCTCTGGAGGTGGATGGCATTTTTTACTATGAGTCCTTTGGAATTGAAATACTTGTATTGTATTGCCGAGAATAGCTAAGTTATTCATAGTTGATTATCGTACAGTATTGCTGTTACCGTATACAGTGTTTTTCTGGTTCTGCTTACTTCACTTTGAATCAGTTCATATAAGTCTTTCCAGGTTTTTCTGAAATCTGCCTGCTCATCATTTCTTGTAGCTCAGTAATATTCCATTACATTCATCTACCACAACTTGTTCTGCCATTCCCCAATTGATGGGCATCCCTTCAATTTCCAATTATTTTCCACCACAAAAAGAGCTACTATAAATAGTTTTGTACAAATATGTTCTTTTCCCTTTTTAAAAAATCTTTGTATAGTAATTGTATTACTGGATCAAAGGGTATGCAGTTTTATAGCTCTTTGGTCATAATTCCAAATTCTCCAGAATGGTGTGATTAGTTCATAACTCCACCAATAGAATAGTGCATTAGTGTCCCAATTTTCCCTCCATCCTCTGTTGAGAACCAAAATACTTGATTCAAGACTCAGATAACTCTAGGCAGTCAGCTCCAATATAGATGCCTTTGATGACCACGGCTTTGGCTTTGAAGTCTGCTCTCAAAAGCATCCTTTGTGAGGCAACTGCATATGAAAGGAGTTACCTGACAGTGAGATCAAGGGCTTTACCCTAAGATTTTAGTCACATAGATTACAAATCCTTATTTAACTATCTATTCTGTGCTATTTCCAGGATATGACAGACTAAGATAATGATAAGAAAACTTGAGTCCTATTCCTTTGTCTCATTTGCTTTATGAAAACCTTGTCCTAAGAATCAATAAATAGAGTTCTTCCTTGAACTACCCACATAGCCCAGTCATTTCTTATTCACATCTCTGATCATGCTTAGTGCTGGATACTAAACATCTCCAGGCAATCCCCTCCAATATTTATCTCTGCACATTATTTTAAAGAAATTTGGGTAGGTTATTTTACAGTTGATATCATACTTAGATTTTATTACTTTCACTTTTATCATAGCCATAAGCCATACAATAAATTACACTATATCCTGATTCTAAGTTTATCTTTGAATTCTCTTTTGACATACTCTGTTTGGGGGTGGGGAGGGAGTAGAGGGGAGCTCTGTCATTATGTTGATAGGAAAATTTGTTAGACTTTGCTAATGTAGACAGGACATTTTTAAAGAAATTTGAATGCAAAAGTAATAGAATTAAAAGAAAAATAATAGACTGGGGAAAATTCTGTGGCAAACAGGACAAGTAAAAGCTTGACATCAAAATATATAAGGAAATGTTTAAAGTTTATTCCCAGGCTACAGTGGATAAATGGTGAAAGGATACAAATGGAATTTTCTTTTCTTTTTTTACTTTGTCAAATGCTTTATTAACTTCTAGTTTACATCATTTATTTCCGCAAGATTTTGAGTTACAAATTTTCTCCCCATTTTTCCCCTACCCACCACCGCAAAATAGCAATCCCACTGGATATCCCCTCCTCCACTCTGCTCTCGCATGCCTTCCTCCATATTCCCTCCGACTTTCCAGTAGGACTCACTGCTTCTCTATGTCCCAGTGCCTGTATATCTTATTTTCCAGTTACATGTAAAATAATATTAATAATTGTGTAGATACACAATAATCTATATTTGATTTTAAAACTTTGAATTCCAGGTTCATTTCCTTCTTCCCTTGTCACCCACCCTTACTGGGAAGATAAGCAATTCAATATAGGTTGTACATATGTAGCTATGCAAAACATTTCCATGGTGGATATATTGTAAAAGACTATTTCCCTCTTTCCACTTGTTCTGTTCTCTACTTTGATCCTGTCCCTTTTTAAAAGTGGGTGCTTCCTTCCCCCCCCAGCCTGCCCTCCCTTCCATCATCCTCCCTCTTATCCCCTTCCCTCTACTCTCCTGTAGGGTGAAATACTCTATTTAGTGTGTATGTCATTCCCTCCCTAAGCCAAATTCAATGAGAATAAGGTTGACTTATTCTTTTTTGCCTTCCTGTTCTTCCCCTCCATTGTAACAATTTTCCCTTGCCTTGCCTCTTCTATATGAGATAGTTTACCCCATTCTGTATCTCCCCATCTCCTCTCATTATGTTCCTCTCTCACCTCTTAATTTCACCTTTTAATTATCGTTTTTCCATGTAGGAATGCAAGTTCAACTTTGATAAGTTCCTTATAATTTCTTTTCTCTGTTTACCTTCTCATTATTCTCTTGTTTCTTGTATGTGAATGTCAGATTTTCTATTCGACTCTGGTTTTTTCATCAAGAATGCTTGAAAATCCTCTATTCTGTTGAATGACCATATTTTCCCATGAAATATGATACTCAGTTTTGCTGGGTAGGTGATTCTTGGTTTTAATTCCAGCTCCTTTACCCTCTGGAATATCATATTCCAAGTCCTTCGGTCCCTCAGTATAGAAGCTGCAAGATCCTGTGTTATCCTGATTGTGTTTCCACAATATTCAAATTGTTTCTCCCTGGCAGCTTGTAATATTTTCTCCTTGACCTGGGAATTCTGGAACCTGGCTGTAATATTCCTAGGAGTTTTCTTTTTGGGATCTTTTTCAGGAGGTGATCTGTGGATTCTTTCAACCTCTGTTTTGCCCTCTGGTTCTAAAACATCCGGGCAATTTTCCTTGAGCATTTCCTGAAGGATGATTTCTACGTTATTTTTTTGATCATGGCTTTCTGGTAGTCCAATAAATTTTAAATTATCTCTCCTAGTTCTGTTTTCCAGGTCAGCGGTTTTTCCCATGAGATATTTCACATTGCCTTCTATTCTTTCATTTGTTTGGATCTGTTTAATGGTATCTTGATTTCTCATAGTCACTAGCTTCCATTTGCTCCAATCTAATTCTAAAAGAAGGATTCTCTTCAGTGAACTTTTGAGATTCTTTTTCCATCTGGCAAATTTGGCTTTTTTTTTGCTTTTGGAGGGCAATTGGGGTTAAGTAACTTGCCCAAGGTCATGCGGCTAGGTTTTTGTTTGTGTGTGCCTTAAGTGTCTGAGGCCGGATCCCAACTCAGGTCCTTCTGACTCCAGGGCCGACACTCTACTCACTGCACCACCTAGCTGCCCCAAAATTTGGCTTTTTAAAGCATTCTTCTAGTTGCTTTTTTGAGCCTCTTTTGCCAACAAATGGAATTTTCAAAAAAGGAAGAATGATAGTTTACTTGAAACAATGTACACCTTGTATCAGACAAATACAAGTGAAAATAATGTTGCGGTACCACTACAAATCCATCAAATTGGTATAAATGAATTCTTAAAATGAAACTCTGCAGGTAGAGTTGTGGAAATAGATATGCTTATTCATTAATGGTGAAATTGCAAACCAGTAAAGTCTTTGGAAAACATTGTAATGGAAAGCAACAGAAGTTATTTTAAAAAAAAATACACAACATACACACACGCTTAACCATCTAAATCTCATTGTTGAAAATATCAGGGGCGGCTAGGTGGCGCAGTGAATAGAGCGCCGGCTCTGGAATCAGAAGGACCTGAGTTCAGAGCCGGCCTCCGACACCTAATCTGCACAAACAAAAACCTAGCCGTGTAACCTTGGGCAAGTTACTTAACCCCAATTGCCCTAAGGGGCGGCTAGGTGGCGCAGTGAGTAAGAGCGCCGGCCTCGGAGTTTGGATGACCGAGATCAGATCCGGCCTCAGAAAATGAGCACCCACGCATAAATCAAATGACTAGCCGTGTAACCTTGAGCAAGTTACTTAACCCCAATTGCTTTTAAAAAAAAAAAAAAAAAGAAAAGAAAATATCATCTGAGACTTTTTAAAAAGAAGAAAAAAGGTTACATATTCAGAGATTTTCATAACTACACTTTTTATAATTTAAAAAATGGAAGCAGGGGTGGCTAGGTGGTGCAGTGAGTAGAGCGTCGGCCTTGGAGTCAGAAGGACCTGAGTTTGGATCTGGCCTCAGACACTTAATGCACACACAAATAAAACCTGGCCATGTGACCTTGGGCAAGTTACTTAACCCCAATTGCCCTCCAAAAAGCAAAAAAAAAAAAAAAAAAAAAGGAAGCAGCTTAATATCCAATAAAATATATTGTAGCATATGAATGGGATGAAATGCTAAAATGCAGTTAAAATTAATATTTGAAGGAACATAAAGAAATATTGGGTAGGAGGGAGGAATATGGAAAAAACCTTAATAATGCAAACTGGAAAGAAGTAGAGCCAGAAGAACAACCGATAATGGTGATTGAGGAAGAGAAAATTTCAAATTTCTTTTCCATTCCTTTTTTTTTTTTTTTAACTTCCATTTCTTTACTGACGGTGAGCTAACCTTTTGATTCAGTATGAGGCATCCAGGGTACCACAGTGCACATAGCTCTGAGCCTGGCATCAAGAAGACCTCAAGTTCAAATCTAGCCTCTGACACTTAGTGGCCTTATGACCCAGAATTGAAACTCAGTTTCCTCAACCATATTATAGGAAGCATAATAACACTTCCTTCCTAATGCTAATGTGAAGATCAAATGAGATGATATTTATAAAGCACTCAGTAACACAGTGCGTGGCTTAGTAGGCACTTGAATGCTTATTCCCCCTACAAATTTCAAATGAAGGGACCACTTTTGAAACTAATTCAAACAGTTTGGACTTGGGATACATAGAATAATAGAGTTTTAGACCTCTATGCCAGAATGGAGAAATATCTTCATAATGTTGCTTTTTAAAAAAGTTAAAAGCAGCCTTTGGATAATGTGGCAGAGGACAGGTAGTATTATCCCCTTGAGAGATAGTGTGGGCTTAGTGGGTAGTGTAACAGCCCTGGACTTGGAGTCTGGAGACCTGGATTTGAGTCCCATCTCCAGACACCTACCAGCTATGGGATCATTGATTGGTAAGTGATTAGATTTCCTTATCCTATAAGATGGGTTTAACATGATTTGCAGTAACTTCTTTATAGGTTTATTGTGATAAGTACTTTGCAAAGTGTTAAAGCACTAGGTCAAATTGTTATTATTAAAGGGATAAGGAACCTAGTACAAAGGTTGTCACACAGCTAGTTACTGAGAGAGCAAAAGAACCCATTTTTGTTGCTTCAGTATATCCACGATTTATTAGTTTTTTCATTTGTAAATTAGGCCTCTCAGAGTTTTGAAGATCCAATGAGTCTTTATAAACTTTAAAGGAACAGAATATATGTGAGCTGTTATTATTACTGATACCTAATATCAGAACTTTTCAAAAATGCTATCATCTATAAAAAGCCATAAGGAGTGTGTTAGCTTTAGGTTTACTTTATAAAGTAGTGGTATGGGAAGGGAAAGAGAGAATTTGCAGCTACTCCGTAATTAGGACTTCATATTTTTGTTTGAAGCATATTCTTAAAGTAGAAGACACATCCATATTTAAATTAAAATTTAAAATGTCTCTTTAATAGTTAAGATAATTAGAATTTAGCTGTATTTTGTTTGTGGCTATAGGCATATCCAAATTTATTTCCTAATTATTTTTAAGCTGAAACTAAATTTAACTTATGTTCAATGAAAATATACTAATTTATGACAAAAATAGGCACAGAAATTTGAAATAGTAGAGAAAAGCCAATGGGTGGCTAGGGGGCACAGTGAATAGAGCACTGGCCCTTGAGTCAGGAGGACCTTAGTTAAAGTCTGGCCTCAGACACTTAACACAAAAACTAGCCGTGTGACCTTGGGCAAGTCACTTAACCCTAATTGCCCTCCAAAAAACAAAAAAAAAAAAGAAAAGCCACATTAGTATAGGAATATCCAAAAATTAATAATATAGCTTGATAAGTATATCATGACCAAGATGATCATATGACATTCTTCCATGGGGCCTGACACATTTTTCAAGTATTTTATTATTCTTCTGCCAAAATGAGGTAACTGTTGGTATAGGTACAATCACCTTGGCCATATGGATGTCTGTTGTGGATCATACTGAAATGTTCTGATCTTCTATTTGGTAAACACTGCTGAATTTCAAAAAAATAGTTTAAAATTTTTCATGGAGGGATCATTGCTCATGTGTACCATTGAGGAGTAGCATTTAAGATTGCCTCTGCATCCCTTTGTGGCAGGGAATACCTGAAGAGGCTTCTTTAGCAACATTATCTTTGGGCCACATACATGTGTGTGGCTTGATTCTGTTATGCTGTGCAATTTAAGGAGTTGTTTCCAGGGATAGCTGGAAACCTAAAAGAGGTGTTTATAGATTATAGATTATAACTGGATATGTATCATTTTTACTGTGCCTGTTTAACTGCTGAACATAGAAAAAAAATCATGTGTAATCTGATAATATTCTCAAAAGATTAATGACAAAGCTTTGATGTATTAATTGGAAATTTACTTTGATTTAGGGAGTGATCCTTTCCCCTGTGGAAGAGTGGCACGGGGATAGATAATTTGGTTTGGTTTGGTTTTTTGAGGTTGTTGAGAGAGTTGAAGATGAGCTTTGATGTCAAAGATAAAAACAAAAATAGCTCATCAGAGGTCTGTCATTGAGCCCATTATAATGTTGAAGAACCATGATTATTTTTGTCATGTTTCCCCATCTCTCCCTACTTGAGAATGTTTGGTTATCAGATTTTATGTGTTAAGAGTTGGGCTTTTCACTTTATTCCAATGTGTTTTCAGTACTGTCTAATAATCTGATTATCAGTACAATAAATGGAGTAATTTTTCTGCAAATTCGGAAATACTTAAAGGTGTAACTTTGTGTGCACAAATGTTGGTGTAGCCATTGTTGGCCAATAGTGTGTACTGTTTTGGGAATCAGTTGGCTTGGGAAAAAGTTTTTCTTGAGTGATAATATAGCCACTAGTTAAGTTGTTGGTGTTTAATGCTGGTATATGGCTTTCTAACTTGTTGATGCTTGAAATAGAGTTATTCTCAAGCTGGACTTACTGAGACTCTCTGGACAAGTGGATCTTCAAAAAGCGGACGCCTGCAGGGATTAACTAGGGAGCCTACAAGAGGGTCGAGACGAACTCCAAGGAAAAGGGTGATGCAAGGCTTATTGTTTGGAATGGTTTGTCAGACTGGCAGGGCCTTAGCGATGATTTTACATTTATTATTTTTGTTTTGTTTTCAAACTAACAGGTGGAAACTGCAGAACAGTTGCGTGTAGATGGTGAAGTAATTTCAGAGAGTCTTCCTATAGCTGAAACTATAATGGCTTCAAGCAACGAGACCTTAGTAAATATGTTTCCTAAGTTATGCAAGTGGCATTCTTCTGTAAATTGACTGATAACTAAAACTGGGGAGGTGGTGAATCTTGACAAATTTCTAATTCATATGTTGTTGAAAATACTTTTACTTTCTCCCAATCTGAGTTTATTTTTAAAAACATGTTCCTAAAATAAGTAAACAGTTGCTATAAACAACTAATTTGAACTTACCTATTGTTCTGCCAAAATAATTTTTTGAGAATTGCTATAGCTGAACATGTTCCATGCTTTTAAAATTACGTTTATTTCAAGGCTGTGCAGCCTGTTTTTATTTTAAGAGTTTCTACCATTTAACAGTTACACTATTATGACTTCAGTTTTAGTGTTTGGGTTTTGTTTTTGTTTTTTAATCTTTATTGTGCTTGGCTAATTCTCAGTCTGAACAATTTGAATCTTGGCAGGTTGTCAATAGGGTGACTGGAAATTTCAAGCATGCAGCTCCTATTCTGCCAATCAGTGAATTCTCAGACATACCCAGAAGAACACCAAAGAAACCATTGACAAGAGCTGAAGTAAATGATTAAAGTTTAGATGAGATGTTGTGATTCCTCTGTTTTTGGAGGATATGTTTGTATCTTGAAGTTGGGGGTGTGGGGGGGGAGCTAAAGCTTTATTTACTGAGTTGCACCAATAATTAAAATTAGTGAAGTATCACAGTGTTTACAAAGAGATCATGTATATGAACAACATAACAGATTTTCAAAGACAGACCTGAATTTTACCCAGTAAAGGCAGTAAAACTAATCTTACAGTCTAATGATAGAATTAATACCACTGTTGTCTTGCTGCTTTTTATGCCTCTGAAGTTTCAGTTTCATGGGAGAGGGACAGGGAGCATTCTGGTGCTGTGTGGACTTTCTCTTTGCTCTCTCTGCTATGCATAGAAGTCGAAAGTGTGGTAGACGGGTGCTTTACCATTGGTGATTTTACTTCTCAATAGCTAGTGCTGTAAAGAGATCTTGGATGGCTGGTTAATTCCTTCTTTAACCCATCTTTTAGTATCTTCCATAACTCTACTAACCTGCATGGTATCTTACAACTATTTTACTGGCCCTTTTTTTTTTTTTTAACTACTACAAGAGAATACCAAGTGTGCTTGATCTTCATCTGTGTCCTTCAGGTTGAAAACAATAACAAATAAAAGAAATCTTTTCTTATTTGTTCACAAGCATTTGCATGTTGCCTAAGAAGGGGAGTCTGGGATTGCTACTCATTGCTACTTCATAGTTTAAGAAAAATTCTGTACAGTGTGTTTTTAATTACTTTTTGAGATTTAGAATTCATTCTCGCTAAAATGTCTACATAATGAAACAAGAGGAAAGAAAATTTTCTTCACTCTTATTGTGGATGATCATGCCAGATGAAATGATGTGCTCAGTATACTATATGAATCCTGATGGTTTGGGTTGGGGGAGGAGGTTGTGTAGTTTTGTTTTTATTTGTGAAGCAATAATTTTCTTAACTAGCCATATGTAAAGATATTTTTACTTAAAGTTCACTGAGAGAGTTTTGAAGATGGGAGGACTAATGTGCTAAACTAATTTGAAAGTGAAGTTTGTAACCACAGTTTTAAGCTAGAAGATATAACTATACGTGCATGGACAAACAAAAAATCTATCACTTTGGGTCACTTTAATGTATATCCATTTTAATTATCCAAATTATATATATATTTTTACCTTTTTTCTTGTATAGGTGGGAGAAATAACATTAACAGAAGACAGAAGAATTGAAAGAGATATTCTTAAAGAAATGTTTCCCTTTGAAGCAGCTACACCAACAGGAATTAGGTATTTAGCTATATACTACTTGAAAATTTCTGTTCACATATGGAGCAGCAGACAACAATGTGACAGCAGCTCTGCTTTCAGGCTTAATTTTATCTATAGGGGAATAATCTCTTTCAGTCTATAACTCACTAGAGTACTTAGAGGTATTTATGGAATTTCAGAGTTGAAAGAGATCTTAGATATGATCTAGTCTTCATTTTCAAAAAGTAAATAGTCAGACCTTTGAGTAGGTAAGTAATTTATCTAACTAGTTTTTTGGGGGAAGGTGGCAGGGTTTTCCTCCTTTCTTTTCTTTTTTTTTTCCAGTATTAAGAAAAACAGGCTTGATATGACTCCAGTTGGTCAAATAACCCAGATTATTCCTCATATTCTAATGTCACACTCTAAATTTTATTGGTGTGATTTTTGCATTATGAAGCAAAGGTCCAAATATTTAATAATAGTACTAGTTTTTAAAAGATTGAACTTTGTGCAACATTTATTAATATATAATATTTACATCTTTAAAAATAAAGCCTGGTTTTTTCCCCATAGGAAAATTCTTTTAAAAGGTTTTAAAATTGTAATAGAAATATACTTTCATGCAAACAGAACTGTTTTTCACCTCTAATTTTCTATAGTACCATTTTGTTAAATGAATAAAATTACTTGAAATATGGAGAATAAGCTGAGTCATGCATATATATAGATAGATAGATAGATAGATAGATAGATAGATAGATAGATAGATAGATAGATTAGAGAAACTGTCTTCTATTTTACTGAGGGAACTGATGTAAATTATTTATATAAATTGTGACTTAGATTCTCTTTTTCCCCCTCACACAGTGCTAGTTGTCGCAGACCTATCAAAGGGGCTGCTGGCAGACCGCTAGAACTTGGTGACTTCAGGATGGAGGGAACCTTTTCATCAAAATATGTCCCTAAATATGCTCCTTTGGCTGATGACAAGACAGAAAAGACAAGAAAAGGACGTTCCATTCCCATGTGGATAAAGATTTTGCTTTTTGTTATTGTGGCTGTTTTTTTATTTTTGGTCTATCAAGCAATGGAAACCAACCAAGGAAATCCCTTTTCTCATCTTCTTAATAATGAGTCTCCTAATAATATTCAGGCAAAGGCCAACTGAGTGTTATCTCGATGGCACATCCAACCAACTTGGTCTCCTATTTTTAATAACTGTAGAAAGAACTCTTGTTGGCTCAAGAACTACTTTTAAAAATAATGTGATTTAATATTCATTGAAAATGAACAAGACAGTACAAATGGACTCCAGTTTAAATGTTTTGGACCTTGGACTAGTAGGAGATCATTTTGTGCCATATGAGTAATCTTTTTTTAGCTCTCGAACTTTTTTGTAGGCTTTATTTTTTTAATGTGAGCATCTTAATTCCTTTTTGGAAAAAAATGTATATTTGTTTTGTGTTTTGGGGAAATGAAAAGGGCAAAACATGATAAAATAATGTGAAGCTAAATGTTTAAATGCTCTGAATTCATGCAGAAAAGATTTTTAAAAATTATTTCTCCTAGACAGAATGTTTAGAGAAGAAATGTGAAAAATATAATCTAATGCAGGATAAAGGGAAATTCATTGGAGGTTGTGTTTTCTATTAAGTGCAGCCAAGTATTTGACATTGTTTATTTGAAAAAGTACAGCAATAATCATTTATGTAACTTTTTAGTAATGTTACTGTAATCCTGTTGTACTCATTTTTATAACAAATTTCTAGTATCATGACTTATATTAGTAAATTCACCTAAGCATAGAATCAGGTTTTACCTGAAGATCATTTTTTTAGTGTTAATTTACATGTTTGAAAAACCTGTTACTATAGTGCTATAGTTCAAAACTTAATACTTGTTTTTCCCAGAAACTTTTATTTCTTATTGATTGCTTCATTGGTTTAATCAGCTCCAGTTTACTGCTAAAATAACATTTAAATGAAGATTTGTGTGTGTGCAAAGAATTTAAGAAGTTTATAGCACCATGCTTAAATTTCTTCCACCCATTTGACTTAAACTGTTATAACTAGACTCATTTCATTAAGTAAATTTTGCCAGTTCTTTTTGCCCCATACGTAATGTAATCTGATTATATGTTTCATAAATGTTTATTTTTAAATTACATTGTTACTTTCTTGGATACTCCATCCTTTACTCATGAAGTTCTATACTCTTGATATGAGGAGGGCATTATAATGCTTTTTGTTCACTCTTTGTAGTTGTCTTATTTTTTAAATTGAAATTTACCTCATATATAACTTGGTTAAGCAGACAGCTGAGATTTTGGTAGAATCAAGTGAAATATGTAAAAATTAAAAGTTGTGCTTTTGAATTTGAAATATACAGCCATTGGTCATATAGTATACTTTATACAAATAAGTTATTTTAAAATACCATGTCTTATAAAGACTGACATTTCTAATAAAAGAATAAACTAAAGACATATATTTAGATGGGCACTAAATTTTGATCTGAACTAGACATATTCTAATGTTTATTTTGTAGATAACCTGTAGGCATTTTACTTAGTCAAGACCAGGCTCTCTAATTTCATAGTAAAGGGACTGAAATACCAACTCTTAACCTAGAAATATTTGCTGATTAGAACGAAAATGCTTCTTTCTCTTCAGCACATCACTTCAAGAGAGGTCATATCCTACCCTTTCCCACCAGGACATGACTTGAGTTTTGGTTGTAATCTTAGTCTAACCTTGTTCTTGAATTTTTCTCATTTAGTTGTACGTGTTTAGGACTTGTGTTCTTCCTGTAGAAATTAAGAAACCACATTTGATGTTTGATGTTTTAAAACCTAAAAAAATCATCATGATTTAGTATTGTGTGTAACATATGATCAGTTCTTTCATAGGAAGAATATGGTCCACAATAGCACAGGTAGGACTAATTTAAACATCTAGTCAATTTAAAAAACAAACAAAAAAAAAATCCATGTACTCTGTTTTGTCTTTGTCTATTTTATGCCACTAGAGTAAATGTGTCTGAGCGGTAAATTCAAAGCATTTCTTTCTGATTAAATTGTAGAAGTAGTAATTAATACTTTACAATACAATCTGACTAATAAAAAATAAATAACCTCTAGTTTTGTCATTGTAGTAAGTGCTTTTCAGATAGCATAGGCAAATTCTTTAAACAGTCCTCAGATAATAAATATTCTCATGGAATATTTGTGAATTTTGATACGATAAAATCCTTGATTTTTTTTTATTCTTATATTAATATATCATTCCACATTTAATTTGTAATATTTAAATAAGGCATTCATTCATTAGATCATGAATAAGCAGTGTGTGTTGATGATGTCCCCAGTTGTCATTGTAAGTACTATTGATTTCTACCACTGGTACTTTTTTTCATCATTTTTCCTTCTTTCATGGTGCCTTGGATCTGTTTAGTGGTACCTTCAAACTTTCTTAAGTCCTGCTGGTGCCCTTGGAAACTAAAATAGTATTTGATCTTAGGGTTAATGTTCTTGAATATTTATGTAGCAGCAGTACCCCCTACATTACATACCAGAAAATTGTCTTCCAGCGTCATCAATATTGTTCTATATCTTTTAACATGACTACAGCATTTGTAATAGGTTCATGGAGTGATTGGTTTAAATATTTTTTTGAGGAGATGTACCTGTAGTACTTAATTTAGTTTTTATTATTTGTTATTTCCCATTTCCCACTCAGATTGCCACCAAGAGACTGGACTATGCCTTCAACATGTACTTTATTTGGTTTTGCCATTGAGGTTGAGAAAATCTCTCAGGAATTAGTCAGCTGGGATATTTGAAAACACTGTTAATGTAATGCAGTAACATTAAGGCTTACCTCCTTGACAATAGGAATGTTCTGTTAAAAATAGCTAATTTTCTTTATCCCTGAGGAAAAATATGGCCATGATTTGTGCATTTGTAGGAAAAGAAACAAAAGTCTGAGTTGCAGACTTGATCATTTCCTTGGGGATCTACAGCAAGCCAGAAGCAATGCAGAAGTGATCATGAACTTGAAATCTGCTTTTCATTTGGTTTTATCATCCAAGATATTGCTGAAGTTTATAGCTTCATCTTGCCTAGTGGTAATGCAGTGGATCTATGACAAAAGAAGTAAAGGGAAGATTATATTCTAATGAACATTTTTGTGTATTTTTTCTTGATTTTAAGTGAAAGAGGAACTTAATAGATAAAGCAGAAGTATGCACCTTTTTTGGTTCATCACTTTTCATCAACTTTGATTAGAAAAATTACTTTTTCAGCACACCTTCAACCTTCTCCTTAAAACTGATAGTAAGATCAAGATACATCCTTATGAGTTTGAAGTGCCAATACGATATAATGAGTTACGTAGATTAATCACAGTGTCATTTAAAGCTCAGTTCTTTTGTTAAGCTAGATGATGCTTTTAAAGAGTGCGGTATACAGGAGACAATAATGGAGTAGAAATCTAGAGACCTTGCCTAGATTCTAAACATGATTCATCACTAACAAATTGCATAACTCTGATCTAGTTTCTTATCATTGGGCCTCAGTTCCTTCTGTGTAAAATGTGAGGTGCCTAAATTTACTAAATTATTAAGGTCTCTAATATTTTAAAACTTCCCAAGAAGGAGCTTAATTTGTTGGAAATGTGTTCCTCAAGATTCTTCAGCAACCAGAAAGAATACAGAAAAATCCTTGGAACTGAACACTTCATTCTCTGTATATGATCAAATTTCTTAGTGGAAAACTTCTTAGTGCTGGTTTCAGCCATCTCTTAAAAGGTGTAGTCCCAAAGCAGGACAGCAATGGAGTTTGAAGGTCCAGTCACAGAATGAAGATTAAGGGGTAGGAGTGAATCATAAATGAGTCGGAAAGAACCTCAGATCCTCTTTTTCATACTATAAGTCCCATTTATACCTTCCCCAACAAAAATGGTCTCTGTGCTTCAAGACCTCTGTTGGTAGAAACTCACTCTCCTTTAAGTCGGTCCATTTTAAATTGATAGCTCTAAATAGATTGGAGGTTTTTCCTTAAGATCTGCCTTTCAGTACCTTCCATTTATGTACTGGTTGTGGCTTCTGGAGCCACAGCATCTCTTCAGTGTGACAATCTTGTTTAAAAAATTTTTTTAACTTTTTTTCAATTAAGAAAAATTATCTTTTTTTTTACTTTCTACCTCATCCCCTTTTGTATGTTCCTCCCCCATTTAGGGGGTGGGAGGGAACTCTTGTAATAAACATAGTAAAGTAAAAAAAATTGTCTTGTCTATTCAGCACTTGAAATCGAGTAGCCGACTACATCATCAGTCCTCTTAAATTATGATTGATTATTGTGTTGATCAGAATTTTACCAAGACTTTAAAAGTTATTTCTTGTTACAGTATTACTGTTGTATGCATTGCTTTCTGATTCTGCTCACTTCACTCTATATCAGTTAATACAAGTATTGTCAGGTTTCTCTAAAACCATCCCCTTCATTATTTCTTAGTGCATAGTGGTATTCAATCACTTTCATGGGTCATATACTTTGTTCATCTATTCCCCAATTAATGGGTCTCCTCTTAGTTTCCAACAAAGCAGTTCTTAAAATATTTGGAGACAATTGTCATATCCCCATCAAGTCTTTTCCCAAGGTTAAACATCCTCGAACCTCACATAGTTTTCTAGAAGCTTAGGCGTCACAGTTTATCCTAGATGTGCCCCAGCTTCTCAATGTCCCTCCTGAACCACAGCCCCTGGAATTGAACAGAGACTACTTGCAGATGTCTGACCTGAGCAGAGTACAGTCACTTTCACTTCCATCACTTTGGATAGTGTTTTTTGTTTTTTTTTTTAATTAATGCTGCCTAAGATCAGGTACTAAGAGATTGCTAAAATCTCCAAGCTTTTCTTGCTTTAATTGCTACTACTATGTATTTTAAATTTTGTTTTAGTTCTACAATTCCAGTTTATTTTTGTACTGTTTTTGTTGTCCAATGCATTCTTCGTCCTTCCTGCTTTTTGCAACCTACAAATCTTACTGTTTCATCTATTCCTTCCTCCAAATCAACCACAAAAATCATTAGATATCATAGTCTCTTAAGGAAAGAATTATACAGCCTCTCACTGGAGACTTCTCTTCAAATTGAACTTACAACAATATCAACTTTGGATTTACTTGGTCAGTCAGGTTCAAACCCATGTTCATTTCATTATCATCTAGTCTACATAAATTGAAGATATTACCTATCTATAATTCCAGTGGGCCATTCCTTTCCAAAAATTTTCTGAAATCAGCAAAATAGTTCAATCGAATCCTAGCATGTAGTTGATTATGTCCTCTCATTTGAACTCAATGAAGGGAGACAGGTACCTGCTTTCCTTCTCAGTTATCTGTGATCTTAACTTCCTTATAAAGGATTTTTGTTTACTTTGAAGTGTTACTATTAATTGAAAAAATGCTTCAATTATCAGTTTTCCATTCAGGCCAAGAAGGTTGTATTTACATATACATACATACATGCACACACACACACTTACAATCTCCTTTTAGAATATAAAAGAGAGCAATGATTGCTTCATTTTTTGCTTTTATCCTTATTGCCTAGGACAGTATCTAGCATATTGTAAAGTGTTCAGTTACTGATTGAGTCTCATCCATTTCTTGCCATGTTTGTTTTTAAACAATTTGTTGCCCTCAGTATTTCTTTCCTTTTTTTTTTTTGGCAGGGCAATTGGGGTTAAGCGACTTGCCCAAGGTCACATGGCTAGTTTTTGTTAAGTGTCTGAGGCCAGATTTGAACTCGGGTCCTCTTGATTCCAGGGCTGGTGCTCTATTCATTGCGCCACCTAGCCACCCCTCCCTCAGTATTTCTTGAAAACTTTACCTCATGTAGATTAACCTTCCTAATTCTCTCCATATAATACCTTCCCACTCATATTCATCTTCAGATACCTGCCATTATATTTTGTATATATCCTTTAAATCTCAGCTTTCTATTCATCAGTCTCTTTAAATGCCTTCCTTTTTACTTATCGGAGTAGATTGTGAATTTATCACCAGAATCTTGTTCCTGAACCTCACATGACTCACATATTTACCTTTTGGAATTTCACCTATAAAATCTTTAAAATTTAGCTGCTGAGGATCACATACTCAGATTTATAGCTGAAAAGGGCTTGAGAAGCCACCTAGTTCAATCCCTTCATTTTCACAAATCAGGAAATGAGACCCAGAGAAGCAATGACTTTGCCACAGTTACATAGTGTAAGGGAAAAGACTTGAACTCAGGTTCTCTGACTCCAGAGCCAGAGTTCCTTCCACCATACCACTGTCTCCTTTCATTTACTTGTTTAGTTGTTTGTTTATTTATTAGCTAGTCTGGTGTTCAACAGTTTTTATCACCAATGTCAGCAAAGACAAGATAGCAATAGCATGGTTACTGACGTGGGTTCTTCTGTTTTACCAAGCAGTTCTTTGTTACTTGTCAGAATCTGATTTAAGATAGCAGTTTCTCTCACCCATTCCTATTTTTTCCAGTATCTTCTGTGAAGTGAGCAAATTAACCATTTGCAATAAAAACTATTTCTTTAATCCGTAAAATGGAAAGCCAATGAGTTAATAAGGTAAGTTGTCCAAGGCAGTATAATTCAAGGTATATAATTTTGTTCTAAGACTATGTATATTTAGATATTTTCTTAAATTAAGCACTTTTCCAGTGAATACTTTGTCATGTAGAGGTAACCCTGGGTTCTTGATGGCCATAGCAATATAGTGTGCGCTCCCTGCCCTCAGATAGTAGAAAAGCTCAGTGTTGAACTTAACATCAGGTTGGTGGCTTCCTTGGAGCATTGTAGCCAAACTAAATCTAAGAGGTTTGCTGCTTCAAAGAGGTATGCAAGGAATCAATGGTAGGAATATCCAAGCCAGAAAATCACTGATCTATTTATGTGTGTGATTTCATTGGTATGTTTAAGAGGAAGAAATGTTTATCATATATAACCAATAGTTTTGTTTTGTCACTTGTTCCTTCCATTTACACTGTAGTCAGTTTTCCTGGTTTTGTTTCCTTCACTGCATCAGTTCATTTAAGTCTTTCTGATGCTTCTCTGTATTAATTTCTTGGTTCAATAATATTTCATTACATTCAGTAACCTTAATTTCTCTAACCATTCCCCTCTCAATAGACATCTACTTTGCTTCCAGTTCTTTGTTACTACAAAAAAATTCTGATGTAAATACTTTGATGAATATGGGACCTTTTTTTTTTTTGATGTCTTTGGTCAGGTGCTCCTCACTTAGAATCTGTAAACCTGTTTACGTGTGTATATACACACACACACACGCATATATAGGTGTGTGTATGCCTTTATTACAATAGAATTGGGTGTTTTTTGTAATCCCATTTTATTTTATGCACATAATAGTCTCAGAAAGGGTCCATAGGCTTCACCAGTCTGCCAGAGGGGTCCATGACACAGAAAAGATTAACAAGCCTGCCAATATCCAATGTTATAAAGTGTTTGTAATACCAAGGTTCCCTTTTAATCAGCAAGCCTATTCTGTGTAACCCAGGCTATAATAGGGTCTTATCCATCCATGACACAGAGATTACCTCGTAGTTTTAGTACTTGATCACCCATTTTAATATGAACTGAAAAGCCATATCAACTCAGAACCTTTTGTTGGAGGACTTAACTAAGCTTCTTGAGAGTTAGTGATGCATTGAGGGATATGCTAGAATTGAAGTTGGAATGGGTTCAGAGCCTTGCTTTGATATTTGACTATTTGAATGACTAATGGTAAATCACAGAATTGTTCTGAGCCTTTGTTTTCTTCATCCATGGAATAAGGATAACATCACCTGTTATGAATAGGTCACAGGATTATTGTGAGGCTCAATGAGATACTACAACACAGGACTTTGCAAACCTTAGAGCAGTGGATGTCACCTGTTAACCGTTTTTGTTTTTAGGTGATGCCATAGTGCTTATAGCACTGGGCCTGGAGTCAGGAAGACTTCTTCCTGAGTTCGGATCCAGCCTCAAACACTAGCAGTGTGACCCTGGGCAAGTCACTTTACCCTGTTTGCCTCAGTTTCCTCAGCTCTAAAATGAGCTGGAGAAGAAAATGGCAAACCACTCCAGTGTCTGCCAAGAAAACCCCAAATGGGGACACCAAGGGTTGAACAAAACTGAAAAGAGGACTGAACAACAATAGTGGAGAGAGCACTGGGCCTGGAGTCAGAAAGACCTGAGTTCAAACATGACCTCAGATACTTTCCACCTGTATGACTCTGGGCAAGTTACTTAACCTCATCTCTTTTTCCTGCAAAATGGGGGTAATAATAGCCCCCTACCTCATAGGGCTATTGTGAGGACCATGAGAGAATTGAAAAGCACTTAGAACTGTGCCATTGAAGGTGCCCTATAAGTGTTAGCTATTATTATTTTATGGAGGCAGCCTGGTACAGTGGTTAGCAAGCTGACCTGAGTCAGGAGGAACATGGGTTCAAATTCTTCTGGGGTTCAAATTCTTCTGGCTATATATATTGCTCTGTGACCCTGGGCAAGTCACTAAACTTCTTTAGTATTCCCAGCTAACCCTCTCAGACTTTTTTTTTGCCTTTTTTTTTTTTTTTGGAGGTGGGGAAGGCAGGGCAATTCTCTTGCTCAAGGTCACATGGCTAGTTTTGTGTCAAGTATCTGAGGCTGAATTTGAACTCGGGTCTTCCTGACTCTAGGGCTGGTTCTCTGTAAACTGCGCCACCTAGCCGCCCGTCCTCTGACTCTTAAGTTGCAGAACAGGGTCCCATCTTCATTAGTAGAGGGAGCAAACAGTAATTGATAACAATAACAATGAATACTTAGCAAAGAATGAAACCATTTCAACTTCTTAGATTATAATCTTGTGAGTAGGGATTGTTTTTTTTTTAATTTTGTATCCCCAGCTCCTAGAAGAGTGATTGACATACAATAGGTGCTTATTAAATGTTTGTTGATTACCTGGGAGTTTCATATACCAATGGAATCACAGGTCCAATCTCCAAAAAGCAAAACAAATCCTACCATTGAGTTTGATGTGCTTTTAGGATAGACCACTAGGTGTCACTATGGAACACTTGGAAGGTAAAACTCGGTTTTTTTTTAATAGTGGCTAGATTTGTCCAAGAAAAATATGGTTATTTTAAATAATAATATGGAACGATATCAGCCCCCAGCTCTTAATCTTGAGTACTGGATTAAGACACCCATTTTGTAATTACATGGTGTTTAGAAAAGTACATGCACTTGTGTTCAAATCCCACCACTGGGACTGGGCAGTTCACTTAAACTTTCTGAGCCCGGTCATGTTTTTAGCCTGTCTGTACTTGCTAGAGCTTGTACTATGTTGGCACAGCCTTCAGGAACCCATGCTCACCTCCACTGCATAATGGATACTTGAAAGATGATTTCATGGGAATGGGAATAATAATGCCTTTAGTACTTCAAAAGGGTATTGTGAAGTTTAAAGGAGATAGTGTGAATAGGCATAATTTACTCTTGAGTTTTAAGGCAGTAAATACATGTTTTATTTAAATATTAAGAACTTTGTTAAAGATGAGAATTCACTTGTCTAGGTCTCTATAGTTGCATTACAGCACTAAGATTTCCCTCTATGAAATATAGCCATAAATTACTCCATCTAATATGTTGAGAGAGGCAGGATGGTGTTGGGTAAAGGGCATTGAACTCTGAGTCAGAGGATCTGGGTTCCAGCAATCTCTAGCTCTTTGACACTTCTCTGAAACTCAGGTTCTTCATTTGTAAATTGGGGCTAATAATAACTGTCTACATACTACATAGTATTTGGGGAGTAAAGCATTTAAAAAGTCCTAATTCTTGGGGCGACTAGGTGGCGCAGTGAATAGAGCGCCGGCCCTGGGGTCAGAAGAACCTGAGTTCAGAGCCGGCCTCAGACACTTAATCCACACAAACAAAAACCTAGCCGTGTGACCTTGGGCAAGTTACTTAACCCCAATTGCCCTAAAGGGGCGGCTAGGTGGCGAAGTGAGTAAGAGCGCCAGCCTCGGAGATGACCTGAGATCAGATCCGGCCTCAGAAAATGAGCACCCACACATAAATAATGACTAGCCGTGTAACCTTGAGCAAGTTACTTAACCCCAATTGCTTTAAAAAAAAAAAGTCCTAATTCTTTTTTGTGTTTGTGTAAAAGAGGTTCATTAAAAGGCAACAAAAGAAAGACTTTAAAAAAAATTACATGACCAGCTTAATTTTTGCTCTCCAAGTAAAACTGATCCACACATTATTCACATCTGAAAACCTATGTCTAACTACACTTTGAGGGCATAACCTTTCTGTAAGAAGAGGGAAGCTTGGGTATCTTGCTTTGTGAGCTCTGGAGTTGTGGTTGGTCATTGCTTTGATCAGCCTTTCAAAGTTGTTTTGTTTTACAAAGTTGTTACTGTATAAATTATCTTGGTTCTGCTCACTTCACTCTGGATCAGTTCACACATATTTTCCCATGCTTCTTTGAAACTAATTTCTTTTGTCATTTCTTATGGTATAATAATATTCCATTATACTCCTAGTTTATTCAGCCATTTCCCTAACTGATGAACATTGTTTGCTACAACAAAAAGAGCTCATATAAGTATTTTCATATATGAAAGATGGGTGTCTTTGTCTTTGGGATTTTGAATCTCTTGAGGGTACTAGATAGAGTCAAATACTGTTTGCCTGAAGGTTGTAGAAGAACGCAAGACCTCCAAGTGGAGATCTAGAAATCAGTCAAATTCAAATGTTCCCAGGGTGGGGTATCACTGCCATTGACTCATTCTGAGAATCCATCATGCACCTATGTATATAGTATGTAGGTAATCCAGGTGAGTAATAACCCTTACTTGGTATGCTCACATGGTAGCAGGTTTGAATGGTGCTGTTTGAAGATGTGGCCTGGACTGTTTATTAGTACCGTTGAGACAATGGCTGAGATTATATTATCCCATGAGTCTGACCCATAAGGCACACTAGCCATAACATGATCTATAAATGTGAGTTATAATTTGTTCTTGTTGTTCATTTGTTTTTCAGTCATGTCTGAAAAGCCATGACAAAGATACTGGAGTGGTTCTCCATTTCCTTCTCCAGCTCCTTTTACAGCTGAGGAAACTGAGGCAAATAAGGTTAAGGGAACAGCTGCCAATCTGCATTGGTGTAAAAAACAAAGATTCCTCATTTGGAATTCTAGGTAGATATAAATCTATAGATGTACATGTGTGTATATATGCTTTCTATAAACTTTTGTTGTTTGAAATCACAGTTAAAATATTCTGAATAGGCAAGTTTCCCAGATAGATGTCTTTATCTCTTTAAACCCCTCCCCCCATTTAAAAACTTTATTCATACTAGGGGTAAGGCATTTATCAATATATTGCATGTGTAATCAGTAATTTAGAACTATGTTTAGCCCAATGGTTAGCATAGTATCTGAATGTTCATTGATTGCTTGTATCTCTAGGCTTTACTTGAGCCAGATCCAGTTGAAGTTTTCTCAATAAGTAGATAGTAGCCTTTTTTTTTTTTTAAGGAGGGTAAGTTTTTTAGGTGGGATGGGGAAAGGTTAGTGATAGTGTTGACTGAAAAGGAAAAAAAAACAAAAACTTCATTGAGATATTTAAAACAAATGCACAGAAGAGAGCAGATGAAGCTCAGAAAGAAACAAGATAGCTTTGAAAGTAATTTAGAATTTATGAGATACTTTGTAAAAAGCAAGTTGTACATAATAGGTTAAATTTCCTATGCAATCCTCTTTTCCTGTTCTACTTTTTATGTGGAAATGCCCTTTTTTGTTCTTTTTTAAAATAAAAAATAATTTTAAAAACATAAGTTTAACCAGAGCACAGGTCTATTTAAAGCCATACAAAGGGGTAGCTGGACTATGTTCGGTGAATTTTGCATACATTATTAGACTCAACTAGGAGGGTGCTGGAGCCAGCATCCCAGCAACAGGGGTATTCTGAGAGCTGATCATTAAATTTTCAACTTGAGCATTTATGCCTCAAAAATCAGGAAACACAACAAATCAGAGTTGGATTATTTGTTTTGTTCATTGTCTAGACTTAAGGCGATAGAGAAAATGTTAATAATACACATTAAACTTAAAACTATGTTATATTCCTATGTCCCCCCCACCCAGAGCTGATTATTAAACATTGACCAGCACACCTCTAGTTATGCTGAACTTCTTTCTCTTTTTAATAAATCTTTGTTATAAGAGATGGCTTCCTGGGTAGGGAAAAGGGAGGAAAATATTTGGGAATGAAGATGATGTAAAAACAAAATATATCCATTAAAATATTAAATCATATTAATGTTTAGTTGTGTCCTACTCTTTTGTGATTTTTTGGGCAGAGATACTGGAGTGGTTTTCCATTTCCTTCTCCAGCTCATTTTACAGATGAGGAAACTAAGGCAAACATGATTAAGTGACTTGCCCAAGGTCACACAGCTAGGAAGTCTCTGAGATTGCATTTGAACTCAAGTCCTTCTGACTTCAGGGCTGATGCTCTATCCACTGCATCAGCTAGCTGCTCTAATATTTTCAGGCAAGCCCAAATAGCAAGAGAATAATATTTATAGGCTACATTCTTCCCATTAGTGCCAATTCCTTTCTCTCAGAGGTATAGTCACTATCCCAGCAAAGTTACAACACTTTTAAATATGAGGACACTGAGGCCCAAGGAGATAAAAAAAATTTTCCACAGGTCACACAGTAAAGGGCAGAACTGAGATTCAAAATCAAGTCCTTTGGTACCAGATCCAGGATCCCACTGCCAAGCAGGAAAAGACTGACCCTGATTCTCATTTCCTATAGTAATTTTACCGTTGTAGTGAGTTAGTGAGCACCTACTATGTGCTAAGTGTTGGGGGTTTACAAAGAAAAGTAAAAGCCTGTCCCTGTTCTAAAGGAGCTCACAGTCCAATGGGAGAGAAAAACATGCAAACAACTATAAATTCAATGTGTAGAGGATAATGAAAAGGAGGAAATCCACAGAGGGAAGACATCAGCATTGAGGAAGAGGAGTAGAGGAGTCTCACAGAGGAAGCCAGAGGCAGTGATGAGGGAGGCTATTTCAGGCACAGGGAGCAGACAGTGAAAATGCCAGATTAGGAGATGGAGTGTTTTATTCAATAAACAGCAAGGAGACCAATGTCATTAGAGATCAGAATGCACGAGAGGGGAGATTGGAAAGGTGGTAGATGGCCGAGTTGGGAAGATTTTCAAAGGATCCATGGTCTCCAGATGTTCCAGCTACCTCCAGTGGTGCAGACTGCCACCCGTCCAGTCTTTTTCATCATGTGCAATGTCTTTGCACTGTTCAGTTGTCAAATCTTGCTGTTTCTGTCTTTAGAATCTGATTAAAATCTTCTCGCACAAAAACCACCTTCATGCAGGTCTTCATTACTCCTCATTGTTCTCCCTCCCTCTCTCTGGGGAGACTTTATTTTTAGTTTTCAACATTCATTTCCACAAGATTTTGAGTTCCACATTTTCTCCCCATCTCTCCCCTATCCCCCCACCCCAAGATAGAAAGCATGCTGATTACTCCTTCCCCTAATCTGCCCTCTCTCACATCCCTCCCCATCCCTCTCCCCTTACTTTCTTGTAGGGCAAGATGAATTTCTATACCCCATTGCCTGTATATCTTATTTCCCGGTTGCATATAACAATTTTTTTTTTGCTTTTTTGTTTTGGAGGGCAATTGGGCTTAAGTGACTTGCCCAAAGTAAGTGTTTCAAGTGTCTGAGGCCAGATTTGAACTTAGGTCCTCCTGACTCCAGGGCCCGTGCACTATTCACTGTGCCACCTACAACAACAATATTTTAACATTTGTTTTTAAAACTTTGAGTCCCAGATTCTTTCCCTTCTGTCCTCACCCACCCCATTGGGAAGACAAGCAATTCAATATAAGTTATACATGTGTAGTTATGCAAAACATTCCATAGTAATGATGTTGTGAAAGACTAACTATATTTCCCTCCATCCTATTCCACCCCCTACTTATTCTATTTTCTCCTTTGACCCTCACCCTTTTGTTTGCTTCTTACTACCCCCTCCCCCAATCTGTCCTCCCTTCTCTCATCCTTCCCTCTTATCCCCTCCCCCCTGCTACTTTCCTGTGGGGTAAGATACCCAATTTAATGTGTATGTTATTCCCTCCTTAAGCCAAATCCAATGAGAGTAAGGTTGACTCGTTCATTTTCTGGGGAGACTTTAGAGCAGGGGATGGGAACCTTTGGCCTTGAGGCCACCTGTGACCCTGTAGGTCCTCAAGTGTGGCCCTTTGAATTCAAACTTCAAATGCAACTTCAAAGGTTGGATTCAATCAAAGGGCTGCACTTGAGGACCTAGAGGCCCATGGGTGGCCTCGGGGCCACAGATTCCCCACCACTACTTTAGAGTCTCTCCCCACCCCAGTCTGTCCTTTGCCCAGCTTCCATAGTGATTCTCCTTAAGCACAGAATCTGATTGTGTCATTTCCCAGTCCAGTTTAACTCTAGTACCTGCCTGTTGCCTGTGGAGTCAAATGGAAATTCTTCTGTTTGACTTTTAAAGGCCATCACAGCCTGGTACCATCTTTGCAGCCTCCCTGTACATGCTCCTCACTCTCTAGGGTCCAGTCCTGCATGGCTCCTCTGTTTCTCACACATGGCTCTCACCTCCTGTGTCTGGGAGTGTCTCTGCACTGGCTGTCTCTCAGACCTGGAATCCCTAACATTCCTCCATAATTAATTCAAGCCCTCCACGGAGCCTTTTCTGGTCTCCCTAACTCTTACCATACTATATCCCTAGCCGCCTTGTATTGAGCTATCCTGTATTTATTTCACGTTTATACTGTGTGTATGTATCACCTATATGGCATGTAACCACCTACTCTTACTCTCTGTGTTACGGGCCTTTATAGCCTTGGCTCCTTTAGGGAACCCATAAAGCCTCTGCACTCCTTCTGAATCTTTGTTTTAGTTGTTCAGTCATTTCCATTCCATCTGACTCTTACTGACCCCACTTGGAATTTTTGGGTTTTTTTTAGCAAAGATACTAGAGTGGTTTGCCATTTCTTTCTCCAGCTCATTTTATAAATGAGGAAACTGAGGCAAACAGGGTGAAGTGACTTGACTCACACAGGTAGTAAGTGGTCAAGGGCAGATTTGAAGTGGTGAAACTGAGTCTTCCTGACTTCAGGCCCAGCATTCTATCTACTGTGCTGCCTACCTATCCTTTGAACTATATGGAAGAATAATTCTCTTTTCTCAAGTTGAAACAGTGACAAACTCTTTTAACTCACGATCATAAGTTTGATGAGAAAACATTCATTATGTGATAAAGACAAGTAGTTCCTTTAAGCCCAAGAAGTAGCTTTCTAGGCAATACATTGAACTTGGATGGGGAAAAAAAAATTGCATCTTTATTTCTACTAACTTCTCACTGAAATTCAACATCTCCTTCAGTTATTTAAGAATGTTATTCAGAGACTCTCCTCAAACTCTACACTCCCATCAAACTGGCCTCTCTATTCCTCACACCAAAGTTCTTTTGTTAAGGGGATTTGTTTTGTGAAGTTTGGACTCAGTCAAAGGGTGGCACTTGAGGACCTAGAAGGCCACAGGGTAGAGCCTTACACTTAGATGCATGTCATGTCTGCCATTAGAATGTAAGCACTTGGAGAGTTGGGATGGTTTCATTTGTACCCCCAGGACTTAGCAGAGTTCTAGGCATATCATGTGTTCTTGATCAATGTTTGTTGATTGAAAAGAGATTGTATGCTGGAAGGTTTCCTCCAATTCTAAGACCTTGTTTAGAGAGTTAGCTTCAAAGACCAACCAAGGCTTTTCACCTTGCTAAGTTGACCAGGCTCCTATGGCTCACAGCCTATAACTTCCAAAAGTGGAGTAAAGGTTATTATTGTTATCCAGGAAAGACTTTGTTTCAAGTTCTGCCTCTGACACTGTCTATATGTCACTGGGCAAGTCCCCGTGAGAGTAATCTCTTAGTGCTCTAGACAGCTCTCTAAGACTATGATGCAGACGAGGTGCCACCTTGCCTCGGCAGAGGGAGTCTCCTCATCTGGGAATTCCTTATAACAATAAAATTACAAGTCTAGTGCCTATTCTCCTCTTGGGTAGACATTAAGGCCCAATTGTAGCAATAGCAGTAGCTGTGATCTAAGTTTAAGATTTTATAACAGCTCCACAGTTATGATCCCTAATTAAGCTTGAAATGTATCAAGAGCTGCTCTGGTGAACCATTCATTCATTCAGCATGCTTCCTACCCAAGAGCTACAAGCAATGCCAATAAATCCAGGGTCTCCTGCTCAAAGAAACCACATTTCTCTGAGTTCAACTGGCCTGGAGCCTTTTGTAAAGAGGCATAAAATAGAGGTTCCAGAAGAATCTGAATAGTCTCTGTAAGCTCCAGTCCCCAAATCTTCCCAGTAGAATGCAGAAGACACAGATAAATAGTAGCATGGTTAAAGCTGTTCCTGACAGCAGACTGTGAATAGTATGTTATACCATTAGTTGCTGGCCCAGAACAAAACATGCAGAGAATGTCATTGCTTCACAAACCACTTTGTCACGGTTAAGGCTGAGCCAAAACAGGCTTTCTTAAAGCAGCACTGGCAAGTACATAGTGGGACATGTGTTTCTGAGTCTGGGCAAGCACCCAAGTAACTCTGGGTATTTCCATTCCATTGGAGTTCAGCCTTGAAAAAAAGTGTCTGAAGGAGGTTCAGGAATAGGTGACCTTCCTAGGAAAGGTTGTGAAAGCACAGTGGTGTCCAGGAGTGCTGCTCTGGCTAGGCAGGCAGTTCAAAAATACCTCTATGTTATTCGTGCCAATTTGCATTCATGGGTCAGATGGGAAGTGGATTTTAGTCTTTCCTTGAATCAACTAGGAAACTAAGTAATGATCTGTATACTGGGGACGTAAAGGAAAAAGATGTAAAAGAGAGAATATTACAAACTGTTTTAATTAGCCAGTAACTGTGTGACCTTGGTTAAATTAGATCCTATCTAAGCTACAGTTTGCTTATCTGTAGAAAGAAGTGGGAATACATGTTTTAATGAGTCCTTTATACGTTGTTCAGTCACTTCAGTCGTATTGGGACATTTTGTGACCCTATTTGGGGTTTTCCTGGCAAATATATTGGAGTGGTTCGCCATTTCCTTCTCTAGCTCATTTTACAGATGAGGACACTGAGGCAAGCAGGATTAAGTGACTTGCCCAGAGTCACACAGATCCTAAGTATCTGAGGCCATATTTGAACTCAGGAGGATAAATCTTCCTGACTTCAGGCCCAGCACTCTATGTACTGTGCCACCTTGTTATCTCTACATGTAGCATAAACAGGGTCTCAACTCACTCTTCCAAACCCAGCTTTACTGGCTGGTTGGGTCCACAGAGCAAGGTTACTGACTGCTTCATCTTTTCTCAGGTTTTGTGGGTACCCCTATTGATGGGGTGCTTGGGTGCCTGTGCTTGAACCCTAGTTTGTAAAATCACCTTTCTCCCTAGCCTCAAAACACTGTCTTAGGCAGTTTTCTCTCTAGCTCGAGGGCAGCATGCCCTCACAAAATACTCTTCCTGATACAGTGGCCAGCTGCACGTATACAATTCAGTAGTTTGACCCAGCTGGGTACTGGCTGAAGCAGCTGGGTACTGGGTCATACCTATCGTATGTAACCTAGATTCAGTCATATGTATACTCCTTAGCTCATTATATACATCCTGAATCCCTTGTTAGCTTGGGATATACATATACTCCCAACATCCATCCTGTCAAACATGACTTTGGTGGGTGGCAGCTTTGTCAGCCCAGAAGGCTAGCTGACTTAATGAAATTTCAAGCCTAAAACCACACCTCCATGCAGCATGTCCTTGGGCTACTTCCCTGTGAATTCTGGGCAATGAGCCTGTGTAATAGATATTAAAAGTTCATGTTCCTTTAAGAACTCACCTTAACTCCTTAACTCCTCCCTAATCCTGCCCTGACTCACCTAGTTAGCATAATTGGCATGGGTTTTACTATAGAATATCCTATAAAAACTTTAACTGTACCCCTTTAAGTTTGCAGGTACCCTAAGAATCTTGCCTGCTGTATAGCGTAACAATAAATCTTTGCTACCTTGACTCAGAGAATGCTTGAGTCCATGAATTCATTCCAGAATGCTTTCCAGAGACTCTGGTTATTGGGGTTCCTGAGCTCCCTGAACTCCATCACCCATGTGTGTATTCTCCTCCCCAATATTGCCATTAATAATAATATTAATAATTAATAATAGCAGTGATTAGCTCCATACCTCTCTTTAAACTCTTCCTCCTCATCATCTGTTGCATTGTCAACCATAGAAACCTCCTTTCTTGCTTCATTGGTGACCCCCTCCCTGGACCACCATTTTAGGGAAGACCTCAGATATATTTCACCTCATCCCTAGCTGAACACCCCATCAACTCTTCTTTCTCTTCCACTGATACATTGATTCGTGGGGACACCTTTGCTCCCCCCCACTTCTAAGATTCCTGTATGATTTGTCTCCTAAGTGAAACGTGAACCCTTCAAAGACAGGGATGGTTGCACTTGTTTTTGTTTTTGTTCCTAATAATTTGCACAGGGCTTGGCGCCTAGTAGCACTTAATAAATGCTTTATGTATCATCTAAAGAACAATAATTAACATTTATATAATGTCTACTATGTGTCAGGAATTATGCTAAACACTTTATAAATATTATCTCAATTGATCCTCATGACAACCTTGGGAAGTGCTATTATAATCCTCATATTATAGATGAGGAAATTGAGGTTAAATAACTTGCCCAGGGTCACAGAGCTGTGTTTGAGGCTGGCTTTGAATTTAAGTCATTCTGAGTCTAGTCCCAGCACTCTGTTCATTGGGCTGCCTATCTATCTATCTATCTATCTATCTATCTATCTATCTATCTATCTATCTATTTATATCTATCTATCCATCCATCCATCCATCTTCTATGTACTTCACACTTTTTATCATCAAACTAAAATCAATTGACCCACTGATATCTCCTCAATATCACTGATTAAAAATTAATATCAACTAGCCTTAACAGAAGGATATTTACTTAGAAGATACAGCAAGAACAGAAGTACCATCTCTTAACTGGGGCACACATTTCCTCACTTCCTTTTCAGTTCTAAAATTCTTATAACCAAGGGTTGCAGAGGAAGTGGCCTTCAGGTACCATGTGCTCAGCACAGGTAGCTGTTTCTGCTAATTAGGCATTTCTGTTACTTACTATATGGAAACACCAAGGAGAAAAAGAGATGGGTTCTAAAGGTCCACTGAGTCATAGGTCCCTCCTGGTCAGCCACCAGTGAGGGGATTACCTCTCCCAAGTGCCTGAATTCAGCACTGAATCCCACATGGCCAGAAGGCTCCAGAGGTTGCATCATCCACAAACCTCCTACCACTAAACTTGCATGCATGGAGTTCTACCCCCAAAGTTTACTATCCTAAATCCCGAAATAGGGTCTAGGAACATACCTTAAAGACAGCAAAAAAAAGCAGAAAAGGCCCTCAACTGTACAAAAATACAGGAGGCTCCCAAAGTCTTAGGGCAGTTGTAAACTTGAATACATTAGCATTAGGGGTGGTGGGAGGAATCCAGAATGGCCCATGTAGTAGATGAGTTTTTAATTGGGACTTGAAGAAAGTCAAAGAAGCTTTGGAATTTTAATAGCTTAAATCTGACTTCTGGGAGCCTGTGCATTTGTAGCAGCTCTTTTTGTAGTGGCAAAGACTTGGAAATTAAGCAGGTGTCCTCCTTTGGAGGAACAGTTAAACAATTATGGCATATGGATGCAATGGAATAAGATTGTGTTGAAAGAAATAAAGAGGGTAACAGTCTGAGAAAGACTTGGAAAGACCTGGATGAACTGACAGAAGATGAAATGAGCAAAACTATAACAATATTGTAAAAATGAGCAATCCTGAAAGATTTAAGAACTTTTGGGTGATTCATGGTGTAGGCTAATCTGTGGAATTCCAATTTACTTGGCTTAATGGGTTTACTCTCCCTTGTGAATTCATGATGGTCTTTTGAATGACCACTTTTGGTGGGAAGGAATCCAACTGGCAACTGTAAAGCTAAGGTCTAGTGACCAGGGAAGCAACTGTTGTTCCAAATGGGAAAAATAGATATAAAACTTGCCTAATACTCCCCCTTGCAGACATGTGGCAAAGACTTGGAAGGAAGGAGCAAGTAAGCACCCAAGACACAGCTCTTTTTCCAATTCCTATTGGATAGAGAAATGGGCCTGGTGTCAGGGAAACCTGAATTCAAACTCTACTTCAGACACTTACTAGCTTTGGGACCCTGGGACAGTTAATCCATCTCTGCCTGCTTCAATTTCCACAACTGTAAAATTGGAAAATATGCAGCTAGGTGGTGCAGTGAAAAGATCACCAGCCCTGGAGTCAGGAGGACCTGAGTTCAAATCCAGCCTCAGACACTTAACACAAAAACTAGCCGTGTGACCTTGGGCAATTTACTTAACCCCAATTGCCCTCCAAAAAGCAAAAAGAAAAAAAAATCGGAATAATAACAGCACCCACCTGCCAGGGTTGTTTTAAGTATCCAATGAAATATTTCTAAGGTGGTTAGTTCAGTAGCTGGCACATAGTAGGTGCTCAATGAATGTTTATTTTTTCCTTCCTTCCTCCCCTCAAGGCAGAAACCACAGTTTTCCTTTAGAGAGGGTGGGGGCAGATTCCAGAGATATCTATCCCCATTGTCCGCCTTCAAATTACATTTAACCAGCCCATGTAAGATACATCATATGTATGTACATACACATAACTTAAAATCTACTTGCCCGCTCACCACGATGTTTTTTTCCAAACCTCCCATGAATCCTCCATCCTCACCTTCTCAGCTGAGAACCTTACCTCATATTTCACAAACTGGGGCTATTTACCAAGAATTCCTCTTCAACTGATTATTGGACATTTTGAATTGGATGTCCAGTAGACATCTCAAACTCAACATGTCCAAAACCAAACTTCTTATCTTTTCTCCTACCTATTCTTCCCTCTTCAAAACTTCCCTATTACGGCCTAGGGTACCATCATTCTCTCAGTCACCCAGGCTTGCAGCCTAGGCATCATCCTTAACTCCTCCGCATTTCCCTCTCTCATATCCAATACAAGCCAAGGCCTCTGGGTTTCATTTCTGCAAGATCTTTCAAATTTGTTTCTGATACTGTCACCACTCTAGTAGAGGCCCCCACCACTTCACTCCTGGACTATTGCAATAGCCTACTTGTGGGTTGTCCTGCCTGCCTCAGGTCTCTCCTCCATTCAGTCACCAAAGTGTTTTCTTAAAATCTGACCACAGTCCCCCCCACCCCTCTCAATAAACTCCAGTCATTCCCTATCACCTACTGGATTAACATAAAATTTTCTCTTGGGCTTTCAAAGATCTTCATAACCTGGCACTTTCCTACCTTTTAAAAAAAATTAATTAATTTTTATTTTTCAACATTTACTTCCACAAGATTTTGAGTTCCAAATTTTCTCTCCATCTCTCCCCTCCCCACCCCAGATGGCATAACTCTCTGTTTACCTCTTCTCCCAATCTGCCCTCCCTTCTATCACCTTCCCCCCCACCCCCACCATCTTCTTTTATCCCCTTCCCTTCTATTTTCCTGTAGGGCAAGATAGATTTCTATACCCCATTGCTTGTATATCTTATTTCCTGGTTGTGTGTAAAAACAATTTTTAACATTCATTTTTAAACCTTTGAGTTCCACATTTTCTCCCTTCCTCCCTCCCCACCCACATATAATGGAAATGCAGATTTGAAGATCTTCCCTGCCCGTAGGCCCTTTGATTGGCTTAAGAGACTTTGATTGACTTAAGTGACTCTGAGAACCTTCCTTGATTTGAAAATATACTTTGCCCCCTAATAGGCTGAATGTGGTCACATGGAGCCTATGGTAGGAGGCTCGGTTTTCAGGAATGACCACACCTTGATGATGTGTGGTTGGGCAGTGGGTCAAGAGGGTGGTTACATTCTCTGAGCCAGGAGAAAACTATATAATCCCTGATTTGAGGCTTTGCTTTGGGGCTCACTTTGAGAAGTGTTGTGTGATTTGACCAGATGAGACTCTGGGAAGCCATTGTTGAGAGCCCCCTGGCTTTGAAAACCCAGATGTTGACGCTTCCCTCTCTGGTAACTGTGATTTGGTATTGATGTAATGGTTGGACAGTTTGAAAGCCTGTCTGCTTGATCTGTTTGTTTCTCTGTTTTGAAACTACTGTCTGTATACTCTGAAGCTTGGGGTGCTGACCTTTTTCCCCTGAACTAGGTAAATGATATATGTTTGTTTGATTAAAGTGAGCTTGTTAACCGATTTTGAGTTGCTTTCCTTTTGAAAAGCAGATCTAAGAACCTGTGTTGGCAGTCACCCTGGGGATATTGGGGTGCTTGCTGCTACACCACCTTCATTGAGAAGGCAAGCAATTTGTTATAGACTATACATGTGTAGTCATGCAAAACACTTCCATAATAGTCATGTTGTGAAAGAATAACTATATTTCCCTCCATCCTATCCTGTCCTCCGTTTATTTTATTCTCTCCTTTGACCCTTTCCCTCCTTTTCCCACAAAAAGTGTTTGCTTCTGATTACCACTCCCCCTATTTGCCCTCCCTTCTATCATCCCCCTCTTTCTTATCCCCTCTACCCCTACCTTCCTGTAGGGTAAGATAGATTTCCATACCCAATTGGGTGTGTATGTCCTTAAGCCAAATCTGATGAGAGTAAGGTTCACACATTCCCTCTCACCTTCCCCCTCATCCTCTCCATTGTAAAAGCTTTTTCTTGCCTCTTTTATGCGCCATAATTTACCCCATTCTACCTCTCCCTTTCTTCTTCTCCCAGTACATTCCTCTCTTTCACCCCTTAATTTTATTTTTTTAGATACCATCCCTTCATATTCAACTCACCCTGTGTCCTTTGTGTGTTTGTGTATATTCCCTTCAACTACTGTAAAACTGAGAAAGGTCTTATGAGTTACAATATCATCTGTCCATGTAGGAATGTAAACAGTTCAATTTTAAAAATCCTTTATGATTTCTCTTACCTGTTTATCTTTTCATGCTTCTCTTGAGTCATGTATTTGAAAGTTAAAATTTCTGTTCAGCTCTGGTCTTTTCATCAAGAATGCTTGAAAGTTGGGGTGGTGAATGGAGCACAGTGAGTAGAGCACTGGCCCTGGAATCAGTTGGACCTGAGTTCAAATTTGGCCTCAGAAACTTAACACTTACTAGATGTGTGACTTTGGGCAAGTCACTCACTTCCAATTGCCCTGCCTCCCGCACTCCTAAAAGAAAATAAAAGAAAGAATGCTTGAAAGTCCTCTATGTCATTGAATATCCATTCCCCTCCCCCCCAAGTATTATGCTCAGTTTTGCTGGCTAGTTGGTTCTTGGTTTTAATCCTAGCTCCTCTGACCACTGGAATGTCATATCCCAAATACTCTGATCCCTTAATGTAGAAGCTGCAAATTCCCTTGTTACCCTGACTGTGTTTCCACAATACTTGTTTCTTTCTAGCTGCTTGCAATATTTTCTCCTTGACCTGGGAACTTTGGAATTTGGCTATAATATTCTTAGGAGTTTTCCTTTTGGGATCTCTTTCAGGAGGTGATCAGTGGATTCTTTCCATTTCTATTTTACCTTCTGCTTCTAGAATATCAAGGCAGTTTTCCTTGATAATTTCTTGAAAGATAATGTATGGGCTTTTTTTTTTTTCATGCCTTTCATGTAGTCCAATAATTTTCAAAATATCTCTCCTGGATCTATTTTCCAGGTAAGTTTTTTTTTCCAATGAGATATTTCACATTGTCTTGTATCGTTTCATTCTTTTGGTTTTGTTTTATAATTTCTTGATTTCTCATAGAGTCATTAGTTTCCATTTGCTCCATTCTAATTTTTTTTTTTTTTGGAGGGCAATTGGGGTTAAGTAACTTGCCCAACATCACATGGCTAGGTTTTTATTTGTGTGTGCGTTAAGTGTCTGAGGTCGGATCCAAACTCAGGTCCTTCTGACTCCAGGGCCGACACTCTACTCACTGCGCCACCTAGCCGCCCCTCCATTCTAATTTTTAAGGAATTATTTTCTTTAGTGAGCTTTTGGACCTCCTTTCCCATTTGGCTAATTCTGCTTTTTAAGGCATTCTTCTCATTGCCTTTTTGACTTCTTTTGCCATTGAGGTTAGTCTATTTTTTTTTTAAGCAATTGGGGTTAAGTAACTTGCTCAAGGTTACACGGCTAGTCATTATTTATGCGTGGGTGCTCATTTTCTGAGGCCGGATCTGATCTCGGGTCATCTCAACTCCGAGGCCGGTGCTCTTACTCACTGCGACACCTAGCCACCCCTTTAGGGCAATTGGGGTTAAGTAACTTGCCCAAGGTTACACGGCTAGGTTTTTGTTTGTGTGGATTAAGTGTCTGAGGCCGGCTCTGAACTCAGGTCCTTCTGACTCCAGGGCTGGCGCTCTATTCACTGCGCCACCTAGCTGCCCCTAGTCTATTTTTTAAGGTGTTATTTTCTTCAGCATTTTTCTTTTGGTCTCCTTTAGCAAGCTGTTGACTCATTTTTCATGATTTTCTTGTATCTCTCATTTTTCTTCCCAATTTTTCCTCTACTTCTCTTACTTGATTTTCAAAATCCTTTTTAAGCTTGTCTATGGCCTGTGACCAGTTCATATTTTTCTTAGCAGCTTTGGTTATAGGTGCTTTCACTTTGTTGTCTTCTTCTAGTTGTATGTTTTGATCTTTCTTGTCACCAAAGTAAGATTCTAGAGTCTGATCTTTTTTTTTCTTCCATTTGCTAATTTTCCCAGTCAGTTACTTAACTTTTTAATGCTTTATTAAGGTAGGATTCTACTTCCAGTATGGAGGGTATACCCTGAAGCTTGGGGAATTTGTGTAGCTATTTTCAGAGATACTTCTAGGGACCTGTAAATTTTCAATTCTTCCAAGGTTGTATGATCAAAGGAGAGGTGTTTACTCCTCTCCTGGACTGTGTTCTAGTCTGTGAGTGACCATAAGTACTCTATTCTACCTTGGAACTGTGAGGAGGATTCCCTCTCCACTGCGACAACAAACTCCTTCACATCAGCACTCCTCCTTGCCCCAGGACCACCATCCAGGACTGCAACCCATATCTGAGTATGTGCAAAGCCAGAGAATCATGCCTCAGCACCAGCAAAGAGATCCCTGCAATTGCCCTCTGATCAGTCACTCAATCCCCACACTGTCTGTGGACAGAGAGCTCTGCAAGTAGCCTGCAATGCTTGCCTCCTCCCTTCCTCCCCCCAGTGATTCAGTCCCCTGAAGTCTGCTCTGTGCTGGTGTCCCTGCTAGACTGGGCTCCTCTCTCAGCCTGGCGCAACAGACCTTTCCTGTCAACCTTCCAGGTTGTGTTAAACTGGAAAGTTGTTTCACTCTGTCATTTTGTGGGCTCTGCATCTCTAGAATTTGTTTAGAGTCGTTTTTTACAGGTAATTGGAGGGGTTTGGGGGAGAGTTCAGAAGTCCCTGCTTTTACTTTGCCATCTTGGCTCCACCCCTCCTTTTCTATCATTCTAGTCTTATTATGCCTTACTCCCCATCCCTTCACCTTCCACACATTCTGTGGTCCAGTGACATTGGCTTCCTTGCTATTCTTCAAACAAGACACTCCATCTCCTGATATTTTTACTGCCTGTCACCCACACTTGGTACTCTAGTCCTTCTCATGGCTAGCTCCTGGCTCCCCTAATTTCCTTTAAGCCCTAAGAAGCCTTTCCTGATCTCCCTTAATACTAACAGCTTCCCTGTGAGATTATCTCCATTTACCTTGTGTATATCTTGTTTCTACATCGCTATTTTCATATTGTTTCTCCCATTAGGCTACAGTTTCTTCAGAACAGGGACTATTTTTTCTCTTTTCTTTATATCCTCAGCATTTAGCATAGTTCTTGGCACATAGTGGGTGCTTAATAAATTCTTGTTAACTTGACTTGAGAAGAATCCATTAGTTCTCAACATCTTAGTTGTGTGTGTATTTTCTCTCCAGCAGGAGGGTTTTGTTATCAAATGCTTTTGGGACATAAAATGGAATTAGTTAAGTAGAGTTCATAAGCATTGAATCTCTTTGAGCCTACTTCCTCCTGGTCTGACACAAAGCTCTCTTTTAACTTAAAGTTAGAAAGTCCACATTAACTTTCATCTCTTCCTGATGGCTAAACTGCACCCTTTCAACCTCATTTTTTGTGGGGGGCTGAATTTCAACAAACCACCAAAGGCCATTTGGTCCTTAGGCTCCATAATTTTCACCAGCTCCTCAAATGTCCTTTAGGTCTTCTTTGCAAATAAAAGGGAGGAAAAGAAGGCAGGAAGGGGGAAAAAATCCAACCAGATGGGCATTATCTTGTGGGAAAAATGATTTATTAAACTGTTTGGGAAAAATTATTATGTTGCTTAAATCCAACCTTATATTGTCCACACCCAGTAACTGTCTTGGAATAACAGAGATGGCTATAAACTATTTATAATTCCCCTAGGCTCCAGATTCACCCAAAGCATCTTTGTTTTGGTTACCACACCCAGGAGCTCCTGAGGTCTACCCCAAGCTTCTGTTTTGGATTACACTTATTCAAACCTATCTCAAGCTACCATGCTTTCAGGCTGCCCTCTGAATAAAACTGCTTAACTGAGTTGACTGGGTTCCTGTGGGGAAAACCTTTGTCCACATCCTATATGATGTAAATCTTCCAGAACCTGGGGAGAAAGAGCCACACCTTTCTGGCTCATTCTCGTCTACCAAATGACTTAAGTTTCTTTCTAAAACTATTTCAGATTTTGGAATCTGTTTTTACAAACAACAATCTTCTGCCTCAATTCTTTGTTTCTCATTTTTGCTTCTGACATGTCAGTTACTGTATTTTATTATATTCAGCTTTTTCCATTTTCCTGGATTCCATTCCCAACTCTGTCATTTACTGTCTGTGACCTTGGGTAAATCACTCGACCTTTATGAGACAGTTTCCTTATCTGTAAATAGTAATAATATATGTATGTATAATAATTATATATAATAATTCAACCACTAGTGATGGAATATTTTAAAATAAAATACAATTTTATTTGGCCCATAGAATTTTAGAGCTGAAGGAAATTTTACAGATCTTCTAGAACTTACATTCTACAAGGAGTGGAACAGATACACAAGTAAGTCATAGCACAAGGAGAATTGAGGAGGAAGATAGCACTAAATGGTTGTATCTAGGAAGCCTTCACCCAGGAGGTAGTATTTTGGCTGGGCCTTGAAGGAAGAAAAGGATTCTAAGAGGTGGCTATGAAGTGGGAGTGTATTTAAGGCATATGGGATGGCTGGAGATGGGAGTATCAAATTCTGGGAAATGGAATACAGCCCAGTTCTTCTGGAATTCAGAGTTCATAATACCACAGATTTTGGGACAGAAAGGATGTTAGAGGCCAGCTAGTCCAATACCCTTATTTCACAGAGGAGGAAACTAAACTCAGCAAGGTAAGAAAATTGCCCAAGGGAGCCAAGATGGCGGAGTAGAAACAGCTCATCCAAGCCACTCTGCCCCCAGACTACCCCCAAACTATGTAAAAGGGGACTCTGAACAACTTCTGGAGTCCCAGCACCCACAGAACGATACAGAGAAGCTAACCTCCCGCTGAGGACAGCCCAGCAGCCCTGCAGGAAGGACCAGTGCAGTGGTCTGGGAGCTAGCAGCACACAGTGCACAGAGTGTGGGGAGCCAAGCCGAGCCCAGGTCCTCATGAGCCAGGGTTTTAGCCCCAGGGCAGCAGGGCCAGCAGCCGGCTGGAGAGACCCCAGAACACCAGCAGCTGTGGCGACTTCAGAATTATCAACATAAACATGCCTAGGACAAAGTGAGAGGTTAGTGTCCTATGGACTTTGGGACCAGTATTTGGGGAATGCGTCGGCTCCCTCCCCCGGGGGCTAGAAGCCGCTGAGGAGACATGCCATTTTGTAGTTTTCAGAGGCAGCTCCAGCTCCTGGTCTGCGAACTGTAGGGAGATCCAGCAATCAGTCTTGGGGGATAATCACTCTTGCTTTAACCTCCCTGGATCTGGATTGTGATCTAGGGTGGAAGTTGTGGGTGGGTTTACAGCTTGGCAGAAACAGAAGTTGCCCCCCACACGTTCAGGACGAAAATTCCTCTATCTGGCCTTAAAGCCACAGTGTGGCAACAAGCCCAAAAGTCAAGTAATTAAGTGGCAACATGACAAAGCAAAGGAAACAGAAAAATGCAACCCTAGACTCCTATTTTGGGGGCATAGAGCGGGAAAAGGACTGTGAGGTCAGAAGTCCTGCTCCAAAAGCCCCAGGGGAAAACATGAGCAGGTTGCAGGCCACAGAGGACCTTAAGAAGGACTTTAAAAATCAAATAAGAGAAGTGGAGGAAAAATTGGAAAGAAAAATGAGAAGGATGCAGGAAAAGTATGAAATGAGGGTCAACAGCCTGACTGAGGAAAACAACACCTTAAAAAATAGACTAACTCAAATGGCAAAGGAGGCCCAAAAGGGCAATGAGGAGAAGAATGCCTTAAAAAGTCGAATTTGCCAGATGGAAAAAGAATCTCAAAAGTTCACTGAGGAGATTCATTCCTTCAGAGTTAGACTGGAGCAAATGGAAGCTAATGACTTTATGAGAAATCAAGATGCTGTTAAGCAGATCCAAACAAATGAAAGATTAGAAGGCAATGTGAAATATCTCATGGGAAAAACCACTGACCTGGAAAATCGATCCAGGAGAGACAATTTAAAAATTATTGGACTACCTGAAAGCCATGATCAAAGAAAGAACCTAGAAATCACCCTTCAAGAAATTCTCAAGGAAAATTGCCCTGATGTTTTAGATCCAGAGGGCAAAATAGAGGTTGAAAGAATCCACAGATCACCTCCTGAAAAAGATCCCAAAAAGAAAACTCCCAGGAATATTATAGCCAGGTTCCAGAATCCCCAGATCAAGGAGAAAATACTACAAGCAGCCAGGAAGAAACAATTTCAATATTGTGGAAACACAATCAGATTAGCCCAGGACCTGGCAGCTTCTACACTGAGGGATCGAAGGGCATGGAATATGATATTCCAGAGGGCAAAAGAACTGGGAATGAACCCAAGGGTCACCTACCCAGCAAAACTGAGTATTTTGTTTCAGGGGAAAATATGGTCATTCAGTGGAATAGAGGACTTTCAAGCATTCTTGAGGAAAAAACCAGAATTGAATAGAAAATTTGACATCCAGACACAAGAAGGAAGAGATGCCTGAGAAGGTAATCGGGGAAAAGAAATCAAAAGGAACTTATCAAAGTTGAACTATTTACATTCCTATATGGAAAAGCAATAACTGTGACTGATGATATCTTTCTCACTATGAAAATAATGGAAGAAGGGGGTGTGGTCATATGAATACATATGTGAATGTGTGTGTATATGGTTACAGTTATATATGGATAGAGGGCATAGGTTGAATTTGTTGGGAAGGGAGAATACTCAAGGGATGAAATTATGAGGTGAGAGAGGAAAGTGGCAAGAGGAGATGGGGAGAGACAGGGTAGGGTAAACTATCTCATGTAGAAGAAGCAAGGGGAAGTGGTTGCAAGGGAGGGGGAGATTAGGAAGGCAAAAAAGGCAAAACCACATTCTCATTGAATTTGGTTCAGGGAGAGAATGACATACATACTAAATGGGATATCTCAACCTGCAGCAGAATAGGGGGAAGGGGGATGAGAGGAGGGATGATGGATGGGAGGGCATCCTTGGGGGGAGGGGAGGTTGGAAGTACCCACTATAGAAGAGGGACAGGATCATGTAGGGAATGGACCAGGTGGGGGGTGGGATGAGTGGGAGGGAATTATAAGCAGCCTTGTACAATATATCTACTATGATAATGTTTTGCATAGCTAGACATGTACAACATATACTGAATTACTTATCTCCCCAGAGGGAATGGGTGACAAGGGAGGAAGGAAATGGATCTGAAATTCGAGGTCTTAACATTAAATGTTTCAAATATATATAAATACTATTATTAATACTTTTTTGCTTGTAATTGGGAGATAAGATGTGCAGGCATTGGGACACAAAGATTCACCTTCCTCTAATGGAAAAGTTGAAGGGGGTATGGGAGAAGGTATGGGAGAGAGCAGATTGGAGGAAGTGATATCTTGTGGGACTGCTATTCTGGGAGGTTGGGTAGGGGAATAACGGGGGGAAAATGATTGTAACTCAAAATCTGGTGGAAATCAATGATGTAAAACAGAAGTTAATAAAGCATTTGTTTAAAAAAAAAAAAGAAAATTGCCCAAAGGCACATTGGTGACTTTGTCAAAGGTAAAATTTGAACCTATGTCCTCTGATTCCAAATCAAGCAATCAACAAAACACCTCTCAAATACTTGCAAAGGGTCAGCAACCCCTGGGGATAAAAGCAGTTAATTTTCAAAGCACCTGAAGTGTTTCCTCCCAGCATCCCCCTGCCACAGGTACTATCAAGAGCTACTTTTTATTGATGAAAGAGGTGCCCAGTCACCCATTTGGTGAGGGTGAGGGCTTAAGGCAGAGAGTGGAGCCTGGGTTCAAATTCCACTTTCCACGTCAAACAGCAGCATTTTTAAGAGCCTATCCTACTACATGCAGGGCAGGGTGCTGGGTGCTGTCCAACATCCTAACCTTTGCAATATCCAACTTTCTCGTATGAGAATGAAATATATTCCAGAAACAGAGCACTTTCTACTGTATTAATAATAGTACTTATTGGGCTTTAGGGTTCACAAAGTGCTTTACAGACATTTCGCTTTATCCTCGCAGAAACCCTGGGAGGCAGGTGGCATTTTCAGCTCTATTTTGCAGAAGGGGAAACAGAGGCAGACTAGAGGCTCTGACTTGTCTAAGGGTCACTGACCTATACGGTGTCCAAGGTTGATTTTGAACAGAAGGCCTCACCACCTTGTGTCCAGTGTTGTGTCCCCTGGGCCACCTGGCACCCTCAGTTCTTGAAGAAGGGAAATATCAGAAAGAGGTTGGAAAGGGCGCTGGGGGCCAGGTGGGGACAGAGTGGGGCGGGGTTTCTTCCTCAGGCAGGCCATAGGGAGCCCCTGAAGATTCTGGAGCAGGAGGGTGACACCATTGGCTCTGGCGTGGGTAGAGCGCACACTGCCTCCGATGGGGGGGAGAGGTAACCCCTGGAATGCTGCAGGGGAGCGGGTGGTCCCGGTTACCCCGAGAGAGGGCAGGAGGGCTGGGTTGGGGGCTGGGCCAGGGGAGGGTGGACCGGGACCTCGGACGAGTCTTGAGATAACCGATAATGGCGACGTCAGGGACCAGCAAAGGGAAAAAGGCCCTGGGCACCATTTTATTAATGACAGGGGCTGGGGTGTAGCCCCGAAGGGGCGGGACGACCCCTCCCCCCAATCCCAGATCGAAATCACCGGACGTTAAAGGACGGACGTCCGTCCTACTGGCCAGCTCTAGCATACAGTATTAGAAGGGCAAAGGCAAAAGCCAGCCCTAACTTCCGCGTAAAGTGGTCTTGAAGACGACCAAGGCCACGCCTGCGCAAAAGCTAGGTCTCTTGCGCAGGGGGCGGGCATACCCGGGGCGGGGCGGGGCCACGTGGCGATGATAACTTCTGTGGAGCCGGACTTCGCCAATCGGCGAGCTTGCGGTCACGGTGACGTAGAGTACGGCGTCACGGTGACGCCGGACGGAGGGCACAGACTTTAGGGCGGGGAGGACGTTCTCTCTCTGTGAGCCGCAGCCTGCCGGAGCGGACGGAAGGTTGTGTCTCCGCCATCTTAAGTAAGCGCGCGATGCCAGAGAGGAGGCCGGGGAGGCCTGGGTGGTGGGCACTGGGCGCAGGGAGGGCCGGCCGCGGGGGGCGGGGAGGGTGGCCACCGAGGGCGCGCGCGCAGCGTCCAGGGTGACATTGGCGGGGCCCTCGCAGGCCTCCGTCGTTCATCGCGGCCTTCTTCCCCCAGGAGGATGTACTCTTCCGTGGCGCACTTGGCGCGCGCCAACCCCTTCCACTCACCGCACCTGCAGCTCGTGCAGTATGAGGCCGATCCCAGCCCCGCGGGGCCCCCGGGCGCGCCCCGCCGCCTCCGCCCGCGCAGCCTGGCCGCCGCCGCTGTGGAAGGTGAGGCTCCCGGCCCGGCCCCGTGACCTTGGGCAGGTCATCGGGCCGCGCCCACGCTGGACTGAGGGGACGCGGAGTACCTAGGCTCCGGAGCGGGGACGGGGCTCGGGGGTAGGCTGGCCCAAGCCCTCCCCTTACGGACGAGGAAACACAGGCAGTGCGAGATGCGGGCCCCGGGGAGGGGGAGAGGGACACCGAAGCCTCCCGGCCCGGAGCCACAGTGTAACAGAAGAGGAAACTGAGGCTGGGGAGGGGACAGCCCCAGGGATGTGGAGCTGGAGTGGACCTCCCGAGGCCACTGACAGGAGGAAACTGAGGCCGGGGAGGTCCTGGAGTCAGCCCTGCCCCCACCTCGTTTTTACTAGAGGAAAGGACGGGACCAGACTTAGGAAGAGCTGGGGGCAGCCACCAGCGGCCCGGCCCGAGCAGAGCCCAAGGTCACACGGTGACCCCCGGGATCCCATGGCTTCCCCCCCCCCCACCTCCTGCCTCAGTTACCCTCCCTGAAAGGAGGAAGGGCCTCGAGCTCTCCAGGAGTGTGGAGGTATTCCATCTGTAAAAGTCCTTGAAATGGGGTGGATAGAGCTCTGATACTTAACAGGCCGTGATGCCTTGGGCGTGTCACCTGACCTTTACCTCAGTTTCCTCATTTGTAAGATGGAGATAACAGTAGCACCAACCTTAGTCAGGAAGACAACAGGAGATGGTATTGATAGGGTGCATCTTGTAAGTAATCAATAAACTCCACGCAACTGTTGGCTAAGTAATAGCCATGTAAGGTTTTTTTCCCCATTGCTGTAATTTTCTAGTAACAGGCCCCCCCCCCCCCCATTCCAGTGGAACTCTTAGTTTTAAATGTAATAAAGTGAGCTTTAACTAGGCCAGGCCTTGTAACTGGTCAATAGTGACTTTGTGAGCTCAAGGAGCCAGGAAATCATCCCTCCTCAGATGAGGATTTGCAGTGTGACCTTGAGCAGGTCCTGGGCCATTTTAGGACCAGCAATTGCAGAGAAAGCTCTGGCCAACCTTTGTGGAGGGAGCTCCTCCACCTGGTGATCTCTGTAGTAATAACAGTTTAAGCCTGTCACCCATTTGAGGCTTTGCTTGCCCCTGAATGCCTGGGCGTTGAGTACCTACTAGAGGTACTCTGCTAAGCTGTGGGTGCCAGAAGAGAGCAAAGACATTCTTCTCCCTGTTCTAAAGGAACTCACAGCCTAGTGGGGAGAAACAATGAGTGAGCATATGAGTACAAATAAGGTATAGACAGGACAAATTGAAGGTAGTCTCTGAGAAAACACCGAGATTGAGGGCTGGAAAAGATATCTTGTAGTGATGGCCCTTGTGGCAGAAAAATTTGTGAAAGAAAGAAAAATCCTTTCCTCTGCTCAAGGAGCACTTGATCTGTACTTATGTGTAGTTAAGGTTTGACCTTATTCATTTCTCTGACAAGAGGAGAGGGATATATTCTGAGGGTAGAATAATTTAGCATGATGTAGTTATCTTGTAGAAAAAAAGATAATTTATCCTAATCCTTTGTTGAAATGGATGTTGGACTTTTAATTGTGTGTTTTAAATCCCTGTAGGGCTTCTGTGGCAACCTTAAAACCAGCAGGGAGAATTAGCCCCTGGAGTGGATCAGTAACTGCTGGACTTCTCTTCCTTTCATCCACTCCTTTTCTGCTTTTTTTCTAAATAGACCTACCTAGATTTTTTTCCATATTATTCTAGTTTAATTTTTTTGGTGTGTACTTCAGTATTTGTGTTCTATGTATACAGATTGTAAGAAGATGGGGGTATTGGTAAACAAGTAGGGTGAAGTATTTTTTTGTGTGCGTGTTAGATACAAGCTACTTTGCTTTCTCTTGGGAATTGATGTGTATCTTAAATTACCTTAGTTTTTTATTTATTTTTTTAGAATAGTAACGCTGACTTTCCCAGTATTTAAGAATCATATACCTGGTATTCATACTGTTGAATCGTTATTGCCAACTTTAGATGTGAAATGTCTAATTTTTGTCACTGAATTGTAAATTGAGCTAAAAGACTTAACTTTTTCTAAGTGTAGCATGTTGGTCAAATTGGGCAGTTATGATTCTGTGTAGAAAGATTTTCTGTCACTTGCAATGTTGTGGTGTCTGGAGAAAAAATTCCTCTTTTTTTTTTCTTTAAATGAAAACAGAGCAGTATAGCTGCGAATATGGATCTGGCAGATTCTTTGTCCTTTGTGGCCTCGGAGGAATTATTAGCTGTGGCACAACGCACACAGCGGTGGTTCCCCTAGATCTGGTTAAGTGCAGAATGCAGGTTGGTTTGGCATGTTGGACTCCAGTCCATCCTTGCTGCATGGCTATGAGAGTGGCGAGTGTGGGCCTCTACTAACCAGCTTTGTGCAAATCCTAATTGGCCAGAAGGTAAGTTGCTCTCTAGTAACACGAGTTTTTCTATTAAAAAGCATGGTGTGTCTTGTTTCTGCTACAGAATACAGTTGTGAATATGGCTCCATGAAGTTTTATGCGCTCTGTGGCGTTGGTGGGGTCTTAAGTTGTGGCCTGACACACACTGCTGTTGTACCCCTCGACTTAGTGAAATGCAGGATGCAGGTTTGTACTGAGTTGGCTCTGTGAAAGGCTTTGGGATTTGTGGCAAGATCCTTAAAACCATGTTAAAAGCAAGGATGAAAATGACATAAAATAAAATTCTGTTAATTTGAATATTCATGATACAATATGAAACTATTCAAAATAGTCTACTGACAGGTAAAGGTATTTGAAACCTGCCAGGTGTTTTTTAAGGAACAATTTGGGGAAGTGCTTCCTCTTTCTTGCCTGATTCTTATGCTGCCTTTTCCAACATAGCTAAAGTGTGTTTTCAGTCATTTGGGACCTTTTTCTTATCCTTAACCCTGGTTACCAACTTCTATATTGTCCATCTTGTTTCAGCTGCATATTAAGTGTTACTTTGTCAGTCCAAATTTTACTATATAGGATTTGCTTATGTATTTTTTTTTAATAAAAGGGTTGACTTACTATATTTGTACATGGGCTTTTTGTTCTTGATTTTAAAAAATCAAAATGATAAAATGTTAAAAATAATGAATTATCAAAAATCTATTTATCCCAAACAGGAATAGAAGTCCATTTACCTATAAAGGGGAGAGAAAGATAGAGAGAAATGTGAAGTATTAGGAGTAAGAGGAAGGTGAAGTATCCCAGCATTGACAGTAATAGTGAGATAAGATCTATTTGCATAGCTAATTGTAGAGGTTTTCTAAAGAAATGTGAACATTTCTCTTCACTGACATACTGGGCTATGTGTGTTTTTCGGTGTGTTTAATAATTGAAGCACATTATATATTTTTTTAAATGAACCTTTTCACTCATTAGTTCTGAGTTCACAATATTCTCAGAAGCTGAACTTTAGAACTGTTGGCACTTGTGCAAGAATCTCAGCATTTTTGCTGGCATGTGTTCAAAAATACTTAGGGAGTAGCTTAATATTTGGATGTGTATTATCAAGAAGTGTTTTTTTGATATGTTTTATAAATTATAGGACTCATAAATCTACTTTGTGCTTTTTAGACAGGGTTAAAAAATAACGCTCATAGTTAAGAAGTATTAGGTTAAGTATCATAGTGCTTGAATTGAGGCATTATCCTTTCTAGTACAAGGATAGCATGCCCATATTTCAGTGAGCTACTAGTGAAAGTAAGTTTCCTTCAGAAGCATTGGGATCTTATGACTCTAGTGGAAGATTTTTGGAGATTTTACATATTTTAATTTTGTGGCTTTTTAAGGTGGACCCCCAGAAATACAAGGGCATCTTTAATGGATTCTCCATCACACTTCGAGAAGATGGTGTTCGTGGTCTGGCTAAAGGATGGGCTCCAACATTCATTGGGTACTCAATGCAGGGACTTTGCAAGTTTGGTTTTTATGAAGTCTTCAAAGTGTTGTATAGTAACCTTCTTGGTGAGGTAAATAATCTTAACTTTAAGCATACATACACGAAACTATACATTTGGAACTGTTATTTTTCCAAAATCACAAACTGAAATTTAAAGATGTAATTTTCCCAAGGTCATAAGCCTGGTTGGTGATGAAATCCAACGTTGTTTTTACTGTGCCAGATTGCTTCTGCCTCCTACAATAAATGTAGGCCCTTTGGCCTGGATAACCAGAAGGAACCTGTGCAATGATAGGAGATGTCAGCATGTACCCCAGATTGCCTGCTAACATTTAGAGAATGGGAAAGTGATAAATTAAAATCATGGTTGCATCTAACTTAGTATGTCAAAGCTGTAATTATGAGTGTAGCTCTTTCCCTGTATTTGTTTTCAAAATTATAATTTTGAAGCAATATGAAAACAGTGAAACAGGAAGTCAAAGATGATTTTTTATTTTGATGTTTCAGGAAAATTCTTACCTCTGGCGTACATCCCTGTATTTGGCTGCCTCAGCCAGTGCTGAATTCTTTGCTGATATTGCCCTGGCTCCTATGGAAGCTGCCAAGGTCAGAATTCAGACCCAGCCAGGCTATGCCAACACCCTGAGGGAGGCTGCTCCAAAAATGTTTAAAGAAGAGGGCCTCTTTGCGTAAGTGATTGGTCTAAATTCTTCATGTGGAATCTGTGTGCATGGCTTTCTGGTCTTTTGTGTGTCCGTTCAGTCATTTTCTATTAGCTTGGGCAAATAAAATGTAGCAGGTTCCCAAAAACTCTAAATTGAGGCAATAATTTAACTACATTGACTTAACAGAAAAAGGACTAATCTTGAAAGATTCACACATTTAGGCAGGCATTTTGGATTGACTGAAAGACTTGGCCCCAGGTCTTAGCTTCAAATCAGAGGCCATGCAGTGTGAGGATTCCAGTCCCTGCTTGTCTTATTTTTGTGTATGGGTGTATTTATATTTGAAAAAAATTTAAACTGGAAGATGTGTTGATTTAAAAGTTTTACACTTTAGGGCAGATATGTAGCCAACATGCTTCCTTAGATCCACCTTTGTGGATGCCAGCCCTTGTTCTGAGTTCTACTTGCTAACGTTTGTTTCTTGTAGTTCCAGTCAAGAGGCATCCAGCAACTTTACTGGTTGTACTGTCAAAGGTGCTTGAGTCATTGGCATGTGAGAGGAATATACCTGCATATTAGTCATACGTTCTGATAGAAATGGCATTGTGTCATTTTTTACTGTCAGGACTTGACTGGTATGCGGACAGACTTTTCAAAACAAAACTTTGGTTTTAAGAGTGTAGTTTTGTGTTACATTAACTACTTGGGTCTTATAGATTCTACAAGGGTGTTGCTCCTTTATGGATGAGACAGATCCCATACACCATGATGAAGTTTGCTTGCTTTGAGCGAACCGTTGAGGCCCTGTACAAGTACGTTGTTCCAAAGCCCCGAAGTGAGTGCTCAAAGGGAGAACAGCTGGTGGTGACCTTCGTGGCAGGTTACATAGGTGAGAATGGCTTGTGAATCTTCAACTGCCTTTGAATAGATAGATACTTAGAGGTTTTAGTTACTAAATTCCAGTGTCATTGGGATTTTGTACCAAGTTTAATTCATTCTTCCAAGCAAATTTTGTTCTGTAACTTCAAGACTGAGGCACCTGGTTTGAAACTAACCTTTATTACTTTGTGTGACCTTGGGGCAAGCTGTGTCACCTTGCTTCTCTAAACGAAGGTCGTTAGATTGCTGTGATTCTTTTCCACTTTACCCGATGAGATGAGCAAGATCGTCTTTGTTCATTAAATTCTTGAAAATCACTGACACTCAGCTAAAACTCTTATGGTTGGCACTTTGTGAATTAAGACTTAATAATCTCCGGAGAAAATACAAATTGACAACTATACCTCTCCAGTATACAAAGTATAGGGAGACTAAGAAGTGAATACTTCAGTTTTACATATTTATAGTTGGTCTGTTTCTTACTTCAGTATTAACCAGGTGAACCCCCGCCCTGAGCATAGTTAGTAACTGTCCTCTTATTTCAGCTGGTGTCTTCTGTGCCATCGTGTCTCACCCTGCTGACTCTGTGGTGTCTGTGCTGAACAAGGAAAAGGGCAGCTCAGCTTCACAAGTCCTCCAAAGGCTTGGATTCAAAGGTAGAATTTTGTCTCTTAGATACAACTCCTGCAAAGCATTTATTTCTCTCCCCTGCTCCAATTTCAGTGTGCTTTACATGTTATTTTTATCAGGTGTATGGAAGGGGCTCTTTGCCCGTATCATCATGATTGGTACCCTGACTGCACTACAGTGGTTCATCTATGACTCCGTGAAAGTCTATTTCAGACTTCCCCGTCCTCCTCCACCTGAGATGCCAGAGTCTCTGAAGAAGAAGCTTGGGTTGACACAGTAGATGAATCAACTATGGACTGAATCTGCTTGCTGACCAGTGTTGAGCAAATATAAAAGAAACTTTTATATATTTGACTGTGTAGATGGTCTATTCCTGATGTAATTACCCAGTTGTGCCCTTGCCTGATGCAAGGGTTTCAAAATGTAACTGTTGCAATAAACAAACTATTCGTGATTCTTGCCTTTTTGTGATTTGATTTTTACTTTTGACGTGACAGATTTAACTTGCATTTTTTTATGTTTTGAATTTAATCATTTACAGAAATAGGACTGCATATGAAACCCTATATATATGAAACCTTATAAAGCTTGGATTTTTTAATATTAGTTTCAAAGTTATCCTCTTTGTCTCCTTATGTTAAATAATTTTTAATGCTAAAATGCATCTTTACCTTTCCCCCCCCTTGAAAAAAAATTACCAAAACCCCAGTAACAGTTATAAGTCAAGAAAACAAATCCATACACAGCCATGTCAGAAGATGTACATATTTCATTGTCTTTGAGTCCCTCAGCTCTTTGTTAGGCTATGGATAGCAGATTTCATTACCAGGTATCTTATATGATCATTGCTGATCAGAGTTACTAAATATTTTATTTTTTCCCTTCATGTCACATAAAACAGTTTTTGTTATTTTTTTACATGGGTCCTTTCCCTTTCATTCATTTTGTGGCGTATAATATTGTTCGTGCTATCGCTGGCTCAGAGGGTACAGATGGGCTGTTAGTGACTGGGTAGAGCTGCTTTCCAGGATGAGCCAGTTCACAGTCGCACCAATGCTGCAGCCCCTCCATTGTGGCCATTTTTTTTGTCGTCTTTGCCGAGCTGATGAAGTTAAGGTAAACTCGGTTATTTTTTCACTTTTTCTACGGTTGATAGTTTATGAGTTTAGACCTTTTTAACCCATTGGTCTACATTAAGATACTTAGGTTCTTGGCTCAGACATGTGTTTTTATTTTGACAGAGTTCCTGGTGAGGATATAGACCAACCATTCTACAACTTAAGAAAAACCACCCCACCTTACCGATAGCTTTGGTTTGGACGGGACCATCATTTCTGACTATGTTCCTTCTCTACCCAGTGACCCATGACTTGTTATAGAATGGAGAGGATTGAGGAGGAGCATCAGAAAGCAGTTTTTTCTAACCACCACCTATTTTTGACAATATAATGTTCCACACTCCTACTCTTCACCTCTTCAAAGAAAGGAGTTAATTTTTTCTGCCATCTCTTGCATAACATCCAGTTTGTTTTTTATGTTATTCCCACTTAGATTGTTACTCTTACATCCTTTTACCGGTTCTACTTCACTCAGTTCATCTGTTCAGTCTTGGTGACTGGGGTTTTCTTGGCAGAGATACTGGCATGGTTTGCCATTTCCTTCTCCAGCTTGTTACAGATGAGGAAACTGAGGCAAACTTGCCCAGAGTCACACAGCTAATGTCTGAAGCTGACATCAGGCCCAGTGCTCTATCCACGGGTGCTTTCCTTCTGTAACTTAGTTTTAACAGTTGCCAAGAGCCCTGAGAGAATAAGTGATTTTCCAGTTAAAATAATAACCCCTAAGGGAAGTGATTCCTGGTAGGAAGCAAGCCCAAGAGCATCTGCATTTTTCTGCCTGTCCTTTTCCATCCTGAAAAGGAAAGCAAATACTCCAGAGCTTCCTCTGGATTAAACTGCTTGTCTCACTACCATTTGACTGATTCTTATCATGGTATTTGGCAGATATTGTGACTTTGGTGGAACTTGTGAGAGATAACAGATAAGTGGGGATGATTTAGTGCTACCTAAAGATGAGAAGAATTTGAACTGTTGGCACCTATGAATTACAGAAATCATTGCTACCCTGTGAAGGCCCAGGAGCAGAGTGTAAACCCAAAGAAGTTACGTTCTTAACTAGACAAAATCGAAGTTACTCATGGGTATTCTATTGGGATTATAGAATGGTTACTATTGATTTATCTATTGGTTTATGAAATATACTAACATTTAACTTAGAGGCAGAAGTGGGAGTGGGAGGAAACTTTGATATATTGTCAAGAAAATGGTTTGACTCCTTTGGCCTTCCTATTTTTGCAAGTGACTTTGGGCAAGTCATTTCCCCATCTATAAAAATGAAGTTTTTAGTGCCAGATGATTTCTGGTATTCCAGAAATCTCCCAGGCTCTTAATTCTCAATTTAGAATAAAATAGGGTCAAAGTAACCAACTTTATTCCTTTATTAATAAGCATTAGATAGCTTACGTGCATTACCCTACTAGGACATCCTTAGCTTGTAGTTATTACACTCTAGCAATTGAAAGAATGTCCTTTTCCCTTTAAGCTTACTGGTGAGGGTTCTGGTTGGTTTTGAAGGTTGAACTACTTTTCTTGATGTAGCACTTAATAAGCAGTCTGAGTTGAAATTCTTTTTTACCCCCATAAAAAGAGTTGAGTTGTGTAGGGCTCTTAATTCTAATTAAATTATGCCTTGTTATCTAGCTGCAAAAAGATATTCAGAATTTAAATAGTATTGAGATGATCATACATAGTATTTGAGCCATTGTTTTTAAAAACAACTCCACATAGCAATCTCCATAGTAATTTGAAAATTCTTGAAAAAATTCTACAATTTTTGCCAATTTGTTATTTTAATTTATTTTTGTTGTTTAGTCATTTCAGTCATGTCCCACTCTTCATGAACCCATTTGGGGTTCTCTTGGTAAAGATACTGGAGTAATTTGCCATGTCCTTCTCCAGCTCATTTTACAGATGAGGAAACAGGCAAACGGGGAAGTGACTTGCCCAGGATCACACAAGCTAGTAGGCCAAATTTGAACTCCGGAAGATGAGTCTTCCTGATTGACAGCCCAGTGCTCTGTGCACTGTGGGACCACCTAGTTGTCCTTTCTAATTTACTAGGCAGTATCATAGTGGATAGTTAGGAAGACCGTGGTTCAAGTACCAGCTTTCACACAGGAAATTAATCAGATTTTCAATGATCTAGGTAACTCCAAGACTATACGTTTCAGAATAGATGCAGCTCTGCAGTAGATGGAATCTCGTAACTGGGAGTTTCCAGTGAAATAATAGATTTAAGTCCCAAAGAAAACCACTGCTTGCTCATGGAGTTGAGCTATAAAGCTTTGTTACTGTGACTTAAGTGATGGACTTAAGTTTTATTTTGTTTTTTTAACCTTCCTCATTAGCTATAAAACTCAATATATAAAACCTATAAAACTATAAAACCTATAAAACTCAATCACATACACAAGTCTTTGGGGACCACATTTGAAGACATTTGGTGTGTGACACTGATTGGTCTTTCAGTCCAGATTTCAGTGGTGAGCACTGCTAGAGAACCATGGCACACTGGGACAAGTGGGAATCAGTATGTGATATGGTTTTGTTTTAAGCACCTTTTAGATTTAAAATAACATATCTTGAAAGTTAGGTGGCTTCACTGGGGTAGAGATTCTTTCCCACCTTAGCAGATTTTTTTTTTGGTGGCCCGCCTCCCTCCTACCCCAGTAGGCTTTCCTAGATCCCTTGCAGGGGAAAAGCAGCAATAAATGGCATGAGCAAGCTCTATAAGCTGTTTGTCATGTTGCTCTAAAGTAATGCAACTGATTTACCTTCTTTGAAGGCTGTGTATCAAGTGCCTGGCTCATGAATGCTTATTGATTGATCAAGCAGCTCATGTCTCTGGATGCCTGAAGTCTTAGCTATATTAGTATTTTTATCTGAAACAAAGTTGAGAGAATTGAGAAACAAAAAGGCTTATGATCAAGATAAACACTCTTACATCAAAGTTCAGTTAGAAGGTGCCCATTTGTAGTCTAAGATTCAGAATTTTAGTAAATTGCAGGAGCCTTTTGAGGGGTAGCACCCCATTGGGTGGTGGGACCAACAGTCTAGCTTCCAGCCCAGTCCTCATGGCCATCATTAAGGGAAATGGCTCATGTGAGGAGAGGATTGGCCAGAGCGGGCAGACCAGTGTGACTGGGGCAGCAAGGCATTTGGGTGGGGTGGGGAACGTTATGAGGCAGATGAGAGGCATTATGTGCTAGGCAAATTGGACCAGCACTACTACCTTAACCATCATTTCCCCTTGGATCAAGATGGAGACAGTCTGGAACCCTGAGCCCAGTGCCCTCACATGTCATCCTGGGAAGTAACTTTGGTGGAGATGCAACCTGGAGACTTACCACAGCTCCCCAAAGACCCAGAAAAAAAGTCATCCCCAAAGTCCTTAGCATTATCAAAAAGTTCAACATCAGAGACAGGTAAGATTTGATCTGTGGAGTGACCATTAAATGAGAGGCATTACTATCTGCTTTGCTATTGCACCCCAAGGAGCATTGGAATGTGAGCTCCTTGAGATCAGGAACTGCCTTGCTTTTCTATTTATTAGCACAGTATTTTGTACATAGTAAGAATTTAGTAAATGATTTGTTCATTCATTCAGAAAGAAGAGTAGGAGCGAAAAAAAAGGCCAGCGTCATTTTAGTGGTAAGGGCAATAGGCCTTCAGGAGATCCCTAGGATTACTGCATAATGATATAATGATGACCCTGTTTCATCAGGAAAAGGTTAAATTATGTTATGGATACGTTTCAAAGAAGGCAGCAAAGTGTGTGATACAATTTAGAGGTTTCCGTCCAAAAATAATTAAATGCAAGGTTTAATGTAATATTAACTAATGTGCTTATAGAGCTCCTTACAATATGGCTATCTTACCAGTGTGAGTGTAGGGGTCAGCCTAGAACAGGTGTTGTTAACTTGGTGTCTATGAACTTAAAATTTTTTTAATAACTATTTTGATGTAATTGATTTCTTTTGTAATCCTATGTATTTTGTTTTATATATTTAAAACATGTTGAGGAGTCCATAGTTTTCACCAGATTGCACAAGGGGTCTGTAAACAAAAAAAAAAGCTTGAGAATACAAGTATTCCACCACCTTCAAAGTCAGTGATTAGATGCTATGTTCTGAGGCATTTATCAAGGGGGAACATATCTTGATTGTTCAGTAGGTGTGAAAGTAGCCTGAACTCATTTGGGTTCCAAAGGAAGTCTGTTTGGATTGGCTAGGGGACTACACGGTGCTGTTTAAGACCACTGATTTAGGGGGAATCAAAGATTTCAAGGGTGTGCATCAAGGCAGGAAAGCAGCTCCAGTCAAGTCCCTGAGAAATTGCTTGGTTTGGGGAGGGGGCTGGAGGGAAGGAAGGAGAGCACCTCAGCCTCGGCCTGGATCTCCTCCTCCCTTCCTTCTGGCAGTGACCTGTTAGCATTCCTGGAACAAGTGATGGCAGTGACTTCAATGACAGCTTAAGGACGGCCACACTATTAAGAAAGCAGCAGAAAAAGTATGCTTTTGCTTTCCCTTAGGACTTCTAGGAGCTGAGTTATCCCTTCAACATAAACTTGAGCCCACATTCCTCTGCACTCTGTACTTGCAGGAGAAACCAAGCCTGGCTGACACTGATATTAACAAATAGTCATAGTGGGAAGTACACTGGTGGATATTCATGAGTTGTGTAGAAAGACACCCTGAATCCATCAGTACAATTGGGGATGTCGGGATAATAAATACCCTGAGGCTATGTGGACCATTCCCGCCTCCTTTCTATAGTCCATATTTCTTCCAACTAGAGTATTGGGCATTCTCTGAACTCACATTCCTATGTCCTAGGCCTGGAATGTACTGCTTTTTCATCTCGACCTCTCAGAATCCTTTTCTTCCTTCAAGGCATATTTAGTTCCTCCCCAAAGCCTTCCAATATTTCTCAAGCTATTAATGTGCTTTCCCTTTTCAAATGATCTTGTGATCACTACATATATGCCATATTCCCCAGTAGAATCATAGGATCCTTGGGATGAAGGATTGGGTAGACTTTTTTCTTTTTTTGTCTTTGAGCCTCCAAAATCCAACACAAAGTTTCATAAAGTGCTTAACAAATGTTGGTTGAATTTCTAACTATTCAGAAAGATTGCTTCCCCTAGCAGTCCCAACTTCCTTCATCTAGATGATGAAGGTTTACTTGGGGAAATGTGTCTTACACTCATTGACTGAAGGGAAATGTATCTATGAAATCCTTAGTTTCTTTTTAAAATATAAGAAAATGCTATAAGAAGTGACTGATATGAAAAAAATTAGAGAAACAAGTTTTGCATGAATTAATGCAGTAGAAAAAAGCAGGTCCTAATTATACAATGAAGACAATATAAAGTCAACAGTAAAGGTCAATAAAACTCTGGCCAATCCACTTTTTAGTCTTAGTACCATATTCTCAAAGGCAAAAGACACACCATCAATTATTATTAAAACTGATTAACTATTAGGAGAGATTTTGCTGATGGGTACTATTTGTGTGTTTGCTGAAAAGTGTCTAAATTATCAACAAATTTAGGAAAATGCAAACAAATCAGAAAGTCTTAAGTTTTACATTCAAAGTATTTACACCACAGGCAAGTGGGTGTAAAAGCCAATCATCCCTCTTGCTCCCCATGTTCAGTGTTTGCTTCTCTTTTCTTTATTTTCAATAGCTCCCCCATCCACTGAGGCTTTCCCATTTTCCCATTTTCTTGCAATGTCTCTTTGGCCTGTACCCTTCTAGCCCATTATGCTTCCATCCTCTCTTCTCATCTCCCCAAGCTTCTTATAAAAGTTGCCTATAATCTATGCTTCTACTTCCTCACTCTCACCTCTTGAAATGTGGTTTCTATCCCCACTCCTCCATTGAATCTACTTTTTCAGAGCAGTCAATTCATTCCAAAATGACCTGACTGTATTATCACCCAGGATTATCACCCTCAACTTTCTATATAATGGAAGGCTTTTAGCAAATGCCTTGTTAATATCCAGGTCCATGTCTACAGAGTTTCCCTGATCTGTAGTCTAGTAATCCTGGCAAAGAAGGAAATGAGGTTAGTCCAGCATGACTTTTCTTTCTTTTCTAATTATAATTGTTTTCTGAGAGATCAAGTAAAACAATGCAATCTTAAAAAAATTCTCTACCTCTTTTTTAAAATTCAGTTTTATTTTATTTTTGAACAAAGATCTGCCTTCTTTCCTTTCCATTTCGAAGGCCAGAAAAATGAAACTCATTACAAACACATACAGTCAAGCAAAACAAATTCCCACATACAACAATAAGATCTGCAGAGCTCAAAAACCAAGAACTTTTGGAGATAGCTTAAGTTTGACAAATTATCCATGCCTCAAGTACGATGTCACAAAAACTGACAAAATATACTTCACATTGTTTTAAACATGATCCCTACTTCTTGAAAAGCTAAAATTTTCAAAATGCATTCAAATGCTTCAATTACATTTTTACAGTCATTCAGATGAAGGGCCAGAACGTATCAGAATCCTTTGATGTTTTGTGCAAGGTATCCCTGCCAGAGATTTAGGGGGAGGCAAAGAAATGATGAGGAAATCAGGGGTGATCCTTCCTGTGCTAGATTGAGCCTCATGGAGCTGAACTCACGCTCCAGGTCCTTGCTGAGAAGAGAAAGGGAACTTCTAACTCCTAGGAACTGGGGTGGGGAGAGGATTGTCAAAAATGTTTGACTTTAAGTCAGTGAGAAACCTTCCCTATCTGTAGTCTATAAGAGGCTGTAAAGAGTCTTGGACCTATCTGTCTCTTTTGCTACCTTTTTTTTAAGCACTCTTTTTTGGATTTATGGCAAGGGGCAGAAGGGATCTTTCTCTCTTCTTCTGCCCTGAGTCTAACCTGCTCCAAAATCAGCAAACATGCTGAATTTTCTTTTAGAATTAAAAGGGGCTGTGACTCTGTTGTTCACATTATCTGTTCTTCTGTATAGTCAGTGTGGGGCAGGGGAAAGGGCATCATGCTCAAGGAGACCGGAGTTTAAATCACAGCTCCCAAACCAACCAGTTATGTGATTCTGGGCAAATCAATTCATTTATCTGAGCCTCAGTTTCCTCATTTGCACTCCTTAACTCCCAGGATGGTTGTGGGGAAAGTATTTTGCCAACCTTAAAAGGACTCTATTAGTGTGAGCTCTTGTTAAATGGTGATGATCCCAGTTAAGACACAAGAAATCCCAGACATCAGCTGGATGAGAAGATGTCTTCCTGATCTTGAAGATCCTGATTTCACTGAAGTAAATTCTCCTGAAGTCCCTGGCATTGCAGGGAAGCCACTCATCCCACTGCTGTTTGGCTTAGGAGCTTTGTGACTCTTCAAGTGTGAAAAGAAATTGTCCAACTAAAGAGCTGACGTGATAGTAATGAGTGATTATTCCTATTTGTTTTTGTCTATGGATCCTCACAGAATTTGAGGTGCTATTCACAGCAAAGGCCCAACAGGTGTTTGTGGAATCAGCAGCTTAACAGTCTTTGCTGGGGAAGAGGAAGAGTCATTATATCTAACAGCTCACATTTATAGGGCCCCCTTCAGGGTTGCATGGGTTTCCCTTGAAATGATCCTGGGAGGCAGTTAAGGCAAATATTTTCCCCATTCCTCCCAAACAGTGGTTGAAGTGACTCACCCATGGTCACATGGCACAGCTTGTTAATATGAGAGCCAGGCTCTGACCCTGAGATCTGATCTCCAAGATCTCCCAACTCATTCTACTCTATGACACTGTCTAAGATATAATTCCTACTGGATTCCAAAAATGGAGGTTTGACTTTTAAATCAACAGTCACTCTTTTTTGTAGTGGTCCACTCTGAGTATTAAATACTTTCTGTTTTACAGACCAGTCTATGAAACTAAATTTTCACAACCACAACATTTCACAACTAGCAGACTATTTCACTCAAGATATCTAAATCTTGAGTCTTTAGTAGGAGACAAAAACACGGTGTACCTTATTAGGTCTTACACACACTGATAAATAATGTTTTTATGATAGTCTTCTACATGACATCTTTCATGATCACCCACCTTCATTCCTTCTATCTATTTTCTGTATAGCTATTTATGCATATCTCTAAACCAACTAGATTATAAGCTCTCTGAGGGCTTTTTGATTGATTGATTGATAACCTGAAACTGAATCCTGGTTATGATTAGCTAGCTATACTTAACACATGTAGGCACAGCTATGGCTCCAAGAACTGAGTGAGACATTGGGTCTGAAGGTGGCAGAGTCATGTAATGAAGCTGAAGCATTCAAAAACTTGCCCAGCCCATTATGGCAATGGGGAGACTCATGCCAGGGACTGAATTTTGTCAGGAGTTACTCAAGTGTCCCAATAACATTCTGACACCTGGATACAAACATGAGAGTACATGCTTACTTGCTGAAAAACTGAAGTCCTCAATTGTTACACAGCTCACTAAAAAACACTTCTATTTTATGACACATCTTATCAAATACAAGAAAATTCAGAAACTTCCTATATTTTAAGTATTAAATTTAAATCATTTTTATCATTGTGTAATATGACTAAGGGCCCATTTTTCAGGTTTGTTTTTTTTTTTTTCTATTTAGGTAACTTAGTTTAAAAAACCCCAATTAATTTAGGGATTTTTAACCCGGGGTACATGAATTTCTTTCCTTTATAAATTTAATATAATTGGTTTCCTTTGCAACCTATGTATTTTATGCATTTAAAAACATGACACAAAAAAGGTTAAAAACCCCTTATTTATATCTGAATTAATTTAGATCTGAAATTTTGGTAATTTCCTCTTTCACATCCTTAATCTCAGTTTGGACTATAGTTAAATTAGATATTTTTTCATTTAAGAAAGCAATTTCTTTTTCTCTTTGTAGCAAGTCAGCAACCAATCTCCCAATTCGTAAGGTTAAATCATTTATCATTGGTTCCAAACGGGAAAAATCCTTTTTGAGGTTATAAACCTTAGGCTTTAAATCATTTGCAAAGTTCACTGTTTTCAGAATTTTAGCCCTGTCACTTTCTAAGTTTAAAAGTCTATCTGAATGCTTGGTGAAATCACTCTTCAGTTCAGAAAGCATCTTCCTAGCAACCTGAATTCTTTCTGAATTTTCAGATGCTAAACTCCTGAGTTTTGCCGTTCGATCAATGCTACTAGAAAGAAGGTCACCTATGTTTTTTATTGTATTTTGTTCTGCTTTTTCTAATTTGCTTTCCAGGTCTTGTACAGATTCTGTCAATGAAGTTACATCAGTTACTAACCCTGAAATACGTCTTATATCAGTTTTGACAGCTGTAATCTTGAGGGAAACCTCTTTGGCCAGGAAAGTTGTACTCTGGTCTGTATTTGTAACTGCTTGATAAAGAGCTGTTAAGTTGTTGTTCAATTTATCCCTTTTTTCAGTTATCCTGTTGGACCAAGTTTTCAAGTTATAAACATCTTCCTGAAGACGTTTTAGATGAGCAATGATCTGAAAATCCTTCAACTGTTTTATCATAGCTTCAGACTTCTGACACTATAGGAAAATAAAATACAACAAGGATTACAAATGATAAACCCAACATTTTAACTTGACTTAATTTAAAATGTTATTTTTTACTGCAGCTTTTCCTTTTGCCATCCTGGAAAGTGACAGTAGTTTACATGAATTAAAAACCTTTAACAGTAGATAGATTATGGGAAGCTGCCCTTCTTTCCATGGTAGCTTTGATACATTTTAAGAACGAGAAAATTCACAGAAACTTATGTGAATATTAATTTTTGACTGTCTTTAAATAATGGGTGCTTACTGACTGAATCCTTGAGAGAAACTGTAATAAATACACGCATTTGTCAAAACAAACTAGGCACTAAATTCTAAGACTTGCCAATGTAGTAGTGGTTTCTATCATGGGATCTTTTCAGATATGGAAAAGCAGTATTATTTTACTTAGATGACAATTCCCAGGCTTTTTTTTTCCTCCAGTAGTCAACTACTTCAAAAGATTAAAACATGTAAAATTTTCAATTTCCTGAAACCCAAAGGAAGGCCACTGAGCGTGTTACATCTAGATAGTGGCAAAAAAGATGTCTTCTAAATAATGACTAAAAAGGGGAGGAGGAAGTTTCTCTCTGGCATTATGATGGATTTAGGGGTAAGGTGGCCAAGGAGGGTTCTCAAATACAGACCTAAGGGAATTTGTGATGATTTGTACAGAATAAAGCATTTATTAAGTGCTTACTATGTACAAGTCCCTGCTCTCAAGGAGCTCACACTCTAGTAAGGGAAAAAATACATACTAATTATCTCCTATACATTAGATAGAAGGGCACAGTGGCAAAGCTGATGGAATGCCTCTTGTTTAATCATTTTCACTGATGGAGTCATAGAAAGAATGCATACGCTTAAATTTTCCATCATATTCTCTGACACTGAACTTGCGTGACATTGATAAAGCCATAATTTTTCTGGGCATCTCAAATGTGCCTCCCTGCTCTAACTTTGAAAAAAAAAATTCTATACAATTTTCTGTCAGTAAAAATAAAAATACTTACAGATCCTTGAAAATCCAGGGGTTAAAACTGGATTAATAAAGTACACTAAGATTGTGGGGCATGTCTTTCATTTATTCAGTCATCTCTTCATTCAACTTATATTTATTTTAAAAATTCAGTTAAATTTTATTTTCAATTCTGAATTCTCTCTCACCTACAACACGCCGCCTTTCCCCCAAGTGAACAAGCAAGAAAAACAAAGCCTTTTATGAACATGTACGGTCAAGCAAAACAAACTTCCATATTAGCCATGTGCCAAAAAAAAAAAAAAAAAAGCTTCCTTCCTTCTGTACTCTGAGTGTATCAATTCTGTCTGGGGACAGAGAGCTTGTTTCATCCTGAGTCCTCTGGAACTGTGCATTCAGCCAGTGTCAAAATCCATACTATGTAAAGGTTGTTTACCTTGAGAGCCGCTTAATGGGCTAAAAAACTTATGATCATAGCTGTGTCTCCCAAAGTGGATCTGCAAGTATAGCAGAACTCATTCAACTGAATAATCTTGATGAGTTTTCTGTCACCACAAATCTATCTATGAGGCTCAGTGAACTGTGGGCAACCTCAAAGGGCAAGTCTCTGCTACTCAAAGAGGATCACAGAATTCTGACTTAGAAAGCAATGACCTAATTCAAGTCCTTCATTCTGTGGATAAGAGAACCTTGAAAAGGTTAGGTAACTTGTCTAATGTGCTTGTAAATGACGCAGTCTGGACACAGGTCTTCTGACTCCTGATAAAAAGGTTTTTCAACAATAACAGCAGCAGCCCATATTTCCTAGTTTTTATAATCTGGCCACTTAATTTTTAGGACCAGTTATTTCCATTCATTGAAAGCTGTCAAGAGAATAAATAATAAGTTTGTATAATTTTGTTTGCTTTATGTGCTCAGCATCACAACAGAATAATGGGTGGTTAGAGAAAATTACAAGGTCATTGATAAAACTGGTTACATTTCTGTATAAATTAACTTTAAGTTTTCTAGATAAGGCTGGCAGGTGGAGGTGTTTTTCTGCGCACAGGTAGTGCTAGCCCACACCTATCCATTCTGGCGATACAACATTGAAAATTGGCGGCATGAAAGAGTTCCAGCCTAGCACTGCTCCAGGGTTTGGTTTTTATCTAGTGCATTTCTGAATTTGGCCATATGCCTTGAAATGCAAGTATGTTCTTACATTCAAAAGTGACTGCCATATGACTGGTGGCTATTGCTTAGCCGGGTATCCTAGGAACTGACCACCTTTGATATTCTGTTAGCTAAAAGGCTTCATTTAGAAACTACTCAGAGAATTTAGAGAAAGAAGGATGCTCTCTGGTAGTGAGTGTATAGATTCTATTCCCAGGCAGTGAGGTTTGCTGCAAGGCTTATGACATACTTGTATATCAAATAATAAATCAGTAAATGTACGAGTGCTAAGGTAGGCTGAGAGGAAAGTATTTCAGTTTGCTTTAATTTGAAGGCACAAAGGTGGAAGTAAACAAGATATAGGATGGTGTAAAGCAGAGGTGTCAAACTTGCCACCTGCATAACTCTAAAATGTTGTCTGAACCAGATTAAAATGTATTTGGGATGTTTAATAAAATAAAAATACAATATAAGATAGATAATGCTAACCTGTGGTTTTCTAATGGTTTCTTTAAAATTAAGTTAGATAGCACATGACATTTATCTCCTGTGTCATCCCAGGTGAGTCAATGACCTTGAGGTCTCATTTTTCTCACATGTAAAACAATGGGGTTGGAATAGAGCCTTTCTAAGGATTAGGAAACTAATGACAAAAAGACTTCATCATCTTTCCAGCTTTACTACTTCTGCTGAGGGAACCATCATTCTCCCAGTTGGAATCATCCTGGATTTTTCACTCTCCTCCAGAGACAACTGACTGCCAAGTCTCACAGATCCTGTTTCCACATCTGTTTCTGCATCTGCTTCATTCTCTCCACTGCCATATCCACCACTCAGTTTAGGTCTTGGCTGAACTACTGTGACAGTCTCCTAATAGGTCTGTTTTCAGTCTCCCCTCTCTAATACTCCCTGGGCTTAGCTATCAAAATAATCTTCATAAAGAAAATGTCTATGTCACTCCCACATAAAATAATCTCCAGTGTGTTTCTATTGTCATTACTGTAAAATACAAAATTTTCAGCCCAATATTTAAAGGTTGGCTGGAGCCCAACCTTTCCAGACTTATCTCATGACTCTACTTAATTCGATCTATATTTCTCCAGTCCCACTGCTATGCCTTAGTATAGTGTGGCCCTGAAGCCTGGAACATACTTCCTCATCTCCACTTCTTAGTATTTTAAATTTCCTCTCAGGTTCAGCTCCTTCTCCTATAAGAAGCCTTTCTGGATCTCCTCAGTTGTGTTTTCTCCCTTCTCATTTTGTTATTTGTTTACATATATACCCTAGTAGAATATCCATTAGGGTAGGAAGTATTTTTGTTTTTGTTTTTGCTTTTTCAGTGTTTAGCTAACTCGTGCCTTGAATACAGAATGAATTTCATTAACAACTGTTGATTTTAATTCACTTCCTTCCATCTCTATCAACTATGACTACAGATGCTGGCCTAAAATGTATACAGCTTCTGTAAATAGCATCATGGAGTAGAAAGAAATGTCACCTGGGAGTCAGAACACTGATCAAAGTTCTGGCTTTGATAACTTGCCATGCAACCTTAGGCAACTCATTTCACCTTAAATTTCAATTTCCTGATTTGAAATACAAACAGGTTAGAATAAATGATGCCCTCCAAGGTCTCTTCCAGATCTAATGTTTTATAAATGAGATGTGACAATAAAGTAATGAGACATTTTCACATGTGGTTTATATAAAAAGTTTCATTTTTTTGAGGGAGTCTGGTGTACCTTTTTTATCCAAGGTTCCATAATCCACCTTGTAATGCAGATAGACATAAAGTTTCATTTTATTGTTCTATTTTATATCAAGTTTTGATCAGAATATGTGGATTCAATTATTCAATTATAATTATAGATTAGGGAATTATTAACCCTAAATTTTACAGTTTTCTTTGGAGTGATGAAATAAATACTTAATAAGTATATAAGCCCACTTGGTCAGCTGTATTTACCATTAGATTAAAAGTCTTTAAAAGTCTACATTTGGAAATTTTATATCAAGAGTACTTAGGAGTTTTTTTTTTTTTACTGTTAACAAAAGCCCCCTTTTCTATACTTTTTTGGTATGAATTATTTTATAGTAAAGAAGATGAAAAAAATATGGCAAATGGAAATCTTTTATGAGCTTTTAAAATGAATACAAAATTCAATACTATCTACTTGATTATTTCCAGGACCCTCAATTCCACTGGCATGAATGCAGGTGGCAAATCCTCTGTAATTTAGTGTTCAGAAGTTGCTGTGGCTGAAACCACCCCCCACCGCCCCCAACATGGTGACCACCTTTGGCAATAAGGCCCTACAGCCTTAGCTGGGCTCTTCCTGGATTGAGAGAGGGGAGCTCTGTTGTTGGGCCTTCTCCAATTTTGAAGGATCCTCCGGAGTTTGCCCTCTGCTCGCCTAGCAATCAAGAATACGTTGACTGACTTCTATATCACCGTGCACCATGAGTCATCAGGTGAAAGAATTTTTTAAAAAGTCTTGAAATATAAGTGAATTATTATTATTATTTGCTTTTGGAGGGGAAATGCAAGGCAATTGGGGTTAAGTGACTTGCCCAAAGTCACATGGCTGGTAAGTATTAAGTATTATATCTGAGGCTGGATTTGAACTCAGGTTCTCCTGATTCCAGGGCCAGTGCTCTATTCACTTCTCCATCTAGCTGCCCCTAATTATTTTCTTAAAGGGAAGATAAATAAAATTCCATATCTGTTACAATATGTTGAGATTTCAATAGCTGCATGCAATAAATGAATGAGAAGGGGGTGGATTGTGTGCATATAATTCAGAGTAATATTTGTGAAAAATCAAATTTGCAAATCCTCAATGGGAAGCATATATTGGGCCTCATGTCCTATGAATAGTGTCCCTGTTTACCGAAATATAATCTGATCTACTTCACACATTCATGATGTTGCTGTCAAATTCCTTGTAACAGTCCCTGTAAAGTACGGTGTGTCGCTTTGGTTCTATACACTGAGTACAATTTGCTTAAGCTATGTCTAACTTCTTAAGTTGTATTACATTTGATAACATGAAAAAATATATAATTAAGAAGACATCAACTAACAGAGAGAGATCACATCTGTCAGGAAATTTCTACTAAGTCATTAAAGGATCTATGATGATAAGTGGAGGAGGCAGAATAGGGGCTAAAAAATTTTATAATGATAATTTTTGCTGATATTCTAATTTGTTATGCCATTTAAAAAATCCAGACTGTTTCTGTTCATAAATTTTCTTGGTTAAACTGAATGATATGGTGTAAACAAAACATAATTTTGTTAGTACACGGTTGTGGGTAAGAACGTTAACATTCTGAAGTCAAGAAATTTAAAGATAAAATTCCAAGAATTAAATCTATATCTTGTAACCACTCAATCTTAAAGACACAGCTCAAGTCTCTCTGTGTATTCAGACTGCTTTCTGTGGCAACTCTATATAATTAAGGAAAAAAATGCAAATAAGAAAAACAATTCATTTGGTTAATTTGAGTAATATCTAGAATAATACTTTGAGTTGAGATATTTGAAAAAGGCAGAAGTAGTCTCTAAACTTTATTTTACTGTTTTTATTATTTAATATACTCCCCCCAATACAATCCATAGGTGTATTTAGTTTATCTGAGTGATAAATATATTACTTCATTTATCTGATACGCTCAAGCATACAGAACACAGATAAGAACCAAGATGAGAGCAAACAAGAGATCTGCTTAGCTGGAATGGAAGACATAATTGTCCATGCACTAATAATGCTCATGCAATGAACTCATAGGTGAGTCCCTCCAAGCTCACCCTCTGCACCTATTTATTTATTCTTCCTACTCATACCCTGTGTGTTTCTTTCATTTCCTAGCCCAAAGAGGCTTAAGAGAATATCAGCAATGGAAGTGAGGGGTTGCTGCTGGAAGTAGCCAAATTGATAGCAAGCAGTGATTGCTACCACTTTGTTGACAAGGCATCACCCTCACAGTGACACTGGTGTGAGGTAGGCAGGGCAGGTACTATCATTCCCATTTTACAGAAAGGGGAAGGAAATTAGGCTCAGAGGTCAAGTGACTTGGGAGAGCTGGGGAGAGCTGGGACTCAAACCCAGGTCTTCTGACTCCCAGTCTAGTGCTCTTTCCACTATACCACAAGACAATATACACAATGACTCAAATTTCATAGCAGACTTCGGCCACCTGAGGCCACAAGTATATTTCAACTCTGTAAATAGCTCATGCTTATAATGACAACCTAGAGGCTAAATTATGTCAACTATACTCTATTTAAGAAGGCAGGGAAATATGTCATACATTTTAGGAACCTAAGTGAAAATGGCTATCATTTTTGGGAAGTTTTGGTGTTTACACGGCTATATTTTGGTTATCTGGAAAACCCTTTTATGTGAATTGAGACTCCTTTGTTCCTGTAATCATGCTGCATAAGTGAGGCATTTTTACCATATATCAAAATAACTACAAAACATGACATAGATGTATGAGATAACACACTTCCTCCTAACACAAATTGGCTGAATTTACTGTTCGCCAATCCCTTTATTTTCTAGGTCATATTCTAAAATTCCTTTTTCCCTAATACTTGAAGATGCTATGAACTCCTGAACTTTGCCCTTTAGGAAATGCAATTCATTCTGCATTTTTAGCATGCTGTTATCATACTGCATTCCTTCAAGGGCTTTTTGCATATCCATAATATCTGACACTGCTTTCAGCATATCATCTTCCATATTAAACATCTTCATGGTCAAATCTTCCATTTTCTTTTCTGTCCCGATTAGATCTTGGGAGACCTTCAGAACCGAGTGAACTGCACTTTCAAGCACTGGCAAGTGGGTCTTGCATTCTTCAACTTTGGGCTCATAATCAGTCAGCTTATTGCTCAAATCTATTTCTTGTGCAAAGAGACTTCTTTGTTCCTCTTCTAACTTTTCAACTGCCTTTGTATCAGACACTAGCTGCTCTTCCACTTGTAAAAGGTCGTCTTCTTCTTGCCTCTTGATGGTTCTAATGTTTCTCATAGTGCTATCTTCCAAATCTTTGAGCCTTTCAGTGAGCAATTTTATGCCTTGTTCTGCCAGGTTAATCTGGCCAGTAACATGAGAATGCATACGTTTGGCTTCTGATTTTAAACCGCCAGTATGAGCATTCATGTCATCTAGGTTTCTTTTCCAGGAATCAGTAACATTCTTAAATTTCACATTAACGTTCTGCATCCTTTGTATGAGCATCTGCTCATTGTTCTTAATGTCATAGATGATGTTATGGAGATTGGACACTTCCTGCTCAAATTGGGTCATCAAAGATATGGCTGATGTAGTTTCCTGCAGGACACTTTCAGTAGACTCAAGCTGCATTTATAACACAAAACAATTCCCAAGTCTACTTAATAGCAGTTAATGGTGGAGAAACACACACATTAACAATCAGGAACACAAGAGATGTGCAAAATTCAAATTTTGGAGATACTCTAAAATATATAAGCACATCAGTATCAGAACACTTCTCACAAAGGGGAGTTCATTTACTAGTTGTTTCATGTTATGAATCTTGTCAAAATTAACAGATTATATATTCCAAGTTAGAAAAATATCCACCTGCTCCCTTCTTGAGGTCTTGGAGATTTGTATCTTAGTAAATAATATTAAAACAAGAGAGAATTTCATCCTAATTTCATTCTTTTCTATCTTTTTTGGGGGTTATAAAAGTGATCTAGATAAATTGTATAATTCCTTGGCTGCCTGTAATTTACAATCTGGGTATTCATTCAAAAAGCATTTAGAAAATTTTTTTGTACATAAAAACATTTTTCTTTGTGGTTTTCCAAACCTCTTAAAGAGAAATTACCTAGGGACGGCTAGGTGGCGCAGTGAGTAGAGCGTCGGCCCTGGAGTCAGAAGGACCTGAGTTTGGATCCGGCCTCATACACTTAACGCACACACAGACAAAAACCTAGCCGTGTGACCTTGGGCAAGTTACTTAACCCAATTGCCCTCCAAAAGGCAAAAAAAAAAAAAGATAAATTACCTAATAGTTACATTTTGTGGAAATTAAAAACAAGTGCAAATATGAATACATGTAGTGAGATTGAAAGCCCTTACAATTTTTGGTCTAGATTTGTGATTTTGTTAGTGTAGGGACAGTTGCAAATTGTCCCTTGCTCTTCAACTTAAGTCTTAAGAGAGTTGCCTGGGGGCATTAAGAGTTTAAATGACCTGCCCAGGGTTAGGCAGCCAGGATGTGCCCACTTCCTGAATCTGAGTCTGGCTCCCAATTGACTATGCTGATCTGATTCGATTTCTCAGACTCTTCAATAAGAGATACTTAATAATAAGATATTTTTATATTTTCTATTCTGGCGTGCTTCTGGAAACACTGGTAAACCTCCACATAGATCGATAATTTGTAGTACCTAGAACTTACCGGTCAAAGAGGTGCCTTTTATTAACAATGCTAGCCTTGGGGACATATGGAATTTATTTCTCAAAGACAAAGGGATGACATGTGCCAGGGGAGTGGGGAGAGAGGACCAGGGTGGGGGGGGTACCAGTCCTATGCTAACCCAGATTTAGCTAATGGGGCCTGAAGTGGATCCTGGCATCTCCAATTGCTTAAGGCCACCCTTTGGTCAAAGGTCTGGTGTGAGGTCTCACTTCAGTTTCTCTCATAGAGGTCACCCACTTTCAGGGCTTAGAATTTTACCTTTACAAATAACTCCTAAATCTTTGAGTTCTCTCCTCAGGATCTCTAAACTGGATGCTGGACAGCTTTGTTTGGATGTTCTGCTATCACCTCAAACCTAACATGCTGAAAACCAAACTTACTGTCTTTACATGCAGGTGGCTCCCTCAATACCATATAGAAATCTGTTTGCCATAAAAGCTTTTTTCCAATATTGTGCACACTGCTTCCCTCCCACACCTTCTCTCAGTCTCAGATGCTGCATCCCACTTTGATGATGAGGCCATGTGACCAGAATCTCTTTGTCCACAATTATCTGTAGTGTCAGTCATTTTTTTTTCTCCTTTCTTTTTTGCATCAGAGGAAGAAGTATCCCTCTTTCCAAGGGCAAATCTGTCTACCGATGGCCTTCATCCCCATTCCTTCTACCTTTCTTGCAAGCTGTTGCTTATCTGAGATCCTCTTTTTTACACATGCAACTTCAACCTCTCCCTCTCTACTAGCTTTTTTGCTTCAGATTACACATATTAAATCTCTTTTCCTATAAAAAAAAAAAAGAATCCTTCTTTACCTTTTAAGTTACCCCTCCTAAAAATACTGCCCCATCTCTCCTTTTACTGGCATTCTTCTTGAACGAGTACTTTACACTCAAAGCCTCCACTTTACAACTTTGCTGTTCCTCAATCTCTGGCAATCTGGCTTCCATATTCTATATAAAAGTTTCTCTTGAGGGTCATCAATGAATTCCCCATTGCCTCATCCTATGGCCTTTTCTGTTTCCATTCTCCTTTGTCTCTGTAGCATTTGGCATTATTGATTTCCTCCATGCCCTTTTTGAAACTCTCCTCCCCTGGCATTCTGTGGTCCTGCACTTTTGGGGTTCCCTACAAATTTTCTGTCCACCCCTTTTTGTCCATCCCCCTGGCTCTTCTTCTTCCCCTTGCTCCCTAATTGTAGGCATCCCCCAATGTTTTGCCGGAAGGCTTTTCTTCTTTCACCATCTCCCTTCCTTAAAGAGTTTGTCTATTCTCATGGCTTCAACTAACATCTTGGTGTGAGTGACTCCCAAATCTAGATCTCTGTTTCCCATTTTCCCCCATGCTCCAGCCCCCCCACTTCTAACTTCCTGTTGCTTAGCTTTACCAGAATGTCCCCAAAGAACTTCACATTCAACATATTTAAAACCAAAGTTATCATCCTTCCCTGCTTCCCTTCTCCCACAAGGGTCTAAAAACTTTTTGCATTTTTTATGAGTTCAATACTACAATGGAAAACAAGACATTTTTGGAAAACCCTTCAGGTATGCATTTGGATAAAATACCCTCATATTTTTTAAGCACAGTAATCTTTGCCAAACTTTCCTATGTTGAAATTATTACCTTTTCAGAAATTAAATCAACTTGACTTTGAAGGGTATGGAACTCTGCAGCTTCCAATTTCAGTAGCTGGTATTTATTTTCTACATTATCAAACTTTTCTGACTGCTGAAATACAAACCTGTAAAAGATAAACAAGCAATAATAATAAGACTATGCATTATATATTTAAAATAGGGACTACTTTGCATCAAGATTGTAAAGCACATTCCAAATCCAAAAGATCATAAATTTAATTCTGGGAATTAACTTTTTATTCCTTTTTACTCCTGAGGAAACTAAGGGCGAGAGGGCTTTGAGCTGACTTGCCCAAGGTCTCAGAGGTCATAGTAAGTAGCTGAGGTGGGATTTGAATTCTGTTTCTCTGACTCTTCAGTCAGGGCTCTTTCCACAGCACCATGCTGCCTCTAAGATTTAGAAGAAAATATCTATTAGATAAAGCTGCAAGGGAATCTTATCAAACTTAGCATAATTATTAAACAAAAAATTCTCACAAATGAAAACTGAACATTATCTTAAAGGACATACCCGCTTTTGAGATGAACAAATATAATTCTAAGATTGAGTAGTTGAAATTGATCACAAAACTTATACTTTTTAAACTATGAAAATTATTCAATTAAATTAAACTAAACTAAAATTTAGTTCCTACTCGTGCAGAGAGCACTGTACCAAACACTCAGGAAGATACATAGTTTAGAAAAGAATTTACTTTATTGAATTTATGGTCTAGGAAGTAGGTATGATACACATACAAATAGCAACAAGAAAAATACATGCTATAGGTTCAAGCAAAGTGCTAGGTGACATGAAGCCAAAGCGGGGGATGTGACTGGCTGTTTGGGGTGGCTAGAAGGTAGCAGCTGGAGACTTGGCAGAAGGTTTCAGTAGCCAGGAATGGATTCAGAGTCTGAGAACCTGAGTTCAAATTCTGATGGTGCCACTAAATATCTATGCACCTTGGGGCAAGTCCTTTAAGCTCCCTGGGCCTCAGTTTCCTCCTCTGTACAGTGAGGACAGTTGGACCCTTCCACCTCTAACCCTGTGACCAAGTTAGCGTTTAGCAGGTGTACAAATCCACATGGAGAGGTAGAGGAAGGGGAAGAAGAAGATGGAGGTCTGTATTGGGGAAGACATTAAAGGAAGTAAATAAAAAGCATAAACAGGAGGGCTGAGCAGTTCAGCTGATCACAGTGCAGGGTCTTCAGAAGGGTGGGAGATGAGACAGGGTAAGAGAAGGCAGAACGAGTCAATCAATGAAAAGTCAATCCAATACTAGGAAAGAGAACAGGAAGCCATTTGCAGGTTCTGAGCAGAAAAAGTAAATAGTATCATTGAATAGGAAGGCTGTATCTGACAAGAGGCTGAGGGATGGTTTGGTGGGTGGAGAGAATGGAAGCCATGTTGTAGTAAAGAGGGTTTGTATTAGTGGTGGCCATGGGAATGTAGGAGAGGGGACAAATATGAGAGATGTTGGGGAGATAAAATTAATAGGGCATTATTGATCTCTAGGAGTGTTTTCCTGAAGACTTAAATTCAGTGATGTACTACACAAGTGATTTTTAAAAAAAATCTGATTCCCCTACTTAGACTATGTAAACTTTTTTCAAACTAAAATCCCTCCCTTAGGGTTATCATTTCCTGACTCTTCTCATCTACCCAAGTCAGCATACCCAAATATATAGTTTAAGATATATTATATGTATATGTCTGTGTGTGTTTGGGGACAAAAGGCAAGGACCAATAATGATCTGCCAATCCAAAGGTTAGAGGTTAGGCAGCATTAACTTTAGTTAGCAAAAAGGGCACAATTTTGTATTGAAATGATTAAGTCTCTAGATAGAGTGAATCCTCAACTATTTGGCTACTTGGTTTTTAGGCCTCAGGCTTCAGGAGTAGCTAGGTTTGGAAGGAGTTGGGGTAGAAGCACTGATGGTGCAAAGTAGTCTCAAATAATCTATCAACAATCAACTCAACTAATACATATTATGTGTCTAGGGTGTACCAGGGGTTGGAACAAAACTCCCCTTTTTAATGGATATTTTTTGTCTTTAAATCACTCTTTCTATTTTTTTGAGGGATGGGGAAGACTGGGTCTCCCTCTCTCATCCAGGATGGGGAATTTCAGGGGTCACTTCTGGGCCTTGATTCTATTACTGTTTCTGACCTAGTTAAGCAAGGTGCTCACCATATTGATTCGAGACTTAGTGCAGATAGAGATTGGCCCAGCCCACTGTAGCTCCAAAATCCTGGGGTTAGGAGATGCTCGAGCCTCAGCTTCCTCCAGAAACTGGGTACAGGTTTAAACTACCACACCGGGCCCATCCTTCATATCCAATGTATCCCTTCCCACACACTTGGTGAGCCATTTGTTGTAATAAAGAATAAAAAGAAAAAAGTCAGTTCAGCATCAACTGAAACTGACAATGTAACAATCCACACCTATTGTTTCCCATCTCTGCAAAAAAGGGAAGCAGGTATGCTTTCTCAACTCTTCTCCAGGGCTTTAAACAAAGCCAAAAAGGCAAAGACCATAAAAGTACATTCAACATCTCATGACTGGTTTTCTGTAAAGGATGACAGGAGTACTCTGAATGTGGATAATGTGTACACAAAATCAAACTACTTGTGTTAAAGTTCAGAATTAACAGGAGACAGAAGAAATGAGAGAAAAGACAAGAAAACAGGAAGGCTAATGACAGAGCTCTAGTATAGAACAGCTCATCTGCACTTTAATATGGTGTCTTTGAAAGCATGACATCTCTTTACCATGTGGCATCTGACCATCACTTAACTGAAACTGCTTTCTCCAAAGCTGCTGGTGATCTCTTAATTTTCAGTCTATGTTTTTTTTCCCTCAGTTCTCATCCTTCTCAACCTATCTACTGCACCTGACACAAGTGACCAACCTATCTTCTTGGATATACTCTCTGATTTGGGTGCTGATGACCGTCCTCTCTCCGGCTTCTCCTTTGACGTACCCACTCCTCAGACTTCTTTGCTTATTCACTATTCATATCCCATCCCCTTACTGTGGGTACTCACCTAGGCTCTGTCTTAGAACTCTTCCTGTTCTCTCTCTACATGCCCAGTGATTTCATCAGCTCCAAGAAGTTTAATTATACTAATGCAAATGACTCCCAGAGGCACATCTTCAGCCTCTGCCTCTTCCCTGGCTATATCACAGCACCAGCTGCTTAGTGGACATTTCAGACTGGCTGTTCCAGAGATACACTGAATGCAGTAAAATCATGATCTCTTCCCCCAAATCCAGCCCTCTTCCAAACCTGCCTATTTTTGACAAAGGCACCCCATTCTTGTAGCCTCCAGGTTCTTAAACTTGGTGTTATCCCCTACTCCTCACTCTTCCTCATCCCATGGTCAGCTGCTGAATGTTGCCATTTCTATCCCCATAATGTCTCTCTCATTCCAACTCTTCATCCCTCCTCTCACAGCTACTGTGTTTTGCTGAGATTACTGCAGTGGCTCCTAATTAATTAGTCTCCCAGCCTCAGTTCTCTCCCCATGCCAGTTCCTCTTCACTCAGCTGCCAAAGTGATTGTCCTTTAACACTCATTCAACATTGAGGTCTCTCTTGCCCTTAGGTGCAACTATAAATTTCTCTGCTTAGCTTTTAAAAGTCTTTCACAACCTGGTCTCAACGTATCTTTCCAGATTCATTACCTCCTATACTTTGCAATCTGGAGAAAATGGCCTTCAGTTCTTCATCTAAAGCTTTCTGTCTCCTGCTCTGTGCTTTGCTCCCTCAATGGGTATTCCTTCCCCCTCTTTTCTCTTCCTTTATTGTTTGTCCTCTGTTTCTAAGAGGACCAATGACATCATGATGGGTGATGTCTTGACTTGTGCATTAGCTGGATTTAAGTGAGACAGACTTGTGTAAAGTCATCAATCAGCCTCATTCTGTCTCCCAGAGTCACTGAAGTCCAGTGGCAAGACAAAAGTCAAGATGAGAATGGCCTGGGATGCAGTGGATGACCTTGGTGTCTTTGAAGTCTGACCAAGCTCTAAGCGCTCTGTAGCACCCATTCTGCTGGGGGAAGTCTTCACATAGTTGGGGCAGGCACTTCCTTAACTTATTGGCAGATCAGAGGCCTGCTAGCTTCTTGGAGCCACAGGTAAGAAAGAGCTGGGTGACATGTGGGCTCCAAAGGTGGATGAGCAGCCCTGAAAAGGACTCAGCAAGCCCTCACACCAGAGGTGCCAGTCCTCCCTGAACCCCCATACACCACTCTCTTACTTTACGACTTAGCTCAATCACTGCCTTCTACATGGAGCCTTTCCTGATCCCTCCACCTGCTGGTGCTCTCCATCTTAAACTATGTTGCTTTTAACTACATTGACTTTACTTACATTTATTCTCTTTAGATTCATTCTGTTTATCTTTACACATTTGCTTGTCTCTCCCATCAGAATGTAAGCATTTTCTCAGTTGGATTGGCTTCATTCATTGTATTTGAACCCCTGGTGCTTAGTACTGTGTTTGGCAAACAGTATGTGCTTAATACTTATTGACAGATTGATCCCTATAGTAACAAGGCAGATGTGCAAAAAGATTGAGAGGAAATGGACATGTGTATATGCCCTGGAAAAGGAGTTTAAAAGAAACTATAGATGAATCATTATAATATTCAGTTCATATTAAGACTTGGAAGGAAAAGTTATTGAAATTGTTTGTAGATTTTTAAGTATCTTAAAGGTATCAGTATCTGTGGAGCCAATAAATCTACTTATTTTAGAACAATCAGACTCATGTCATGCGTGAATGGTTCTCAGTACAAAGTTTTAAGGGCAGTTCTATTTTTGGCCTAATGATCACTGAAAAGCCACAATATTTTTATGATCAAATACAACTGAGACATATATTTTTTGGGAGACTGATTTCAGTATTTATAATTGAACCACAATGCAAGCTAGATATAGCTCTGAAAAAGTCAATAATTTATGACAGCACTTTTTTTCATAAAATGTTTTTGACCACAGTTTATCCTGTGGACATTGTTGTACAGTCATGTCTGACTCTTTGTGACCCCATTTGGGTTTTTCTTGGCAAAGATGCTATTTCCTTCTCCAGCTCATTTTACGGATGAGGAAACTGAGGAAGGCATGGTTAAGTGACTTGTCCTGGGTCACACAGCTAGTGAAGTGTCTGAGGTCAGCTTTGAATTCAGGTCCTCCTGACTCCGGGCTGGGCACTCTATCAATGGAGCCACCTAGCTGCCCCAATTTTTATAATAGTTGATCTAAGTCTATTCTGGCAATGCCAGCCAACTATATTACCCCCAATAACTGAATCAAGTACTACCTTGCTTTAAAGTTGAGTAAAGATTCTTCTTGCATCTTCCTAAAAACTACAGGTGTCCATAAAATAAAACCTTTCAAAGTTGGAAAAATTTCATTTTCCTTTTCCACCCGTTGCTAATAGACCCCAATCTAACGTATGTCTGACTATCAGAATCACAAGCCTAACTGAAATATTATTTTCCTGACCAAGAAAGCTTGGTCCTCAACCTTACTGATCCTAGGTAGCAGGGAATTATTCAGAATATAAAATCCAATTACAGAAAAGATTTCTGAGGAATTTTTATCATGTAGACACAAGCCTATCAGTTTCAATTAACACATAAAGATGCAATTTCAATTCCATTTGTGCTTGTAATTCAGTTCAAAATCCAACGGCAGGATGAACCTGAAAAACAATGTGGTCTGATATGTCAGCAGAAACTGCATAAGCAAGAATAATCTTAATCCACACCTCTAATCACATAACCATAGTATATTAGGAACTGCAAAGAATCTTAGAGATTTAGTGCCATCCTTTCATTTTACAGGTAAGGAAACTAAAGTCTACTAGGCTGATTTACTCAAGATTACATTCCTAGCAAAAGAAGTTGAAGGAAACAGGTTTGTACTGGAAAAGAGAGGATTTTAGAAGGTCCTGATAGTTTCAAGTACATGAAAGAGGGGACAGACTTGTTCAGCATGGCCCGAGAGGGGAGCATAGAGTAAAAGATAAAAAGAGGCAGATATTGAATGCTGAACTTCCTAATAATTAGAACCATACCAAAGGGGGATAGCCTGCTTCCTGAGCTGATAGGTTTTGCCTGGCTGGTGGTTGTTAAGCAGAGGCTGGTAAGGGTTGAACTTGGAGACTTCCCAAGTCCTTTCCAATTCTGAGATTTGGAGAAAGCTGCCAGCAGCCAAGAATCAGATTCGGATTTCTTAGTTTCAGTGCTTTTTCTATAACACCATAAAGTCCAACCCTAACATCCTAAAGCATATTTCACACTATTTCTCTTCATGTACTTTATACTTCTTTCCTTCCCTGAACTCAACCCACTACTGCTCCCATTCTCCTCTCAGCCTGGAATGTGCACTATTTCTATCAGCTGAAATATTTGGATTCTTAAAGGTAAAGTTCAGGTCCCATCTTCTCTAGGAAGCCCTAAATTTCTCCAGTTGGAAGTCATCTCTCTCCTTCCAAAGTCTACCCCACTCTTTTAATTATATACACTCATCAGATTCTAATCGAAGGTAGGAAGCTAGGTGACACTGCAGTGGACACAATGCTGGGTCTAGAGTCTGGAGAGACTTGAGTTCAAATCTGGCCTCAGAAAGGTCAAGTCACTTCACTTGTCTGTCCTAGTTTCCTCAAATATGGATATGTGTGTGTATGCATACATCCTTATAAATAGGGATAATCACTGCACCTACTTCCCAAGGTTGTTGTGAGGATTCAGTGAGATGATATTTGTGAAGTGCTTAGGATACACCATGCCTGGTACAGAGTAAAGAAAAAGCATTAGATGTGGAGTCAGAGGCCCGTGGTTCAGATGCCATGTTTTGCCACCTACTTCCTATGTGACTTTGGGCAAGTTGTTTCATCTATCTTAGACTCACTTTCCTCATCTATAAAATGAGTGTGGTGGACTATACAGCTGGGAACTCCCTTCAAGCTCTCTATTTATCTATGCCTGGCATGTGGGAGGTACTTAATAAAAGATGTTTGCCAAATCAAATTTTCCTGAGGTAAGCCCCACATGCCCAAACATCCTAGCAAGAGTTCTTGAAACACTGAGAGACGTTTCCCGCTCATATTCCAATATTAACAAAGTTTGTCCAGATGATCTATGGGTGTGGGTGGTAAATAACGAAGTGTTTGTTGGTCTACTGCATTAGTGGCAGAGATAGAGTATCTTGAATAATGGTTACTGTGGCAGGGTTCAGCCTAAGGAGGGGGGCCTTGGCCAGATGGACAGGCCAAGTCATACGTACCATTTTGGGTAAGGGAAAAAGTTAGAACATTCCGGTCAGAAAAAAACAACAACAACAACATCATAATGGAGGAATAGTATTGTGAGTATTACTATTATAAGTAATAGTAATAATAATTATTCAAAGCAAATCACTTTCAGTAAGGTTGCATGAGCACCATGCCATGTCCAATTACAAGCAGAAAACAAGGTATAATGTTGTCATATGTTCTGCATATCAGAGGTACCTGATGTGCTGTTATGGAGTTTCAGGGAGGAGAGCAAATTGTAATCATACCTGCAGTAGACAAGGAATAATAGTCAACAGTAGGGGTAAAACATCATTATCTACTTGGAAACTGTATTAGAAGATTCTGATGTGCTACTAAACTATAGGGCACTGGTCTGGAAGGGTAGGTACCATGACATATTAAGATCTTGGGACCTACAAGTCACTCGAGGATAATCGAGTGATAAATCCAGGACAATGACAATAAGTGTGAAGAAGATGGTCTTCTGAAGTGTGAGAAAACCAACTTGGAGAAGTTTTTGCATCTGAGTCAATAATTCATTTTGCAAAGAAGCAGCCATGTTATATTGCCTGGAAGGTATTTACATTCTTTGCCTTCAATAGAAAGAAGCAAATGACCAAAAAATAACTTCTGTGACATGTTAAAAAATTATATTCCAAAGTTATTCAGTCCTATATCTTACAATCCTTTGATGGAAAGAGATATCTACATCCAGAGAAAGAGCTACAGAGTCTGAATGCAGATTGAAGCAAATTACTTGCATTCTCTCTTTTTCTTGTTTTGTTTCCTCTTACCCTTTGTACATTCCATTGGTTATAATCCTTTATAAATCTGACTAATGTTTAATGTGAAAAAAAAGAAGGTAGGAAAGGGTTGTACATTTTGGAAAGAGTTTCATCAAAACAAGAGTTAAAAATGTAGAAAAAAATTTCACTATTCAGAAAACCATTTGGAACCCCTTTAGGAAGGCTAAGATTTCATCATACAAATAACTAGCTGCAAGAGAAAGCTACCCTGCTGCATGAGGGAAAGTAATAGGGAGAGGAGTAATGTGACTCTTGGTTCACAAATGATACTTGATGTTGCCTAACCAAGAACAAGTTATCACAAACTGATATCTTAAAGAGGGCAAAGGTCATAGTACAAAGAATGAGAAAAATAAAAAATTCCACAAGAATAAGAAAAGTGACATACTTTCAGAGCTAAAGTAGAATCATCTCAAATTTCTGCTGTGGAGAACTTGAGATAAGCTTCACTTCTGAGAGAACAGTTGATATGGGGTTACAGCACTCATGAATCTGTTTACTAATGTGTGGAGACGTCACAAATATGCATTGCTAGGAGGAGGGAGGAAATCAAAGATACTTAAGATATTAAGGTTAAATGATTATAGAATTAATTCAAGAAACTCTACTGAACCCTAGTATGTTCCACTAGAGATCACAATTGATCTGTTTTATATCCTTCCAACCCTCTCATTGTTTAGAAAACATCAACTTCTTGACATCTACTTTTCCGAGTGGTTTTCTGAATGAAGGGTCTAGAGATACCCTGATATGTGCAAAATGACATGTAGGATTTTAGCACTGTGTAGCATGCCCTCCCCAACATTTCTACTACTGGGGTTAGTATAACATATTGGGACCTAGGATCCCAAGGGATAATACTTGTTTAGTATGGTGTCAGTTGGCCCTAGTAAGAGCTGCTATACAGTGCAACACCTGACTAGTTATCATCTGCATATAATTAATAGTCTTCCTGGAGAGATCTTGCTGCCTTCTAAAAATACAAAGCTTTATCCTAAATTGAAGAGGTGCTTAAGAGATAACACATTAATAATCTCAAAGGGTTGGCTACTGACTGAAGCACCATGAATTAAATGGCATGAATTAGTTCCTTAAGTGCCCATTAGTAGCATGAATGAAATTCAAGTCAATTTGTCAAGCATTAATCACCTTCCATGTGCCAGGGAAAGCGGCTAAAATGATACTAGCCTTCAATGGGCTAAAGTTATACTAGAAGTGAAGTAGGTGTTATGGGAATCTCAAGAGGGATATTGTTGATATAGTTCCAGTGTGTCTTATTGGTGCAACAAGGAAAATTCTTTGTTACATGATAAAACAGGCCATAGCTACATTGACAAACATTTTCCAAGTATTAAGCTTTTAGAGAGGGGTGGAAACTGGGCTTGTGACTTCATCAGTACACGGAACTCCTGAGTGCAAGAACTAATGCTCGTTGATACTTTTAGTTTTTGAGTTTCCTAGGGCAGTGGTGTCAAACTCAAATGCAAACATGGGCCACTAAGCTGTATGTAAAGGATACTTATGAGCCTCATCTTAACATAGAAAACTACATGTTAACATTACTTATGTTTTACTGTATTTTTGTTAAATATTTCCCAATTACATTTTAATCTGGTTTGGGCCATACTCAGGAATATTTGTGGGCCAAGGGTTTGATACCTCTGGCCTAGAGCACTGAGAGATGACACAGCCAGTATATGGGACTTGAATTCAGGTATTCCTGACTTCAAGATCAGCCAAAATGAAAAATTTTCTTATTATTGAAGAAAAAAGTCTCATCAAATATTTTCCTATTTATTTTAATTACTTTTGTCCCACAGTTAATATAAAGTTTCCCAGTAGGCAAAGCCCCTGGGTCCATCTACTCCAATCTCTACCTGAACAAGAGTGCTTTCTCCAATATTCCTGACAATTAGTCATCTTGTCCTTGCTTGAAGGCTTCCAGGGAGGGGAAGCAACTACCTCATAAAGAAACCCATTCTATCCTGGGATATTTCCAATTGTTGCAAAGATTTTTTTGACACAACTGAAATCTCCACATTTTTACCTCTCATTTGTAGTTCCAGTCTCTATCACCAAGCAGAACCATCTAAACGTCCCTTCCATATGACAGGTCTTCAAATACTTGAATATAGTTTTATTTTTGTGTAGCCCCAGTTCTTTTCTCGCCCAAATACCTCTAGTTCCTTAAATTCTTTCATGTTTGCATGGCATGGTCTCTTTTTTACTTTCTTTTACTTTTTACCATTCTTTTACTTTTGTCTGGTCACTTTTTAGCTTGTCATTGTCTTTCCTAAAAGGTAGTACTTAGAACTGAACAGAATTTCCCAGCTGTGGCCTGACTTTTCATGTTCAAAGAATCACGGACACTTCAAGGCCCTCAGAGACCAACTAGTCCAATTCATACCTCCATTTTGGAAGGGATATCCATTATTTAACTGTACATCCCACAGAGCAGCACAAGCCTGGGCACATGTTCCGTCAGGAATGGAAATAGGATAGTTAATGAAAACTCAAACTGACAGGTCACCTGCAAAGCATTTCAATCTATGTCATTTCAATCTATGACAATCTATGTCATGTCAATCTAAATCACTAAGCTATGATGCCACAGAGGGCTCTATGTGATGCCCTGTAGAAATGTTTAAAAACTTAAAAAAAAAGAGTATAGAAAAGTATCTCATCATAATTAGAAATAACAAGACTATACTTGGAAAAACTTTTTGGGCAGATGGATTTGCATGGACATTTAAGAAATATTTCATGCATTCTAGCAATACTTTATCTTCTAGGGAAAGCTGAGTTTAAATAAAATATTCCTATAGAATTCAGATTTTTCCTGTATCTCTTATGGCATGAACTTATGGCATTTCCTGTATCTCATTATGACCATGAACTCTTTTTTTTTTTTTGCTTTTTGGAGGGGGGGAGGGCTGAACAATTGGGGTTAAGTGACTTGCCCAAGGTCACACAGCTATTAAGTGTTAAGCATCTGAGGCTGCGTTTGAACTCAGGTCCTCCTGACTCCAGGGCTGGTGCTCTATTCACTGTACCACCTAGCTGCCCCATTGACCATGAACTCTTGAAGGCCATGCCACCAGAGTGCCGGCTCAAGCCCTACAAAGCTAGACAAACTTCAAGTATAGGTCTTGTGGTGAATAAGCCTGTTCTCTGAGGACCAGTAGCTAAGTTTGCAGACACTCATCACCAGGCTGGTCAGAAAGGAGTGGCAACCTACAATGTAAGGAGCTATATTGCTTTGAAGTATGGAGTGTAGCATGTTTATCTACAATAGGCACAACCTGGTAAATCTCTAAGTGGAAGCAGATGCTGTTAATTACATTTGTCTTTGTGCTTTAATTTTCTCTTGGAGTTTCTTGTAAAAATGAAATTTATCTGACAGTGTAATACTTTGTGAAATCATAAAACTAAATATAAGCTTGCAGTTAAGGGTGTATTTTTGGAGAACTCTGGATCAAAAGGCTCAGTGATAATAAGCAGTATCAGATTTTACTAAAGAGGATACTAAATCTTTCAAATTACTAAGCTCCATTATGAAATTAGTTCTCTCAGTGAAGCACCAACATCTCACTGTGCTGAAGAAGTTGATGCATGGTAAAAAGTGTGACCAGTTTATTTTCTGCAATAGGAATGATTGCATTTTATGCACAAATAAATATAAAATACATTACCAACATACATGAGTGTGCCTACTTAAGAAAGCATAACTCCAAAGTCAGCATCATATAATAAATTCCAGGAAGAAAACAAAGTTTAAAATACCCCAGGAATGAAAACTATTTTAGACCTGATGGCCTCAAGGGTCCTGTCTTGTTCTAAATTTTCCAAGGCTCTATGTCTTGGCTCAAGCATATGAAAATGTATAAAACAAGGATGTAATTAAGTCAGTTAATTCAAAAGGTAGCGTGAGAGTTTTGCTATTGAAATAGTTAAATTAAATCAATATAATTATAGGAAAGGACTTGGAAAAACCAACTAACAAAATAATGACAGTTTTACAGCTATTCCAACACTTAGCACAGTACTTGGCACGTAATAATAGTAATACTCAGCACTGATATAACATTTTAAGGGTTTGCAAAGTGCTTTACAAATATTCTGCTTTCTCCTCCCAAGAAACCTGGGAGACATGTGCTACTATTAACCCCATTTTATAGATGAGGAAACTGAGGCAGGCAGAGATTAAGCTAGTATCTGAAGACTAAATTGAACCTGCCATGGTAAGTGCTTAATATATGTTTGATTTGACTTGACTATTTCCTAATACTCTATTTGTCTTCACCTAATCTGAAATAACAGAGAGATCATTTGATTTTTTTTTTTAAATCAAGACTGATGCTTTATTTTTATAAATTTTAGGTTTACTGTACCCAAAGATTGGAAAATTCAAGAGAACATGTCCACTTTCATCAAAATCTTCTGCATAAATCCTATTACCAGATTTTGGCATAAGCAGTAGTATTTGCATATGACAAGCCAACAATTTTTGTGTAAGTTATTAAAAAAACCTCCACAAACCTCTTCAAATACAGTGAAGGGAAAAGTGATCAGTCACAAACATAATACTTGTTCTAAGTGCCTTAGAGGACTTTCATGAGGAAAGCACTTTGTCAACACAAAACCCATACAAAAATTATCATATGTAGTATGTGATGTGTTATCATGTATTATCATTGTTCAGGAACCTGACTCTCCATTTGAAACAGAGACCTGCTCTCTCTGCAAAGATAAAGATTAAGTAAGAAACCACAAGGGGAAAAAAAGTTGGCATCTAGCAATTTGGGGATGGGTTTGGCACTGAGGTACAAGGGTTTGTAATAATGAAGTGAAAAGGCTCTGTCCATGGTTCTCTCCTCTCTGTCTATACTCTCTCAATGACATTATTAGTTCTTAAGGACTCAACTATTATCTTTTTGCAGATGATTCCTAAATCTACCTACTTATTGTCATCTACTTCTGAGTTCCAGTTCTGTATACCACCTGTCTGCTGGACACCTCTACTTGCATGTTATATAGTAGTCTCAAAACTCAACATGTCTGAAACAACTCATTACTTTTTTCTTTTATTATTTACATTTATCATTATATTATTGTTGGTATTGTGTACAATATTCTCCTGGTTCTACTCATTTTACTTTGCATCAGTCCATATAGGTCTTCACAGGTTTTTTTGAACTCCCTTGTCATTTCTTATAGCACAATACTATTACATCATAATCACATATCACAACTTGTTCAGCTGTTCCCCAGGCAATGGATATCCCCTTTGCCACCACAGAAAGAGCTGCTATATTTTTGTATATATAGGTCTTGTAACTTTTTCTTTAATCTTTTTGGGATACAGACTTAGTAATGTTCATTGCTATGTCAAAGAGTAGGCTCGGTTGGATAGCCCTTTGGGTATAGTTCCAAATTATTTTCCAGAATGGCAGTTCACAGCTCAATCAATAGTGCATTAATGTTCCTATTCTTATTTCTGTTGAGGACACATTGTTTTTGTCATCCAGGTTCACAAACTAAGATTTACCCTCAAGTTTCATCCAAATCAAATGTGCCTCAACATTACTCATATCTGTTACTTTCTCTTCAATAACAACCATAAGTATTGATGACAGCTTGGGCCTAGTATACTGTATACACTAGTATACACCTAGTATACTGTATACTAGTATACACGTGACCTAGGTTCTGTGCATTCCCCCTACCATGCTACTAGGTGGCGCCATAGTGTACAGAGTGCTGCTGGAGTCAGGGAGACTTGCTTTTAAACCCCACCTCAGAAACTTATCAGCTATGTAGTCCTGGGCAACACACTTAACCTCTATCTGCTTCAGTTTCCTTACCTTTAAAATAGAGTTAATAATAGAACCTACCTCCCAGGATTGTTGTGAAGGTACAATGAGATATTTGTAAAGTGTTTTACAAATCTTAATGTGCTATACAGGCATACCTCAGAGATTGCAGTTTGGATTCAGACCACTACAACAAAGTGAGAATCGCAATAAGGAGAGTCACACAAAAGTTATGTTTACACTATACTGTAGTCTATTATATGTGCAATAGTATATGTCTAGAAAATGTACATACCTTAATTTAAAAATATGTTATTGCTAAAAAATGCTAACCATCATCTGAGCTGAACCTTCAGTGAGTTTTAATCTTTTTGCTGGTGGATGGTTTTGCTTCAATGTTGATGGCTGCTTAATGATCAGGGTGGTGGCTGAAGGCTGGGGTGGTGGTGGCATTTTCTTAAAATAAGACAACAATGAGGTTTGTCCTATCTATTAACTCTTCCTTTCAACTTCAATGCTAAGAGGCCATTGTAGGGTTATCAATTGGTGAATTTTCAACACTGTTATGTTGCACAGACTATGGCAGCTAGAGGAGAGGGAGACAGACAGAGGTGGGGGGTGTGGGTAGGGGAACAGTTGGTTGGTGGATCAGTCAGAATACATACATTTATCAATGAAGTTTGCTATGTTATATGGACATGGTTAGTGTTGCCCCCAAAGAGTTATGACAGCAGATCAAAGATCACTGATCACAGGTCACAATAACAGATATAACAAAGAAAAAGTTTGAAATATTGCAAGAAATTACCAAAATGTGACACAGAAACATGATGTAAGCACATGATGTTAGAAAAAGGGCGTCAATAGACTTGTTCAATGCAGGGTTATTACAAACCTTCAATTTGTGAAAAAAAATGCAATATCTGGGAAACACAATAAAGGGAAAGCACAATAAGACAAGATATGCCTGTACAAATTCTGGCTACCATAATTATCAAGATTACTGCAATAACTTCCTAAATGGTTTTCTTGCATCTAGCCTATCCACTATCCAACCTATTCTCACAAAACTGCCAAAATAATCTTCTTCAAACACAGGTTTAACCCTTCTTTTGCTAAAGAAGCCTCAGCAGTTCCCTACTGCCTCCAGGATAAAATACAAATGGCCTTCACAAGTTGGCTCCAATCAATCTTTCCAGGTTGTGATTATACTTCACCACCATCATTTACCAGCTAGCCAAACCAGCCAATTTCCGTTCCCCAGATGTGATGTAATACTCCATTTTCTGGTCCCTCTGCACACACCTACCCAAGGCCTGGGATGTTCTCCCACTTCACTTGAGCCTGTTGGAATCCCTAGCTTCATTCAAGCCTCCAGCCAAGTGCCATTTCCTTTAAAATGCTTTTTCTGATTCTTCCAGTTATCAGTCTCCCTCTACCCCTGTCATTTAAAATTTCCTCTATATCCTGCATATGCTTATCTGTGGACATGTATCTTTCTGTAAAATGTAAGCCCCTGGAGGGCAGGAATGGTCTCATTTTTGTCTTTTGATCTCCAGCTCCTTGCACAGCACCTGGCACGGAGAGGCAGTCTGGCATAGTGGCTACAGAGTTGGCTTCAGAGCCTGGAAGAGCAGGGCTGAGGTCCTGCTTCTGTCACAGCCTGACTGTGTGGCCTGGGGCAAGTCACTTAACCTCAGTATCCCAGGCAACTTGAGAAGCCTATGAAATCAGAGCAGGTGTTGATCTGGGCTAGTAGAGAAAGTCTTACCAGGAACTCCCTACAGCCATGAAATCACAGGTCTGGTAAAAAAGAAAACAAGCAAAAAATAAAACAAACAAAAAAAAAAAAACCCCAAAGAAAAACAAAGCTTGCTGACTGACATTTCAGGCCAAGTGTGGATGGAGCAGGGAGGCTGTTGTAGTATGTAGAGTTATGGAAAACACCATTCTACAGGTCTTCAAGCAGAAGTGGGGTGAACACTTGTTGGGGTTGTTCTAATGGTGATTCCTTTTCTGTAGGCATTTGGCTAAAGGGATGCTGAAATTTATTCTTACTCTGGAATTCTGTGATTCTGTGGTCACAGATCTAGCTAGAAGGGACCTTAGAGGCCATCTAGTCCAATCCTCTTTTGAAAAATGAGGAAACTTAGGCTCAGAAATGTTAACTGACTAAGGTGAATTTTGAAAGTGGGTCTTCTGACTCCAGGACCAGTACTTTTTCTCTATACTATTCTGGGCCTCAGTTTCCTCCTCTGTAAAGAGGGGGCAGGTCTGGATGAGCCAACTCAGACAAGTTAAGTCAACAAGCATTTATTAAGTACCTACTATGTGCCAGGCACTATGCTAAATACTGGAAATACAAAGGAAAGCAAAAATAGTTCTTGCCCTCAAGGGGCTAACAATCTAATGGGGGGGTCAAAATGTGGACAACTATGTACAACTAAGGGGTGTGTGTGTGTGTGTGTGTGTGTGTGTGTGTGTGTGTGTGTGTGTGTGTAGAGATCACCTAGAGATAATCTCTGGGGAAGACATGAAGGAAGACTGGATAAGACTTCTTATAGAAGATGGAATTTTTGCTGGCACTTGAAGGAGCCCAGAGATGCCAGGAAGGAGCGATGAAGAGGGAGAGCATTCCAGGTATGGGGGAGAATGCTCAGTGAAAATGCCCAGAGTTAGGTAATATCTGGGGTCAGGAACATGAAGGAGGCTAGTGCCACTGGATAGTAGAGTTCCTGGAGGGGAGTGAGATGTAAGAAGGATGGAATATAGGATGTAGGGAGTCAGCTGATGAAGGACTTAAAAGGCAAAGGATTTCATATTTGTGCCTGGAGATGACAGGATACCAATGGAATTTATTGAATAAGAGGGTCAGACCCCTACTTTGACAGCTGAGTGGAGGATGGACCTAGAGGGAGGTGATGAGGACCTTCACCAGGTGGTGGAAGTGTCCCAGAAGGGTGTGCAGGATCCGTAGGACTTGACAACTTGATTGGCTTTGGGGGGCGAGAGTAAAGAATTAAGGATGATCCGAGGCTTCCCTATTGTGTGACTGGGAGAGGGTGGTGTCCCTAACAAGAATAAGGCAGTTCAGAAGGAAGGGGGGAATTCCGTCTGGGCGGGATGAGTTTAAGCCGTCTGCAGGACATCCAGGTCCAGATGTCCACCAGACAAGGGGGAAGAGAGCTGCACAGATCTGGGTTTAACGGCGCAGAGAATCAATCCAGTGGAGCTGGTGACATCACCATGGGAACCGTGCGGAGGCAGAGCGCACGAGGGAGTGTCCTGGCCATGGGTGCCCCCTGATGCTTCAGGGGCAGAAGCCCCACAAAGCTGAGCCGGGGTGGGGGTGGGGGACCAAAGACTGCCAGGGAGCAAGAAAAGACCCCTGGGGGGCTTTTATGAGACAAGACTAGGGATCGAGCTCTGAAAGAGATTTCCGAGCTGCTGGCCCAACGCCCTCGTTTTACAAATGGGGAAACTGAGGCATAGGAGGCGCCTCCTAGATCGCCCCCCTTTAGACAGGAGGACACTGAGATTCTGGGGGGGGTCTTCCCCGAGGACTGCTCTGGGCCTCGGTTTCCCCTCTGTAGCGGGAAGGGGCGGGCCCGGATGGGCCCTGCTGCGGCGGGGACGGATGGGGGCTCTGGGGGTCCCCCCACTTACCAGGCCAAGGCCAGGCTGGTCCCGAGGGAGAGCAGACACAGCACGGTCCGCGGGTCCGCCCATCCGCCGCCGCCGCCGCCTCCCGCTCCCCGGGCCGGCTCCGGGGGTTGCCCGGCCTCGCTGCGTCGGCCTGGCTCCGGGGGCGCCCCCTTGGCGACCGCCTTCTTCCGATGCTTCGCCTCGGACATGTCCGCGGGCCCTGGGGGGGGACACGGGAGGCCGCTGACCGTGACGAGGCCGGGGTGGGGGGCGGGCATTGCAGCCTCCCCCGCCCGGGCCCCTGAGGGCCTCCCCGCCCGCTTCTTTACCTTAGAGCATCCGTCTGTCAGTCCGTCAGTCAGTCTGTCCGTCTGTCTGTCCGTCAGTCTGTCAGGACGTCTGCGGCCGCAGGCAGCGAGGTTCCTCCTCCTTCGCCGGGAGCCTGGGGGGCGGGGCCGCTCGCGCCCACTCTGGGCGCGTCCCCGCTGCGCGCGCTCCACCCGCGGATCCGCCCCGCCCCTCCCCGCCCGGCTTTCTGGCCCTCCAAGCGATGGCTGAATGCAGAGCGAGCTTGCGAGCGTGCGTGCGTGCGCGGCCTGGAGCTCTAGGCCCTTCCCCCTTCATACCCTTACCTCAGAGGAAAGCTTGGATTTGGTTGCGCGCGCAGCCTGAGCGAGAGCGAGGCTGAAACAGCCTCCGAGGTGCGCGCGCAGCCTGGACATCCTGAACAATTATGGTTTGGGATGTGGAGGCCGGGGCGCGAGCGCTACACATCCTTGAGACCTACCCCCGGTTTGGTTGCGTGCGCAGCCTGAGCGGCCTGAATCCCGTTGGTCTCGGCTGGCGCTCGCGTGTGCGCGCGCCCGGCGGCGCCCGGATCCAGGCTGGCGCTCGCGAGTGCGCGCTTGCCTCTTCCGGCCGCTTCTCTTAGCCTCGGGGCGGAGCGTAGACGGCTAAGTGTTGGCCCGGCCTCATCTTCTGCCCCGTCCCGGACTAGGCGGCGGCCGTGGTTGTGGCAGTTTGCCTCTGGAGGAGAGGTGGAGAAGGAGCGGGGCGCGGTGCAGCGGCCCGAGCTTCGCCCTGGTCCTCCGAGGTAGGGAGAGGAGGAAATCGCCTTGTAAAGGCTCAGACTTGGACGAGGCAGGCGCCCCCCCCCCCGCCCCCCGCGCGTCCTGAGCATTTCCCTCGGTCTGGGGCTGCGGGGTCCAAGCCCTGGGACGGGACCGAGCCCGCGGGACCCAGCACCGTCCGGCGACCTGCGGACAACGGACGGCCCCTCCCGGGAAAGGTTTGTGCCTACCGGTCTGTCAGCCAGTCAACAAACCTGAGTGCCTACTGTGTGCCGGATGCTGGGCTGGGGGTTACAGGCGCTGCCATCAGGGAGCTGTCTATGAGGGAAACTGTAATATCTCAAATGAGCTAAAAGGAAAGCGCTTTGCAAACTTAAAAAATGCTGTGTACATGTTGGTTCTGCATATGTATTGTCTATGTCTATATCTGTGTATACATTGTATACTTGTGCATTTGCATACTAAACATACAGAATGCAGTTACATCTGTATACATGCAGACATGTGTGTCTGTATCCTCCTATGCAGAACTCTAGGAGTTTCAGGAGGGTTGGGGATAGAGATCAGACTTTGGAGGGTCTCGGAGGGTAGACCTTCTTTCATTTTTGAGCCTGGTACATAGTAGGCACCCTCAGCAAATGTTCCTTGATTGGAGTTGAAGCTCATCTAACTTCCTCCTTTTACGGACGAGGAAATGCTCTCTCCATTTCTAGTAAATTACTGGGCAGGCCCAGCTGTCTACACTTCACCAAGGTGGCATGTTCTGGCTTGTATCTAAGTGACAAAACTTGGTTTTTAGCAAGAACATTTTTTTTAGTCTCCAGGGGACAGTTTTTCAGCGTGAAAATGTTTCATTTCTGTTGTTTTGCTCCAAAATCTCTCTAACCTCAGTTTAATATTTCATGCCCTGAGCTCCCCCTAACCAGCTTTTATTGTCTGTACAGTGAGAGGCCTGATGTGGTCCCTGGCCAAGTAAGTTTGGGAAATGCTGGCCCTGGCTGTTACACTTTTGCTGTTGTCTCTTATTCTTCACAGTTGTAAATGAGGGAGGAGGAGGGAGCTGGGATGGGATCATAGGGGAAACTCCTTTCACTGTGCAGGTTCACAGCTTTTACTTCCTAAGCTAAATCCAAATTACGCAGATAACTCATTTATATGACTTGGTAAGAGGAAACTAGGTGCATTGTTGTTCGGTCATTTTTTTTTTTCAGTTGTGTCTGACTCTTCTTCCCGTTCTCCCCCCGCCCCCATGTTGTGACCTCATCTGGGGTTTTCTTGTGAAAAACACTGAAGTGGTTTGCCAGCTTATTTTACAGATGAAGAAACTGAGGCAAACTAGGTTAAGTGACTTTTCACAGAGGTAGTGAGTGTCTGACGTCAGATTTGAACCTGAGAAGAGGAGTCAGCTTGGCATTCTAACCACTGTGCTCTGTAGCTGGAGTAAGAACGACCTGGGTTCAAAAGTTCAAAACCTCACATACTTGCTAGGGGTACATACACACACTTTCTCTCTCTCTCTCTGACTGACCTACCCTGGGCAAGTCACTTTACCTGTTTCAGACTCAATTTCCTCATCTGTCTAATGGGGATAATAATAATAGCACTTACTTCACAGGATTATTATAGTGAGGATCACTTTGTAAACCTTAAAGAACTTTTCACAGAGCTGGCCTGTGATGTAGATAAATAGCATAAATAGTATTATTCCCTAACTCACAGTTGAAGAGGCTCAGAAAAGTTCTGTGACTTTCCCAAATCACACAACTAGTGTTAGCCATGATTTAAAGCAGGTTTTTCCCAATTCCCAAACTGCTGATGTTTCCCTAACATCATATTGACTCTCTGAAATATTCCTAAATTAAAATATTTAAGAGAATTTCAGAAGCTCCTAATATTCTTCACCTCCAGGCATAGTTTTCCCTCCTGTTTTCACAAAAGATGCTTTGACTCATTCTAGCTGTCTGCATTTGTGAACATTGACAAATGCAGACAAATGGTTATGCTTCTATTTTGGACCTCCCCCCCCCCCATTTGGTGATAATTATTTTAAACATGTCATTTGTTAATAGCCATTGCTACAATAAACTCAGTGGGCAATTGTGATTGACTTAGAAGCATGAGCTTTTACGAATATTAAATATTATACTTAGGGCTTTGAAACACTCACATTTGTTGTTGACTCTAAGGAATTTGGAAAGCAGATTGTGGAAGCCTGATTTTTACTGTACCTTCCTTTGCCCTGAATCCAAGGGATGACATCAGAGAGCGAGCGTGTGTGGGGGAAGGGTTTCCTCTTGTTTTGTCTTGCTCTGTAGCCTGGCAGGGAATGCTGAGCACATGAGAAAGGTTTCCCTAACGCAGACAAAGAGCTGGTGATGGGGATTTCCACCTTGTTAATGACCCGGACAATTCCAAAAGTCAGTTTTGATTTTCCAGATGGAAGAAACTAGCTGGGGTGGAACTGCCCTGTGACTCCAGCTTTTTGGTATCTTGATTACAGCTCATGTTTGTCTGTCCTGAAGAAGATCAGCTTGGAGGACGATGGATGCCAAAGCTCGGAACTGTTTGCTTCAGCACAAGGAAGCCCTGGAAAGAGATATCAAGACTTCCTACCTCATGGATCACTTGATTTCTGATCGGGTTCTTAGTTTGTCAGAGGAAGAGAAAATAAGAGTTCAGGTACATCTCCTTCCCCCCTCCTCTGTGACCCCCCCCCCACTTCCCCAGTACTAGAGGGACTAGGTGTGTTAGTTGATGCAAGAGTTTTAAAATAATTATCTGCACAAATGCAGTTTGGACTTCAAATATAAATAATTATAAGCAGATATTATAATTTTATTTTGAAATAAGATTTTCATCCTGTTGTCTCTATTTTCTTTGTTTTATGTATTAAAAAATGTACTGTGTCAGTGATGCAGCCTAGTTCTTCAAGGTATTAATAAATTTTGGTCCTTCTATTAACTATCCTCTGAAGCAGGAGTTCTTAATATAGGGTCTACACACTCCCAACAGGTCTGTGAATGAATTTGGAGATGAGGGTGTCTGTGAACTTGAATGGGAAAAAAATTATGGTTTTATTTTCACAGCTTTTGACTGAAATTTAACCTTTCATTATTTTTTTTTTTATTTTTTTTTTTATTTTTTTTTTTTTATAAGCAATTGGGGTTAAGTAACTTGCTCAAGGTTACACGGCTAGTCATTATTTATGCGTGGGTGCTCATTTTCTGAGGCTGGATCTGATCTCGGGTCATCCCAACTCCGAGGCCGGCACTCTTACTCACTGCGCCACCTAGCCGCCCCTTTAGGGCAATTGGGGTTAAGTAACTTGCCCAAGGTTACACGGCTAGGTTTTTTGTGTGGATTTAAGTGTCGGAGGCCGGCTCCGAACTCAGGTCCTTCTGACTCCAGGGCCGGCGCCCTATTCACTGCGCCACCTAGCCGCCCCAACCTTTCATTATTTTAAAACATTATTCTGAAATAGGGTCCCTAGACTTTAATCAGACTAACAGTGACCCATGACATAGAAAAAAGGTGGAGGGCTCCTGTGCTAAGACCACTTGTGTTGCCTTGGACGTTTTCAGAATTTATTCTAGATGCTTGCTTATGGGGGAAAAAAGTCCTTATCATATGTTTTCTCTTTTTTTCTTTTTAGCCTACCCAAAAGAAGAGAGCAGCTATGCTAATTAGGGTGTTACTTGAAAAAGATAATAATTCATACATATCTTTCTACAATGCACTGCTACACGAAGGCTATAAGGATTTGGCTTTCCTTCTCCAAGATGGCATTCCTCTTTCTTCATATAATGGAAAGGATTCAGTGGATGGAGTGACTTCATATGGTTAGTAGCTGTGATCTAGCCCATGTTCTGTCAAGAAATACTGAAATGCTAAAATTTATCTCATAGGATCCAAAGATTATAGGGACCATCAAATTCAACCTCTAACAGAGTTGTAACCTTTAAAAAGCTGGAGAGAGACAGGATTTCTGGATAATGTAATCATTTTCTTAATAATGCCAGTATCTTTATTAATAAAAGGCTAGTGACTTGGCCATCTGTCTCTTAGACCAAAGACATTCATGGTGGTAGGGCTCAGGCTTATATGTCCATTGGACAAGACATGTGTTCCTGAGGTGACAATCAACTCAGATTGGTTAACATTTAATGAATGAATATTGCAATGAGGGGCTGAACCTATTCAAAACAACTGATTGTGACATTTACTTTGAAGTTAACCCACCCCCTCCCGCCTTGGGCAGTCTGTTCAAAGAATTTATCCCATCCAAAACTGAGTAGAACACAATGCCTTCCCCATCTGGGTGGGATCTGAAACAGTACAGTCTCATTATCAGTAATGTCTTTCAAGAGACTGAATTTTTTGAAATCAGGACTTTAGAAAAGGGGGGAACTCTGCATCTACTCAAATCATTGCTTATTAATAACCGTTTCTCTCAGAATCGAGATTTGAACCCAGGTCCTTATACTTTAAATACAGCAGATTTTCTTTTTTCTTCTTCTTCTTTTTTTTTTTTAAAGCAATTGGGGCTAAGTAACTTGCTCAAGGTTATACGGCTAGTCATTATTTATGTGTGGGTGCTCATTTTCTGAGGCCAGTTTTGATCCCGGGTCATCCCAACTCCGAGGCCAGCGCTCTTACTCACTGCGCCACCTAGCCACCCCTACAGCAGATTTTTCATTGTGTTATTCTGCTTTCCCATTAGGAAAGCTCACCCAAGGAAGTGCTTGATTAATTCTTTTTGTAAGTAAGAGTATAGGGTAGAATTGTTTTTTATTTAGTTTTTAAAATCAGGTTGATTCTCCCCATTGTAGCTTTGTCTCGGCATTTTCTGTTGGTATTGTTTTGGTTGTACTCTCAAGGCCTTCTCTAATACCCCATCTATGTGGTGGTATGGAGGAGACCTGGGGCCATAACAGTGAGCAGGCCACCTGTTGGACAAGAACAAAGACCAGTGATAGCCTGACTGTGCCTGGGGACCAGCCAGGTTGTGTGAAGAGACTCACTGTCATCAACACCAGATTACAGGATTAAAGAGTTTGACCCAGATGGGACCTTTGAGGTCATCAAACCCAACTCCCTTATTTAATAGATGAGGAGTATGAGCCCCAGAAGAGTGAGGCAGTTTGCCTAAGCTCCCCAGGTAGTCAGGGAGAGAGTGAGGGCAAATTTGGGGCCACGGTGATGCTTGGAGATTGTCCTTCAAGTCAGAGGGTCAGCTACTGAGAGTCGGAAGGAACTTTAAAAGGGTTTGAGTACGTGCCTTTCATTATAGTTAAGAAAACTGAGGCCCCAAGAGGGGAAGTATCTCTGGGGCTATAAAGGATGTTAGAGGCCACTGAGTTCAATTCGAAGAAACAGCCCAGAGAGGAAAAGGATTTGAGGCAGGATTTGAACTCAGATCTGTGGCCCCCAAATCTAAAACATATAAGTAGCATAAAAAACTTTGTGTAAATTCTGTCCTTTGCTCAGCCCTGAGGATTGGCTGCTTGTTGCTGTCCCTTGATATAATTATATAATATGCATTTTAAAGAAAGCCATGGGACTTAGTCAAAGCCCTTTTAAATTGGCAGGGGAGGAATAGTGTAACGGAACATTACAGCTTTACAACTGTTTATTAAGTCATCTAATAACACAAAGACCAGGGCTTGGGCTCACTGCTCAGGCTCCTTGAGGTCACCGAGCCTGTTTCCTTGTGGGATGATTTCACTTGTAAGAGACGTTACTTTGCAGCAGTTGTTTTGTTTATCTTGGTGCAGCAGCTTTCCTCATTCCAGTTTTGTAATTGCTGTATAGGACAGATACTCTCAAGCCTTGCATTCCTAAAGCAGGTTTCAGTAGATTCTACACCCTCATGCTCTCCCTTCTAGGCTTCATTATCTGAAAAAGGATAGCTCAGGTGAGGTAGTAAGGAGGAATGGGGAAATGGAGGCAGATATGGCCAGGCCAGCCCAGCCAGGGGGCTTCCTTGGCCTTCTCTAAAGGGAGTGTGCTGTTGTTTTTCATCTGAGTAAGTGAAATTAGCCACTGATCATTTTCTTGTTCCTTTGGGTGCTGAGCTGTTAGCCTCCAGTTTGTTCTCTATGTCCACTGGTTTGTAAGAAATCAGGGCTGAGTTGGGCCTGGGTCTTAGTTTACAAGTTGGCAGAGACTCAGGTAGCTTGAGAGTGGGCATCTCCAATTAACAGCCATTAAGTGAAAGGTTGCTGGGTCCATTCCCTTTCTTAAGTCTCTCATCCTTTAGATTGCTCTAGCAATTGTTGACAGGTATACAGTCTTATCTTGTTTTCTCTTCTCTTTGTCTTCTCTTTATTCACTTATCCTGAACCGCCTTCTTCCTTCATGGAGACTTTTGTTGTTGGTTTTTTTTCCCCACTATTAATTTACTGTTTTCTTCATCTGGGCTTTTCTAAAACCTTTCTCCTTCTTCAATTTCGGGCCAAACCACATTTCTTGGGTGAAGTCTCTGAAGTTTGCATCCAGCCCTATGAACAGACTAAGAAAATTTCAGGACAGAGTAAAAAAAATATGAAGTCATGGTTAATAATTGGACTTTTGTTTGTCCATAATTGCTAACTTTCTTTTAGATTCACATTTCAATTTCTTTTTTTTCAACTTAAAATTTTAATGGATGTCTTTTGTTTTTATGTTACTTTTGTTTCCAAATACATTTATTATCCCCTTCCCACAACCTTTCAGGCTATTCCTTTTAACAGAAGAGAAAAAAGAGATATATACTGTTTCCTTGTTCTGATTTCCTCACATCACATCATATAAGTCTTTCCTTGTTTTGTTGGCATCTTTTATCGTGGTACAGTAATGTTGCATTACATTTGTGTACCATATTTAAGATGGGCATCAACTTGTTTTTGGTTTATATTATTTTAATTAATTAATTTATTTTTAGTTTTCAACATTCACTTCCACAAAATTTTGAGCTTCAAATTTTCTCCCCATCTCTCCCCTCCACCCACCTCAGGATGGGGTTCATTCTGATTACTCCTTTCCCCAGTCTGCTCTCCCTTCTATCAACCTCTCTCTCTCTTATCCTTTTCCCTTCTATTTTCCTGTAGGGTAAGATGGATTTCTATATCCCGTTGTCTGTATATCTTATTTCCCAGTTGAATATAAAAATAACTTTTTTTTTTGGGCATCAACTTTTTCTCCAGTTCTTTATTACCACCAAAGGACTGCTGTAATACTTTGGTGTCTGTGGGATCTTTTGTCTTTAATCTCCTTGGAGAATATACCTAGTAGTAGCATCTCTGGATCTGAGGGTATTGTTAGTTTTGTCACTTTCTTTTTTTGCCAGATTCCAAATTATTTTTCAGAATGGTTAAATCAGTCCACAGCTCTAACAATAGCATATTCACTTTTTGTGGAAATGGATGGGGGCCTGTGTATGGTGCTAAAAACATGAGGCTTTCTGGGCTCATTTAGTGGCATTTGCCTGAGTGACCTTTTGGACGTTTTATTTATGTTCTCACTATTTTGGATTTCAGTGAAGACAGTGCTGTGTGAAGGTGGTGTACCACAGAGGCCTGTTGTATTTGTGACCAGGAAGAAGTTGGTGAACTCGATCCAGGAAAAGCTTTATAAGCTCAACGGTGAACCCGGATGGGTCATAGTTTATGGGATGGCAGGCTGCGGAAAATCTGTCCTAGCTGCTGAAGCTGTCCGGGACCACAGCCTCTTAGAAAGTAAGTGCTTGAATAGTAAGACAGTGGTGGCTAATAATGTATTTTTCATGAATGGTTATTTTGAAATTATATAATTTGGGGAGGGCCGACTGACAGATTTGATCAGGTCATTGTGAGCTGTAATTCCCAGAATCATTGGGTTAAGAAGTAACTTAGAAGTCATTTAGTTAAGGGGTCTTAAGCCCATGAGATTTTTATTCCTTGTTATATTATGAGAGGCAGGGTACTGTGATAGATAGAAGTCATAGCTTTTTTTTCATTCAGAGCTTAAAAAAAACTGAATAAAATGAACATTTCCATATGTCTAGTACAATAGAAAAAGAGGATCATACACGAAACTGCAATTCTCTCTGAAATATATCTTTTAAAATTATATACATACGAACATATTATATATAACCATATATCTATATCTTTGTCAATATGGATATATATATAAATAAAAATGAGGTTACTCCTTAATTTTCAGACATGTTCTGCTTGTTTTTTTTCCTTATGGTTTCCCTTCTGTTTTCTTCTATGTGTTTTAAAAAAGTGCTTCAGTGACAGTCTTTTTATTTTTCTTTCTTTTTTGGGGGTGGGCAACTGTTTACTCTACTTTTTCTCCTCACCCCATTGCTAAAAAGAAAAACAAAAACTTTGTAACAAGTATGCATAGTCAAGTAAAACAGACTCTCGAATTTGGCTATGTCCAAAAATGTTTATCTTATCCTGCCTCATGAGCCCTTCACCTCAGTCAGGAGGTGGTAGATAGCATGGTCCTGGTCATTGCATTGATCTGGGTTCGTGTGTTTTTCAAGGTAGTTTTTCTTTACAGTATTTTCCAGATTCTGCTTATTTGCTCTCCATTAGTTCATGTAAGTCTGAACTGCTCCTTTTATCATTTCTTATCATGTAATAAAAATATTACATTTATATCTTATAATTTGTTCAGCTGTTTCCTACTTTATGGACACCACCCCCCTTTAGTTCCTTGCTCTGACAAAAAGAGCTGCCATAAATATTTATTCACATGAGTCCTTTTCCTTATTCTTTGATCTCTCTGGGGGTATAGACTTAGTCGTGATATCATGGTGTCAGAGGGTAAACAGAGTGTTTTGACTTTGAACATGGTTCCAACATAATTTCCAGAATGGCTTCACTATTTCACAGTTCCACCAACAGTACATTCTGGTGGCCAAGCAATTTTTTAAGATGATTAAGTTACGAACTCTGGCAGGCTTGTGTCTGGAGAAGGAGATTCCATGTTGGCATTTCCTGTACCTGTGAGATTACATCTAGTTATTAGTTCCTATTCTTCCCCTACTCCCAGTTTACCTGAAATTTATCTCATATCTATTTTGTATATTCTTTTCTGTGTACATGCTTTCTCCTGGATAGAATATAAACTTCTTAAGGGCAGAGACTATTTCTTTTTGTCTTTTTATTCCCAGTGCCTAGCAAAATTTCTGGCACATAGTAGGCACTTAACAAATGCTTATTGATTGATCAAGATTGATTCAGTTCATTTTACAGAGGAGAAAACTAAGGCCCAGAGAAGGAGTAATTTACTCAGATAAAGTCACACAGTTAGTAAGTGGCAGTACCAGGACTTAAATCCAGGTTCTCTGATATTAAACTTAGTGTTTGTTATTCCAGGACACGTCCTTCTGAAGGAAGGCATTTTCTCTTTTGGAGGAAAAAGGGAAAATGGCTTGTAAGCAGTGGCCTGGTGTCTACTTCAGAAGTTTGTGTTTTTTTTTTTTGGAGGGCAGTTGGGCTTACGTGACTTGCCCAAGGTCACACAGCTAGTTTTTTTGTGTTAAGTGTCTGAGGCTGGATTTGAACTGAGGTCCTCCTGACTCCAGGGCTGGTGCTCTATTCATTGTGCCACCTAGCCGCCCCAGAAGTTTGTTATTTTTATTTTCTTAAAATTAATTTGTAAAATTTTGAGTTCCAGATTTTCTCCCTTTCTCCCCTCCTCTACCCATTGAGAAGGAAATATAATGCACATTATACATATGAAGTTGTGTATAAGCTATTTTCCCCATTAGCCATGTTGTGAAAGAAAGCAAGAAAAATAGATAAGAAAACAATATGCTTCCATCAGCACTCAAGCCGTTGCATTGTAATTCATGGATAACAAAGTCCCCTTCTCTCTGGAGGTGGATAGTATTTTTTATCATGGGTCCTTTGGAATTCTCTTGGGTCATTGCTTTGATCAGAGTAGCTTAGTCTTTCACAGTTGATCTCCCTTCTAATATTGCTGTCACTGTGTGCAGTGTTCTCTTGGTTCTGCTCACTTCACTTTGCATCAAGTCTTCCCAGGCTTTTCTGACCCCCCCTTATTTCTTATAGCACAATATTATATCGTCATAGTCACAGACTACAACTTGTTTGACCTTTCTTCAGTGGATGGGGAATCCCCTGGTTTCCTTTTCTTTGTCACAGCAAAAAGAGTTGCTATAAAATAGTTTTGTACACCTTTTTTTTTAAATCTCTTTGGGATACAGAGCTAGTAATGGTATTAGATCTTGATATCAGGCTCTTCCCTGCAGGGTGAAGAAGAGGTAATTTTTTGGATGGCTTTTCTGAGATTTGGGGGTGGAAGAGAGATTTCATTACACACTGAGTTAGACCTCTGCAGCCAGTGTTAACTGATGAGCTTCTGGTCACCACATGTGCAAACTTTTTGTTTTCAGTCCTCAGCCTTCCATGACTTTTGCTGCTTTTGATACAAATGACCATCTGTACCTTTGGGGTTAGGGGCCTGTTTCCTCCTTCCCTAACCCCAGGGCCCCCAGAGTCTTTCATTGCTCTTCTGCTCAGCCCTCGTCTACTTCTGTACTCCTGAATATGTGTATTCCTCCTGGGTCAATTCTTGGCCCTTATCTTTTTCCTTTGTAAACTCCCTTGGCAGCCCCATTCACTAAGCACTGACTAAGGGGAGACCAAATTATGGATGTTAAGACTATTTATTTAGAAAATCCTTCTGATTTAATTTTAAAAAATGGATTAGAATGATTAGTAACTTCAGTAAAAGAGTAGGGTAAAAAATGAGCCAACACAAATCAACCTTTCTTCATGTTACTAACAAAACCCAGAAGGAGGAGATAGAAAAAAATTCAATTTAAAATAACTGTTCAATTTTAAATAACTGCAGTGTGTATGAACTATGTGGGAGTCAGTCTTAGAGAGAGAGAGAGCATGGCAAAGTGGAAAGATCATTGGCTTTTTGGAGGCTGGCAAACTGGGTTCCGTGCCTGCCTCTCATGCTTGTTCCATTGGGATTTTGGAAAAATAACTTCTTTGGACCTTGTTTTCTTCAGCTATAAAATGAGGGGGTTGGTTGGCTTCTGAGACCCTTTCTAGTGTGGTGCTCTAGAAAGAGCTGGATCTGGTACTGGTGTCTTGGGTTCTGACTCGTTCTGCCACATACTTTGGGTGAAACTTCAGGCAAATCTCTAACCTTCTGTGGCCCTGATGTGCCTCATCAGTAAAATAAGGAGCTTGCATTAGTGGGCCTCCAAGGTCCATTCTAGGGTTAAATCAATAACCCTAGGATTAAGGACCCAGATGAATGCCACTGAGGCTTTATTTACTTTCATGAGGTTAGTATATCTGAAATCTCCATCTCTACCCCTGAACTTCCATAGATTGACAGAAAGAAAGATACATAAATACAGTATTTATTAAGTGCCTACTTTGTGCCAGTGTCTGTGCGATATTGGGAATGCAAATGTAAGCAAAAATAAAGGTGGTCCCTGCTTTCAAGAAACTGACATTCTAGTAGGGCAGTACACATAAAAGGAGTCTGAAAAGGGTGTGTGTGACAAGGTTGAGAAGTACTTGGGGTAGTGGTGGGCTGGACCTTCAGATCTGAGCTGTTACCTAGCTGCCAGCACCTATACCTACATCAGTAGGATCACAGGCTACTGTTGGAGGGGACCTTAGCAGCTGTCAAGGCCAACTCCCTTTTTTACAGATAAGGAAACTGACACCCAGGCAGGAGAAGTGATTTCTCAGCATTCCCTAGGTAACAAGTTTTAGGGTTGGAATTTGAATGCAAGTCTTTGGACTTCACATCAGATGCTTTGAATTGCACTGTGCTATTTTTCTTTTCTTTTTTTTTTGCTTTTTGGAGGGCAGTTGGGGTTAAGTAACTTGCCCAAGGTCACATGGCTAGGTTTTTTTTGTTTGTGTGTGCATTAAGTGTCTGAGGCCGGTTCCGAACTCAGGTCCTTCTGACTCCGGGGCCGACGCTCTACTTACTGTGCCACCTAGCCGCCCCGCTGTGCTATTTTTCTATAAATCCTTTAATAAGTATTTATTCTGTACCTATGGTTAGATGCTTATGATTACTTCTGGAGCCCCAAAATCTGGATCATATTCATTATACAGAAGGGACCTTAGGACTCATGTAATCCAACCTCTGTTTTACATTTGAGGAAATCGAGGCCTAAACACAGACCAAGTGCTCCTTCTAAAATAAGTATTTATTCTGTACCCATGGTTGGATGCTTATGATTTCTTCTGAAGCCCCAGAATCTGGATCATATTCATTATACAGAAGGGATCTTAGAGCTCATGTAATCCAACCTCTGTTTTGTGTTTGAGGAAATTGAGGCCTAAACACAGACCAAGTGCTTCTTCTAGAACTTAGCACTGCTGGACTTCCAGGTACTTCTTGTGTATTTGTATTTAGTTCGCAGTCTGTTTGGGCCTTGTGTGGATGGCATGTGTTCAAGAAGCATTTTTGTGTTATATGATTCTAGAAAATTTGGATTGTGTTTTATTTGTATTCTCTTTCCCTTGGCATTAGCTAGCTGTGTGAACCTGGGCAGTCCAACTGATTTCCTCCTCTTCTTTCCTCCTTCCTCCCTCTTTGCTCCTGATTCTTTTTTTTTTTTTTTAAGCAATTGGGGTTAAGTAACTTGCTCAAGGTTATACGGCTAGTCATTATTTATGCGTGGGTGCTCATTTTCTGAGGCCGGATCTGATCTCGGGTCATCCCAACTCCGAGGCCGGCACTCTTACTGCGCCACCTAGCCGCCCCTGACTCTTTTTTTTTAAATTAAACAAATGCTTTATTAACTTCTGATTTACATCATTCATTTCCACCAGATTATGAGTTACATTTTCCCCCCATTTTTTCCCTACTCACCACCCCAGAATAGCAGTCCCACTAGATATCCCCTCATCCAATCTGCTCTCTCCCATATATCTTCTCCCATACCCCCTTTGACTTTGCCATTAGGGCAAGGTGAATCTCTGAGCCCCACTGCCTGGACATCTTATGTAACATTTAATTTTAAAACTTCGATTTTCAGATCCATTCTCTTTCTCCCTTGTCACCCACCCCCTCTGAGAAGATAAGCAATTCAGTATGTGTTGTACATGTATATCTATGCAAAACTTTACCATAGTAGATATATTGTAAAAGACTGCTTATATTTCCCTCCCACCTGTCTCACCTCCCACCTGGTCCATTCCCTACTTTGATCCTGTCCCTCTTTGATAGTGGGTACTTCTAACCTCCCCTCTCCCCAGAATGCCCTCCCCTCTATCATCCCCCCTCTCATCCCCCTTTCCCCTACTCAGGAGAGTGAGTGAGGGTAAGATATTCCATTTAGTATATATGTGATTCTCTCCTTGAGCCAACTTCAATGAGAATATGCTTTTGTCTTTTTGCCTTCCTGTTCTTCCCCTCCCCTGCAACTACTTCCCTTTGCCTCTTCTACATGAGATAGTTTGCCCTACCCTGTCTCTCTCCATCTCCTCTTGCCACTTTCCTCTCTCACCTCTTGACTTCATCCCTTAAGAATCATCCCTTCCTTGGGGGGGCTAGGTGGCGCAGCGAGCAGAGAGGCAGCCCCGGAGCCAGAAGGACCCGAGCTCAGATCCGGCACCAGACACCCAACACACAAACAAAAACCCAGCCACGTGAACCTGGGCAAGTCACCCAACCCCAATTGCCCTCCAAAAAAAAATAATAATCATCCCTTCCCATCAAATTCAGCCTGTGCCCTCTATCCATGTATACCTGTGAACATATGCCATGTACCCTTCTTCAATTATTTTCATAATGAGAAAGGTTTCATCAAACACAGTTATTGTTTTTCCATGTAGGACTGTAAATAGTCCAACTTTGATAAGTTCCTTTTGATTTCTTTTCCTTCTCAAGCATCTCTTGCTTCTTGTGTCTGAATGTCAGATTTTCTATTCAACTCTGGTTTTTTCATCAAAAATGCTTGGAAGTCCTCTATTCCACTGAATGACCATATTTTCCCCTGAAACAAGATACTCAGTTTTGCTGGGTAGGTGACCCTTGGGTTCATTCCCAGCTCTTTTGCCCTCTGGAATATCATATTCCATGCCCTTCTATCCCTCAATGTAGAAGCTGCCAGGTCCTGGGCTTTTCTGATTGTGTTTCCACAATATTGAAATTGTTTCTTCCTGGCTGCTTGTAGTATTTTCTCCTTGATCTGGGGATTCTGGAACCTGGCTATAATATTCCTGGGAGTTTTCTTTTTGGGATCTTTTTCAGGAGGTGATCTGTGGATTCTTTCAACCTCTATTTTGCCCTCTGGATCTAAAACATCAGGGTAATTTTCCTTGAGAATTTCTTGAAGGGTGATTTCTAGGTTCTTTCTTTGATCATGGCTTTCAGGTAGTCCAATAATTTTTAAATTATCTCTCCTGGATCTATTTTCCAGGTCAGTGGTTTTTCCCATGAGATATTTCACATTGCCTTCTATTCTTTCATTTGTTTGGATCTGTTTAATAGTATCTTGATTTCTCATAAAGTCACTAGCTTCCATTTGCTCCAGTCTAACTCTGAAGGAATGAATCTCCTCAGTGAGCTTTTGAGATTCTTTTCCATCTGGCAAATTCGACTTTTTAAGGCATTCTTCTCCTCATTGCCTTTCTGAGCCTCTTTTGCCATTTGAGTTAGTCTATTTTTTAAGGTGTTATTTTCCTCAGTCAGGCTGTTGACTGTCATTTCATACTTTTCTTGCATCTTTTTCATTTCTCTTCCCAAATTTTCCCCCACTTCTCTTATTTGCTTCTTAAGGTCCTCTATGGCCTGTAGCCAGCTTGTATTTTCATTTGGGGCTTTTGGTGCAGGAGTTCTGACCTCACAGTCCTCCTCCATGCTTTGAGCCTCTTTGCCCCTAAAATAGGAGTCCAATGTTGAACTTTTCTGTTTATTTTGTTTTGTTTGCCTAGGCATATTGCCACTTAATTACTTGATTTTTGGGCTTGTTGCCACAGTAGGACTCTGCCACCAGACAGGGGAGCTTCTGCCCAAACGTGGGGTCTTCACAACTTCCGCCAGTTGTGTGGCCTCTGTAAAGCCTCCACCCACTCTGGCAAGTTGGATACCCACCCCAAACTTCCCCCCCAGACCACAATCCAGATCCAGGCAGTTTAAAGCAAAAGCGATTAACCCCCAGACTGATTGCTGGATCTTCCTACAGTTCGCAGACCAGAAGCTAGAGCCACTGCTGACGCTGCAAAATGGCTTCTGTGCAGCTGTTTCTTCAGCAGCTTTTTGCCCCCAGGGGAGGAAGCCACGTGTTCCCCGAATACTGGTCCCAAAGTCCATAGGGCACTAACCTCTCACTTTGTCCTAGGCATATCTGTGCTGATAATTCTGGAATCGCCACAATTGCTGGTGTTCTGGGGTCCCTTCAGCCGGCTGAAGGTCTGGCCGCCCTGGGGCTAAAACCGGGGACCTGGGCTCGGCTCTGAGGGCTGCGCTGTCAGTTCCCAGCGCGCTGTGCTGCCTGCTCTCAGAGCATTGCGCTGGCCGCTCCCTGCAGGGCTGCTGGGCTGTCCTCAGCAGGAGGTTAGCTTCTCTGTGCTGTTCTGTGGGTGCTGTGGCTCCAGAAGTTGTTCGGATCTCCCTTTCACATTGTTTGAAATTTGTGTGGGGCAGAGCACATTGGAAATGCTGTTTCTACTCCGCCATCTTGGCTCCTCCCCCAAGAATGAAGTGCGCCTGACTCTTGAAACTGGTTTTAATAATATGGATTATTCTTGACTTTTCAGAGGGGTGCATCTGGCCTTCATAGCTTACCCCATTTCCCAGTTTGGATCAAAGTTAAGTCTAAATTCCTAAAGAATAAGATGACTTGGGCCTAGATTAAAAAAAAAAATCCTCCATATCTTGTCATGGTAACTACAGTCAGTAAGCGGCTTATCAAAGGTGTCCATATTTGGAATTTCAGGGAAATGAGAGCAACTCCTTTGCTAAGGAAGATTCTTCTCTTTTGAGTTCATTTCTTTCCCTGGCTTCCTTCAAGCCCTACCTTCTCCAGGATGCCTTGCCCAGCGCCTTCCCTCAGTTGCTGATTTTCTCTGTACTCTATATATGTCTTGCTTGTGCATACTTGTTGTCATGCTGTCTCCCTTACTGTATTGTGAGCTCCGCAAGGATAGGGACCATCTTTTCCCTTTCTTTGTATCTCCACAACTTAGCACGGCGTCTGGCGCTGTAGATGCTTATTGACTGAAAATATGCAAAATGCTTTATTGCTCCTCTTTGTTTTTGGACAGAGTTCTCGTTCTTCAGTGACCCTACCCCAGGAGAACCCTTCCCTGTGACAAAGAATCAGTTAAAACAAACAGCACCTCAGCCTTGGTTGAGTGTCAGTGCCTCTCTCCACATCTGTAATTTACTGCCTGTCTGCTCTTAAATGGCAGCTGTGCTTCACCTTGGTCCTCTGAAGTCAGGACTGGACACTGCGTGGCAGGGGAGTTGCCAAGTCTTTCATTGGTGCTTTTCTTTTTTTTTTGGAGGGGCAATTGGGATTAGGTGACTTGCCCAAGGTCACATGGCTAGTAAATGTTGAGTGTCTGAGGCCAGATTTGAACTCAGGTCCACCTGATTCCAGGGCCGGTGCTCTATTCACTGCACCACCTAGCCACGCCGGTGCTTTTCTTTACATTATTTGAGCATCATGTAACTTGTTCTTCTGGTTCTGTCAGCTTTGCCTTGCCTCCGTTCTTGCAGGTCTTCCCAAGTTTCTCAGAATTCTTTGTGTTCCTTATGATGCAATGGCATGCTATGTGTTCATATGTCACTATTTATTTAGCTATCCTCAACTTGATGGAAATCACTTGGCTACTAAAAAAAAGTGCTGCTCATAAATATTTTTGTGACTTTGTCTTTGACCTTCTCTGGGTCTAGTAGTAATAATCCTTGGTCAAAGCTTATGTGCAGATTAGTGATTTTTCTTTATTATTCCAAATAATTGTTTTCCAGACATGGTGAAATCAATCCATAGCTCCAGCTACAGTCTGTTAGGGTGCTGGCCTTCTCATTTTGCTAAAATCATCACCATTTTGTCTTTTGTAATCTTTGCTAATCAAATTCTCTCCAGAATCCAGGAACATTATTCTTGAGAATTCTAATTACAAAATTCTTTCTGTCTTTGTTTCTCCCTCTGTCTCTTTCTGTCTTTCTCCTTTCCTTTTCCCTTCTCCCCCCTTCCCATTAACTCAAATGCACGTCAGTTGCGTCTCTCCTTCTTATCATTGATTTAGAACCAGAGGAGACCTCAGAGATCATCTCAAACATTCCTACTTGTTTTACAAAGGAGGAAATTGAGACCCTGGTTGCTGATGTGCTTTAATCAGTGTCATTTCAGGGAGTGAGGAGCAGAGCTGAGCATAAAACCTAGGCCCTTTGACTCTCAGTGCAGTGCTTGTCTGACTTTTTGCTGCTTTATTTTCTCTTGGTGGGGATGGTAAGGGTGAGGCATTCCTGGGCATTCCTCCTCCTGCCTGTTCTCTCTCATTACACCCCCTTAGACCATGCGTTTGACCATTCCCCATGGTTGCACACCCAGTACCTGGAGAGTGGGGTGTATATCTTACATTCCTTTTTGTCTGAAATCTGAGGGATGTGTGCCCTCTAGTGTGCCCTCTGGGTAAAAGAATAACTTCTGTTTGTATGCCAGCATCATTTCCTCTTAATTACCAATGTCCTTTTGACTTGTTTTTATGTTTTCTTAAATTTTAAATTAAGAAAATGTTTTTTTTCTTTTTTTCTTCTTGAAAGAGGGCAATTGGGGTTAAGTAACTTGCCCAAGGTCACACGGCTAGGTTTTTTATTTGTGTGTGCGTTAAGTGTCTGAGGCTGGATCCGAACTCAGGTCCTTCTGACTCCAGGGCCAATGCTCTACTCACTGTGCCACCTAGCTGCCCCTAAGAAAATGTTTTAACTCTTTTTTTTTTTTAATTAAAGCAATTGGGGTTAAGTAACTTGCTCAAGGTTACCCAGCCAGTCATTATTTGTGTGTGGGTGCTCATTTTCTGAGGCCAGATTCGATCTCGGGTCATCCCAACTCTGAGGCCGGCACTCTTACTCACTGTGCCACCTAGCCGCCCAAAATGTTTTAACTCTTAATCAGGTTCTTTATATCATGACTTTTGGTTTCTGGGGATTGTATAAACAACTAACTTTGCTTTTTAAAAAAATGTTATTATTTAAAATGTTTTTCTGATGTCCCTTCCATCCTTTATGCAGTGAACTCCAGAGGCTCGCTGTTACCTCCAGGGTCATGGAGGAGCTCCTGTGTGGCTTTTTAATCCCTTCATGATCTGGTTCCTTCCTTCCTTTTCCCCTGCCCCTTGTCTTTGTCCTGGCTCTCCCTCAGGCTTGCAGTGGAGGCGCTCCCTCCCCCCTGCCTCCTGACTTCCTGTAGGACTCTGCTCCCTCCCACCCTGTGCAGGAGGCCTTTCCTGAATCCCCCCCTCCACCTGCTTCCCTCTGAGAGTGCTTCCATCAGCACTGGGCATGTCCTGGGTGTGTGTAGTCATTTGCACATTGGAGCTCCCTGACAGCAGAGACAACATTGTTCGTCTTTCTTTGTATCCTCCAGGCACACAGTATGTGCTTATATATACTTGATGACCGACTGACTGTGGTCACATGGTTGTTCAGGGGTCAGAGGCCTTTCCTGTCTTCTGGTTCAGCATGGCCTCCTGTCTTCCCACTGCCTGCCCACAGGCTTATTCTCTCTTGGAGGTGTTTTTGCTGCCTGTATTCTTTTTTTTTTTTTTTTAAAGCAATTGGGGTTAAGTAACTTGCTCAAGGTTACACGGCTAGTCATTATTTATGCGTGGGTGCTCGTTTTCTGAGGCCGGATCTGATCTCGGGTCATCCAAACTCCGAGGCCGGCGCTCTTACTCACTGCGCCACCTAGCCGCCCCTTTAGGGCAATTGGGGTTAAGTAACTTGCCCAAGGTTACACGGCTAGGTTTTTATTTGTGCGGATTAAGTGTCAGAGGCCAGCTCCGAACTCAGGTCCTTCTGATTCCAGGGCCGGCGCTCTATTCACTGCGCCACTTAGCCGCCCCGCTGCCTGTATTCTTTATCATTTAGAGAAGCCACCTCTCCTGATATGGTAGAGATGGCCTCCAGCCCATGGAATGCCCAGAGGATTCATGAGATGGAGTGTCTCAGGGCTGTTTGGTGCTTAGTTATGCTTTTATGCCCGTTGGCCTTCTGCTGAGATTATGAACAGGAGCTGCTCCCTCAGACCTCATTGAGGGATGGAGGCTGGTGGAGCTTTGTGACCTGAGATTTTGTGGTTATTCTCAGTCTTAATTCATCTGGCTGTAGTTTGGGTGAGGGATGAGATTTGCTGCTTCTATTGCCTTGTACAGAGACAGTAGGAGTAAATAAAACCACTTAGTTGAAGGAGGGGAGCACAAAGGGATCAGGAGAGGGATGTCCTAGACTGGTTTGGAAGCCCCTGAAAGGATGGTGATGAAGCACCTACTATGTGTGGGCCCTGTGATCAGCACTCAGAATACAAAAACAAAGAATGAAGCAATCCCTCTGCCAGTGAGATTACATAACAGGGGAGACACTGGTCACATATATAAACATGTATAAAATAAATTTAAAATAGAAGGTAATTTTTTTGATTGGGGGGGGTGGGAGAGAGGCACTAGCAGCTAAAGAAAAAACTTCTCTTTTTTTGGTTTGGACTTGTGATTTCAACTGTATAGCTAATTCCCTTTTCTAGTACTGATCTCTTGCTCTACAATTTCTAGCTTTAATCTCTTGTGCCAAGTGTTTTGGGATGATTTTAGCAGAATTGTATGAAGCTAGGGGGTCCCTTTGCAGAATAATGCAAATTGCATTATTTTAAATTTTAATTGCCTGACATAGGAATGATTATACAGGAAACCAATTCTATTGAAATATAATGATCAGAATAATTGAAGAAAAAAACCAAAAAGTTAGCACATGGACCCCAGGTTAGGAGATCCTACCTTAGAGAGCTGTCTGAGGCACTAAGAAGTGAAGTAGCTGGCCCAGGTTTGTACCATTCTGGGGCAGAATGGCCCTGAATACAGTTTTTTTTTTTAATTATTTTTTTTCAATGAACAAAATTCTGTTTTTTCTCCCTCCCATTTCCCTCTTGAGAAAGGATGAAAAACAGAACTTCAGTTCTAAACATGGGTAGTCAGATGAGGCAGATTCCCCTTGTTGGCCATGTCCAAACCCAACATGCCTCTGAGTCTGAGATCTAGTACTGCTGACTCTGCAGCTAGCTCTCCTTCCACAGTGCCTGAGGTGGCTGTGCTGAGAGGATGGAGACATTTCCACAAACACCCCAGCAAACCCCTCAACCCTTTAAAGAATCAGCAGAATGACCTGATCTTCCATGATTGGCTCCTTTTTCAAAGAATCGAGGAGGAGATGTGACTCTCTAGCCAGTCTGCCTTTTAGTCCATGCAGTGCTCTAGGCTAAAGGCTTTTCCAAATCTTAACTTACCCTTCTTGGCCTTGCTGGCTGTCTTTCCCAGCATGCTTTCCAGGAGGCGTGCATTGGGTCTCTATTGGCAAACAGGACAAATCTGGGCTCCTGATGAAACTCCAGAACCTGTGCACTCGGCTGGACCAGGATGGTGCTTTTTCCCAGAGACTCCCGCTGAACCTTGAGGAAGCCAAAGACCGCCTCCATTTTTTGATGCTGCACAAGTGCCCAAGGTAGAGATCGAGGCTGGGAACCTCACTTCTGGATTTTCTTTGTCGTTGCTTAAGGTTAATGGATTAAGGGGAACTGGTTTTGGCCCCTCCCTTTGGCTCTTCTGTCAATAAAATGACAGGAGGCAGAAGAAGTACTTAGAGTGGATCTGAATTTGAGTCTTGGCTCTCTTCCCTAAGAGCTCTTGTGGCATTGGGCAAATCAAATAATCTCTCTGGGCCTCAGTTTTTTCATTTATAAAATAAGAGAGTTGGCCTCTGGTCCCTTAAAGCTCTTGATTTATGATTGTATCTAGAATAGGGATTAAGCCTGGTCTGTTTGTCTCTGAAAAGCAGAACTAGACACAGTGGGTAGAAATCCTATTTCAGCTTGGGAGAACTTCCTGCCTGGGTTGAGAGGATTCTCTGTGTGTCTCTCTGGCACTTAGCATGGGGCCTGGTATGCAGTAGGTCCTTAATAAGTGCTTCTTTCCTCCTTCCCTTTCTCACTTGTTAGGGTCGCTTCCTAATCTGGTGCCCAGCCCAGTTTTACTAAATCCTTTTTACTAAAATACATTTGATCACCCTCATTGAGAAGCAGGACTTGAGTGGCTAAAAAGTAACTCAGGAAGATAAAAACAAATCAGTGTCTCGGGCACGAAGGTTTCCTGGGGTCTCAGTAGCCCCTCACTGAAGTCTATGGCTAATTGCTGGATATGAACTGAAATCTCAGAGTTGTGGATCTGCATTTTCCTTATTATTAGGTTTTTTAAAATTTTTTATATATTTCTTGAATTTTATGACTGTGAATGGGATGAACTCTCCCATATTATTCGTTATTTGACGAATTTTCCACATAATGGTTAATAATTTGCATCTAGAAGAACATTCTTGCAGATTATATAAATGTATGTTTTTTGGCTGGACTTCTGATTTCATTGCTGCGGGGAATCCTAGGTAAAGAAGCTCCCTCTGCCAGTGTAGAGCAGCATATTTGCCCCCATGGGTAAATTCCCTCCCCTTTTCCGCTTTTTTAATGTTTTGTCTTCTCCCATTAGAATGTAAACTTTGTGAGGGCAGGGACAAGCTCTTTTTGCTTATTAATTTCTCCTGCACTTAACATGCTAGTAGCTGGCACACCGTAGGACCTAAATTAATAATTGTTGTTTGTCTGCCTTTCTGAAGCTTGTAGTCGTAGATGCTTGGGGCAGTGAGAGTTGAATTTTAATTGCATGACATATGAGTGATTATATAGGGAACCAATTCTGCTGAAATACAGTGATCAGAATAATAAAATAAAAAAACCCCCAAATTAGCATATGGATCCCAGGTTAAATTATCCTGGCTTAGAGAGCTGCCTGAGGCACTAAGCAGTGAAGTAGCTGGCCCAGGTTTGCACCATTCTGGGTCAGAGTGTAGGGCTAGAACCCAGGTTTTTCTTTAAAAAAATTTTTTTTTTAAATCAACAAAATTCTGTTTTTTCTCCTTCCTACTTCCCTCTTAAGAAAGAATGAAAAACAAAACTTCAGTTCTAAATGTGTGTAGTCAGACAAGACACGTTCTCCCTGTTGGGCATGTCCAAGCCAAACATGTCTTTGAGTCTATAAAGCAGTCCTGCTGACTCCACCTCTAGCCCAGGGTCACACAGCCAGTTGGTGCCAGAGGCAGGACTTGAGACCAGCTTCCTTCTAGGCTTCTCATAATTCAGTCACTTTGCATCTTTTAAAGGGAGATCCCTGAAATGCTCCCATCAGTCCTTGGAATTTTCCTTCCTACCCTAGGTCTCTTTTGATCTTGGATGACATTTGGGATTCGTGGGTGCTAAAAGCTTTCGACAGTCACCATCAGATCCTTCTCACGAGCAGAGATAAGAGTGTGACTGATTCAGTGATGGGTAAGCTTCCCTGCTGCTGGATGCCCAGTTTCTTTATCTCTTGATTCCATTCATTGAGATGTGCCTTGTGGTTTATTTCTTTTCTATTATACTCCTGTTATAGGTCCCAAATATGTTGTTCCTGTGGAGAGTAGCTTAAGAAAAGAGAAAGGATTGGAAATCTTGGCGCTCTTTGTTAATATGAAGAAGACAGATCTACCTGAACAAGCTCATAGTATTGTGAGGGAGTGTAAAGGTAAATTGCTTTGAGGAGGAGCAGGTGGGTTTGAGGGCGGGGCTCTCACTTGCCATTTCCTAGATCACCATGTGAATGTTAATAATTAATTCCACACTGTCCTCTCCTTCGCCACTGGATTTTTTCAAGATGTTAGTAAGTAATTTAGTCATGAAATCATCCCTGGTTGAGGGTTTTATTACTTCTTGCCTAACTGGGCTTCCAGCATCTAGCTTCCCCCTCCTGTCATCTGTCTTCCACACATCTGTCCAGTTGTTATTGACCAAGCATACCGCTGACCCTTTCTCTTCTCTGCCCAGAAGCCTCGGGGTGCCCATAGATTTCCCACATCGGGAAGGAGGAGCTCCTCTGTCCCAGGCCTGCAGAGGCAGCCTGGGATTGTGGAAGGAGATTGCCTTGTGCTCTCCCTGCCTTAGTGGGCTGGGCCCAAGTCATATGCTATAAAATGACAGCATTACCTAGATGGTCTCTGAGAGCCCTTTGAAATTGAGATTGATTACCCCATGAGAAGGCTGACAAGGCAGAACAGTGCCAGGTTGTGGTAGGCCTTGATTTTCAGGCAGAAGAGTTTAGACTTTCTTTTTTAGTGTAGGCAATAGGGAGCCAATAAAGGTTTTTGAGCAGAGGAGTGACTTGACCAGGGATATGCATAGTAAGGTTTTTCTGGTCATGAGGTAAAGGATGGATTGGAGGGCAGGAATAGAATGGAGGTTGCAAGCCTCTTATTTGGAGGCTATTGCTGTAGTCCAAGGGGGCTGTAATGATGACTGGTACTATGGCAATGGCCATAGGAATAGAGGGGGAGGGCAATGAAATTAGTAGCATTGTGGAGGTTAACTTAACTTTCCTTTTCTCTCTTCTGCCATAGAATGGAAATACCTGGTCTGAATTGACACTCTCTCTCAGTTAATGATTTTTTTTAAAAGGGTCTGGGTTGACATTATTGGTTTTCTTTCCTTTTTTTTCAGGTTCCCCTCTTGTAGTTTCTTTAATTGGTGCCCTATTACGTGATTTCCCCAATCGCTGGGAATACTACCTCAGGCAGCTTCAGAATAAGCAGTTTAAAAGAATTAGGAAGTCTTCATCTTATGACTATGAAGCACTAGATGAAGCCATGTCCATAAGCGTGGAAAGGCTGAGTGAAGACCTCCAGAAGTATTATAAGGACCTTTCCATTCTGCAGAAGGATGTTAGAGTGCCTACCAAGGTAAGCCCCAATGGCAATTTGGTCAGAGTTTTATGGGTCAGAGTTTGTTGGGTTATTATGGTATATAGTCTTTCTTGCAGTAGTCTTCTCCATTTTCCCATAAATTCTTCCCCGTCCCTCTTCTTTTTTTAACATCACAGTCATTTTCCAGTAGCTTCCCATGCTGAATTCCCTGCTTGATTGTTTCCTTTTTGTAAGTCCATCAGCCAGCCAGCATTTGTTAAGCACCTACTGTGTGCCAGGCACTGTTTTAAATGCTGAGGATGCTAAGACAAGACACAGAACAGCCTCTTCTCTCAAGGCGCTTGTGTTCTGAAGGAGACAGCATGCAAACAATGAGGCAGACAGAATAAACTGGAGGTAGTTTCAGAGCTTGGGAAGACAGAACGGTTAAGGGGGCCTGAGAAAGGCTCCTTTCAGAAGGGAAGACTCAAAGGAAATCTGGGAATTCAAGTCAGGCACCAGCACTGGGGCTGCTTCCATTGACCCTGCCTGTGTCTTGTATGGATGTTGTTTGCATGGTGTCTCTCCCGTGAGAATTCAAACTCTTTGGAGGAGGAGCCTGTATTTTTGCTTTTCTCTGTATCCTCAGTGCCTGGCACGTTGTAGGTGCTAAGTGCAGAGAAGGAAACAATTTCTCCTCTCCAGGAGCTTGTATTTTAACAGAGGAGGTGACATTTGTTGTTGTTTCAGTTATGTCTGACTCTTTGTGACCCTATTTGGAGTTTTCTTGGCAAAGATCCTGGAGTGGTTTACTCTTTTCTTCTCCAGCTCATTTTATAGATGAGAGAACTGAAGAAAACAGGCTGAAGTAACTTACCCAGAGTCACACAGCTAGTAAAGTGTCTGAGGCCAGATTTGAGCTCAGGAAGATGAGTCTTCCTGACTCACAGCCCAGTGGTCTAATCACTGTACCACCCAGCTGCCCTGGAGGCACCATGAACATATACAGATGTGCACAGAAGAAATCTAAGGTAGCTAGGGAGTGAGGGCTCGAGTACAGAACAATGGGAAAAGGCACCGTGCCTAGCCATGTGTGCTACATTTTCTGTTTTTGGCCTCCTCCTGTCAGTGAAGAGGACGGTTGGGTGCTACAGCCTGTTTCCCAGAACTAGAGATATTCCTTCAGATTATTCTGAGTTCATTGACCTTTTTATATTGATCCATTTACATAATTATAGTCATTATGTATGTTATTTTTTTGATCGTGCTTTCTTTGCTATCTCATTTTCCACAAATCTTCTTCTGTTTCTCTTAATTCCTCTTTGTCATGTTGCATGACACCATCATATTCCTCTACATTCCTGTATCACAGTTTGTTTAGTCGTTCCCTAATTGATGGGTATGCCCTTACTTTCCATTTTTTTCAGCCATGAAGAATGCTGTTATTTATATGATAAGGACATGTATCTTGGGTTATATACTTAGTAGTGGAATCCTGAGGTTAATACATATGAATGGTTTAGTCTCTTTTCTTGCATAGTTTTTGCCCAAGTGATTTTCCTTAATTGAAAATCTGTCTGTTTCTACTCTCTCCATTGGCTCCCTTTTATCTCTTCTGTTTGTCGTTTAAGGACCTTCAAAATCTGTCTCCAACCTACGTTTCAGACTTATCCTATGTGACTGTCCTTCATGCCCTCTGTGGTACAGCTAGATGGGCCTGCCATCCTTTCATGGGCTGTCCCTCATGCCTGGAGGCTTTCTCTGCTTCTCCTTTGCCTCTCAGAAGCCTTCATTGCTCAGATCAAGCTTAGATCTAGGCTCATATGAGGTGTCATCTTTCCCACAAGGCCTTTTCTGATCTTTCCCAGCTCTTAGCCCCTGCTTCCCCTGCTCCCAAAGGTTTCTTGCATTTACGTGTTTACTTTGTCTATTTTTGTATACATAGGTACACATGCACATGTGCACCTATGCATACTTGTGGGTATACCCATGTATGCATATATTCATAGACTCAGACAGACACACACAAACATTTGTATGTACTTTTTGTCATGGAAAAAAATGTAAGCTATGTGAAGGCATGGATTGTTTCTTTGTGTCCCTTAGCACCTAATGTAGTGTCTGCCACAAATAGGTGCTGAATGAACACTTGTTTTATTTTTATTTTTTTTCAACATTCACTTTTATAAGATTTTGAGTTCCAAATTTTTTTCTCTCTCCCTTCTTCCCCTCCCCCCTTCCAAAGATAGCAAATAATCTGATATAGGTTATGCATGTTATAATCATCTTAAACACATTTCCACATTAGTCATGTTGTGAAAGAAGAATCAGAAAAAAGGGAAAAACCACAAGAAAGAAAAAATTTTAAAAGGTGAAAATAGTAAGGTTTGATCTGCATTCAGACTCCATGGTTCTTCCTCTGGATGTGGATAGCATTTTCCATCATGAGTCTTTTGGACTTGTATACAATCTGTATACAATTGTCTCTGTATACAATTTGTCATTGTATTGCTGAGAAGAGCCAAGTCTATCAAAGTTGGTCATCACACAGTGTTGTTGTTACTGTGTACAATGATGGGCACTAGTTAATTGATTGATTAACGTGTGGCAGTTTGCCAGACATCCCCCAGTCAGTGGTTACCCTCACAGTGTTTCTGTTGTTCTTCTTCCATGAAACTGCTGCCTTAAATGTCCGTGGGATCTTTCTGTTCTTGACCTCTTTGGCCAGCACCCCATAGCTAGAATGTGGAATGTCAGAAGATGTGCTTGAGATTCCTTCATTTCCTCTTATTGTAGGACTTGAAGAACCACAGGCTCCCTGTCAGAACAGAGTTACTGAATAGGGGGTGCAATGGGAAAGTATCTACTAGTCTCCCATTTACACCTGTTCTCCAGTGATGTTGTGGGACATTGTGTGTATAGGTATATAAGATATGTATTATACACACACACACAGATATATCTGTGTGTGTGTGTATGTGTATGTGTCTTGTTCAGATGACTAATTTCAGGCATCCTTTCTTTTCCACAAATTTTGAAGTGATTTTGATGAATCCAGAAAACATCTACCCTAGTGCCCTGCCTTCTCCCCAGAGGAGCAGGTGGGTGGCCGCCTGCTCCCACTGGAGCTCACGATTTGGCTTTACTGTGTAACCCCCTTCTCCACATCCCTGTTCCTGCTGCTTCTGGGTACCTGAAGTGCTCACAATGTTTTTCAGGTATTATGTATTCTGTGGGACATGGAGACTGAAGAGGTTGAGGACATCCTACAAGAATTCATTAATAAGTCACTGCTGTTTTATGACCGAAATGGAAAGTCATTCCGTTACTATTTACATGATCTTCAGATCGACTTTCTCGTGGAGAAGAATCGGGACCACCTCCAGGTACCAAGGTCTTTGGGAATTTTGAATGGCAGTTTTTTTCCTCTTCCTTTTTTGAACAGTCCTATTTGGCTAGTGTTCAAGTATTTGTGAGAGCATTGACTATCTCTTCCTATGTGATTCTTCATGCTTTAAAAGGCAAAGCTATGTAAATTGATCCAAAAATACTATCTTTATGAGAATGGTTTTGTCTTGACACTAGAACCATCCATAGTATGGCTCATGGAAGGTTTGGAAGTTTATCTGTCTGCTGAAATGCTTTTTAAAAATTAATTTATTTTTTTTCACTTAAAAATATATTTTGTTTCTCTCCCATCTTCCCCTACTCCCAATGAAGAACAAAAAAAAAAAAGAAAGAAAGAAGAAGAAGGCTTTCTAACAAATATGCATTGCCAAGCACAACAAATTCCCCCATTGGCCATGTTAAAAATTGTATGTCTCAGTCCACACCCTGAGCCTGTCACCTCTGTGTCAGGTGAGGAGCATAGATTATTATCAATCCTTTGGACTCATGGTTGGTCATTGCATAGATTTAGAGGTCTTAAGTTTTAAAGTTGTCTTTATGTTATTGTTATCTAAATTGCTTTTTCTGTATTAATTAGTACAAATCTTTCTGGTTTTCTCTGAGACTATCCCTTTGGTCATTTCTTGTTGTGCAGTAGTATTCCATTGCAGTTGTAGACCCTAGTCCTTTTAGCCTGTTGATGCGCCCCCGCCCTCCCATTGAAAGGTGTCATTCTGGTTACAGGAGCTGCACAGAAAGGTGGTGACTCAGTTCCAGAGGTATTGCAAGATACACTCCATCACTTCTGACCAAGAAGACTCCATGTACTGGTACAGCTTTCTGGTGTATCACATGGCAAACGCTGACATGCGCCAAGTAAGTTGGCCTCACTCTGGATTCTTCCCTGTCTCCCTCCCTCCGGTTATGGTTTTACATTTGGTCAGGTTGATGCTAGAGGACTCAGAGCTGCGTCTTCTCATGGGCTTGGGGTCTGCCAAGGAGAGAGGCCAGTGTATTTTAATGAAAAAAAAATGTTATTAATACATGTTTGTGTTGAAATGACAGGGGCTTCCAAACAAACTTATACACAATCAACAGCCCCTCCCTTCCCCCAAGCAGACTTTGTCCCCTTAAAAATGAATTGATGGTTAACAGAAAGAAAGAATGGATATCCCACATCCATACATGCATGTATATGTGGATGACTTAGTAACCTATATGTAATATACATTATATATGGTGTTGTACAAGTTCTGTGTGTGTGTGTGTGTGTACGTATGTATGTGTAGGGATATACGTGTGTAAATAACTATCTAACTTTTTTTCTATTGATATCCATCTTTCCTTCCTGTTAATATCTGATTATATTTTTCAGGGAATGAAGTCTGTAAAGGGGCTTGTTTGCAGGTTTGTTTGGATACACACACACACACACACACACACACACACACACACACACAGATACACAGACACATAAGGTAATAGTAGAGGTTTGGGGTTTGGGGAAACTTTCCTGTAGGATTGGGGAAGGTACTAACATTTGAAAGGACGGTGTTTTATTGACTATTGTCATTGATCAGCAATTCTTCAGCCTTCTGTGTTGTCTTTATTTACAAAGTTGTAGTGATTTTGTATGTTATCTTTTCTACTCTGAATTTTTTATGCTGGAAGGCTTTATACAGGTCTTGTGCTGTTTCTCAGAATTTAGTCAATTGATTAGTCATCAGTTATTAAGTTCCCACTCTGTGCCAGCCACAGTGTGAGGTGCCTTGTGACCCTGGACAGGCTACATGGCTTATGTGAGCCCAGATTTCTCTGCTGTCCAATAGGGATAATGTAGTACTTTCCTTTTAGGACTGTTGTCAGGATCCAGGGACATACATGAAGCACTTTGCAAACCTTAAGGTACTAAATACATATTAGCTATTGTTAGGGTTTCCCCCCACTTTTTGTTATTACCAATAACATGAGATGCCTTTGTTTTAAATGATAACATGGTACCTGCAGTTCTTGAGATTCCCAAAGCTGAATGGTTTCCCCTTGCCTATAGGATTCACCATATTATACCTGTGTTTCCTATTGAGAGTAGGCAGAGGGAGCACAATGTGGTGTGGTTGAGAGAGCTAGCAGTGTGACACTGGGTGAGTCATGACTTAGTGCACTAGGTAGCCTCTGAGGCTCTGTGTTGGAGGGTGGGGGCTGACCTCCGTTTACTCACTGGGAGCTTGATGACATAAGTCAGGCTCAAAAGCTGTAGTGGGAAAGTGACTTGTGTCTATTTTGGAAGAAGTTGGCCCAGCTTTGGTGACAGCTTTATGTGGTACCAGGTATAGTTAGTATGTCCAGGGAAGTCATAGGCTGGTAGATGGAGAAAACTGGCAGGGACCTCGGAGGCCTTCAAGGCATTCCATCTCCTTCCATTCACTTTTAATTTTTTTTTTCTTAAATTCATTTATTTTTATTCTGGACTTCAACACAAAATAAAATGCAACCTCCTTTTACAGGAAGAAACTCAGGCCCAGGAGTGTAAATGACTTGCCCAGTTCTCTCTCATGCATGTAGTGAGCCTCAAAGGCAGAATTTGATCTGTTTCCTTACTGTCTCCTTGGGGCATGATCTGGCTTCTTGAATTTGTCAGCAGAGCACAAGCTCTTCCAGACCTTCTGAGCTGGAAAGCATTCGAGTGTGGGCTTGGGAATGAGTCTGAGGCTCGGCCAGCCAGAGCCTCCAGGTCAGAGGGCCCATCACCGCAGTGGCTTCAGGATAGGAGCTTGTTAGCCACAGACTCATGAACTCCATGCTCCTTAGTTGTATCAGGAGGGGTGATGACATGAATTGGCACGAGTTGGTCTTAGCACTTAATTCTAATTCTTGTACCTAGGTCAGCTCATTTGATCTTTACCAGCCGTGACATTGGGTGAGTCACTACACCAGGCCTGGGTTTCCTCATCTGTTAAATGCTGGGGCCAGAAGAGATCATTTCTGAGGCCTCTTCCGGCTCAGGTCTGGATCTTACATTCTGTGATTTCATAACATTAGCAAGACTGTTGATATTTTATTTCAGTCAGTCAATCCACAAACATTTAGGAAGCAACTGCTTATGTGCTGGATACCAGGCTAGGAACTAAGGATACAGGCAAGTATGAAACAACCCCCTATCCTTAGAGAGTTTACATTTTATTGGGAGAAATAGCACATATATATAAAACTAAATACAAACATGAACAGAATAAGGATGAAGTCTTTGTGGGGTAGGGAAGCACCAGTAGCTGGAGGGACCAAGAGAAGCTTCATGAATTCAGGCCACTTGAGCTGAGTTTTGAAGGAAGTGAGGGAGGAAGGAGGACTCTGCCCAGAGACAAGGACATGGCAGACAGAGTCACATATGGGTGGCAGATGGGCTCATTGAGCTGTAGAACATAAAGGGGAGGGATGTATAATAAAGCTGGACAGGTGGGTGGGGCCCAGAGGTGAAGGGCTTTAAATTCCAAACAGACATTTCTGTTTGTTGAGCAGTGTTGTGACCTGGTTTAACCCATGCTTTAGGAATATCACTTTGGCAGCTTGGCCGGAGGTTGGGTTGGAGGAGAGAGAGGGATGTGTTTTGATGCTTGGATGTCTGGTTTGCTTCATTTCTCATTCTTGGTTATATTCTGGGTAGTTGAGGTTGCTAGTGAAGTAAGCTATGAAGGAGTGAGGTGTTCTGGGGACCTAAAATGACAGGGATCCAGCAGCAGGTGCTCCTAGTGGCTGTAGGTGCAGCTTATGAGCTGCTGAAGGCTGCAGCCACAGGCAGGCCAGAGGAATCTGGTGGTCCTCTCCTGTCTGGGGGCCTAAGGTCCTTGGTGGAGCTGCACATAATGCCAGGGGAAATCAAGGCATCGTTTCCATCGTTTCTGTCCTTCCTCATTTCCGCCTTACTTAGATTTAGATTTAGAAATGGGAAGAGGGGATTTCTGGTGCCTGGTGCTGCAGAAATGTAGCTGTCGTCTTTGCTAGGAGACTCAGTGGTGGGTGGTATCAGAACTCAGCCAAGCAGATGCTCGTTCAGAAGGAACAGGGCAGGGGAGCTGAAGTTCCCCCACCTTCTTACCCAAGAAGAAATTCAGGGATGCTGCCCCAGATTCCTGCAGGGAGTAAATACATGGGATAGCATTTTCTTCATATAAACTTGAACCTGAGTTTGGACACTTGATTTCTTTCTTTTTTAAAAATAGTTTTTTAAAAATTGAGAACTTGGGGCGGCTAGGTGGCTCAGTGAATAGAGCGCCGGCCCTGGAATCAGAAGGACCTGAGTTCGGAGCCGGCCTCCGACACCTAATCCGCACAAACAAAAACCTAGCGGTGTAACCTTGGGCAAGTTACTTAACCCCAATTGCCCTAAAGGGGCAGCTAGGTGGCGCAGTGAGTAAGAGCGCCGGGAGTTGGGATGACCCGAGATCAGATCCGGCCTCAGAAAATGAATACCCACGCATAAATAATGACTAGCCGTGTAACCTTGAGCAAGTTACTTAACCCCAATTGCTTTAAAAAAAAAAATTGAGAACTTGAGAGTCATCAGCAAATATGAATATTTTCGCATATGAAGGACAGATAAAGGGAATTGCATATGAAATTTTGCCTCTGCCAAATAAAACTTTTTAAAAAAGTATACATTTACTATTTTTTCATTTTATTTCTCAATTAACAAGGATTTATTTTCTTGTTTTTCTACCCTTGTGGTTGTTGTTCAGTCTTTTCAGTTGTGTTTGACTCTCCATGACCCCATTTAGGGTTTTCTTGGCAAAGATATCAGAGTAGTTTACCATTTCCTTCTTCAGCTCATTTTACAGATGAAGAAACTGAGGTAAACTAGTTTAAGTCACTTGCCCTTGATCACACAACTAGTGTGCCTGAGGCTGGATTTGAATTTGGGTCTTCCTGACTCCAGGCCTGGCACTCTATCCACTGAACCACCCAGCTACACTTCTTTCACTCTGCCAATTTAAAAAAAAAAAAAGAGAAGCAAAACCTTTGTAATAAATAGCCATAGGCAGGCAAAACATAAAGTATCAAATATATTCTCAAATCAGCTTTTGAAGACATTCATTTGAAGGGGTGAAGGAAAGATTTGGAACAACAAAACCTGTGGTAGTAGCCTGGCCTTTTTTAAGGAAAATGATGGAAATCTTGTTTACATCCCCAGTATTTTCCAACTTTGTATCCACTCCTCTCAGAGAGCCGTTCCTTTAGTAAAGAAGACAACCTTTGGGTTTTACTGTTGTTTCTGAGGTTGAAGGAGCATCAGTGACATTGGCATCTTTGGATTTTGGTTTCCTCTGGCAAAGTCCTGTTCATTATATCATAGTTAAATCTCTGCATTTCCTACATGGGATACAGAAATCAGTTGGAGGCCTTGCTTACGCTGGTGCCTGTGTCCTTTGAACTAGTGAAGAAAGATTGGTGCCTCAGAGTCACATCAGAGACTTCTGAAGTTACCTTTGTGTGACTTATTGCTTTTGACAGGCATTGGCCAGGTTCTATTCTTAGAAATATGACATGCTCTCTAGTTTCCACCAGTAGGAATAGGCTTATATATGTGTGTATGTGTGTGTGTGTGTGTGTGAGAGAGGGAGGGGGGCGTAGAGATGGGGTGTCTCTCTTTGGGAAAACTAAACTGTCCTCCCTTTTATTTTAGGAACTTTGTGATCTACTGTTTTCCTTAGATTGGATTAAAGCAAAAACTGAACTTATGGGACCTGCGCATCTGATACATGAGTTTATGCAATATGGCCATCTTTTGGATAAGAAGGTAAGTACCCAGGTGAAAAGTGACAGCTTGGATGTCTCCTTGTTTTGATGTTGGGATCTATCTTTAATCGTGGGACTACCTAAAGTAAAGGGGATAAGTAAATATCACCTTAGAATGTAAGCTGCTTGAAGGAAGGAACTAATTTTTGTTTTGTCTTTCTGTCCCCAGCACAGTGGTTGGCACATAGTAGTCACTTAATAAAAACTCTTTGGGCGGTTTTCTTTTTCTTTTTTCCCCAGTATGGGGAGGTGGTGTGAGGAGAGAAAATAGATTTTTTTTTAGTTGAAAGAAAATTTAATTTAAAAAAATCTAGGGCGGCTAGGTGGCACAGTAAGTAGAACACCGGCCCTGGAATCAGGAGGACCTGAATTCAAATCTGGCCTCAGACACTTAACACAAAAACTAGCCGTGTGACCTTGGGCAAGTCACTTAACCCCAGTTGCCCTCAAAAAAGCAAAAAAAAATCTAAACTTAATTAGGTTCTGCTCTTTGAGTTGATTGTTTTCCTCTAGAATTTGCTTTTTGTCCTGTCTTCTGTGTTTTTCTTGAAGGGTAGGTTTTGGGGGCTTGAGGTTGGGACTAGAAAAATACATAATGATCGTTCTGAATAACTCTTGGAAATAATTTAGAACAACTTAAAGAGCGTTGTTTCTTGTGTTAGGAAAGTAAAACTACCCTAAATGTTGGCACCTGGCTAACTGAGCTTTTACTAGATCCTTTAAAAGCCAGACTAAGAGAGGTCACTTCACATTAGTTCATAGGAAAAGATGTTTTCTTCAGGTCTAGAAAATGACAACATCACAGAGACATTTAGAGAAATATCAAATTTTAGATCTGCTCACATTTCTAAGAGATTTCAATTTGCCATAGGATTGCACCGTCTGTGAGAATTTTCAAGAATTTTTATCTCTCAATGGACACCTTCTTGGACGCCAGCCATTTCCCAATATTGTGCAGCTAGGTCTCTGTGAGCCCGAAACTTCTGAAGTGTACCGGCAAGCCAAATTACAGGCCAAGGAGGAGGTCGATAAAGGGAGGCTTTATTTGGAATGGATGTAAGTTGGCTAAGACAGACTCTGAAAAGAGGTGAAGTTCAAATCATGCCACAGGTGTTCAAGCAGTGAACACTGGGAGGATTTTGGGGTTCTGAAGAATACTTTGACTTTTTAAAGAGCCCTTCTTAGAAATGGATTCCAGCCTCTAAGAAAATTCCATGGAAGTTAGTCTAGGAAGAGAGGGATAGAATCCCAAAGTCTAGGGAACTTGCATCTTCCGGTACAGGTTTGGTCCCTCCTCTGGCACTCGGAACCTGGACAGATGCCCCTGACACTGAGAGCATCCAGCATCTCATCCAGGGTTATGAGGCTGTATATCCATTCAAGGTGGGCCTTCTGGGTTTGTGGCTGGCTCTCTAAGACCATGCCAACCTAGCTCAGTGAGTAGGAGAGACATACTTATGTCAGTCAGGGAAGGTTGAGAAAATAGGCAGTGGGAAGAGCCCTGGGCCCAAATCCTTATCGAGCCGAGTGACTTTGAGGAAATTATTTAATCTTCCTGAGCCTCAGTTTCCTCATCTGTAAACTGGGAGTGGTGACACCTGCTCTGTCTGCTTCCTGGAGGTGACTGGCTTTCCAGGTCAGTCTCATGTTGGTGCTGTTGTGTGTACACATTTCTGTGTACTTGTTGTTTCCCCAGGCCCCTGGCCAGCACAGGCCCAGCATACAGTAGGTGCTTAAATGATGCTTGAGTGGTTGGCTGATTGAGGACAATGATCTGTAGACCTTCAGTATATCCAGGCCTCCCTTGATCCCTGTGTCCTCTCTTCTCTTTTGCTGCCAAACCTTCAGAAGGGAAGGCTTCTGTGTTTGATCCCTGCCCTCTGCTGTCTTTCTGTCTGGCTCCTACACTGGCCTTTTCCAAAGTCCTTTCCTCTTTATCTCCAGTGTGCCCAGCTCAGTGGCCTTTCTTTTGGACTCACCCTTCCTGTTCTTTCTGGGCCGCGGCCTCCCCCTTGAGACTTCCTGCAGCTCCCTGGTTTCTGTGGCCCTGCCTGTGTGGGCTCCTCATTCTCCATCTGCATGTCCCCCATGTGCTGGTAGGTCCTCTCCTGGTTCCCCCCTCTCCCTTCACTGTCCCTGCTCCCGTAGCTTCCATGATCATTTTCATGCAGATTTCTCCCAAAGAGTCATCTCTGCCTCTGTGCTCTTCCTAAATCCCCAGAGTAGGGAAGGGAGAGAGAAGGGAAGGAAGAGAGAAGGGAAGAGCCATTTATTAAGTACCCACTGTGCACCAGGCCCTGTGCTAAGCCCTTTACAAATATCATCTCCTTTGATTCTCACAATTGCCCTGGGCCGGGGGTGCTGTGATTATTCCCACTCTATAGGTGAGGAAAGTGAGGCAAGCAGAGGCTAAGTGCTTTGCTCACGGCTAGTCAGTATATGAGGCAGAAGTTGAAGCCAGTTGAAGCCACGTACAGATGAGCAGGTGAGGAGTTGTGCTCTGGCCGTTGTGCTACCAGCTGCCTCAAATACCAGATTTCTAGCTCCTGGCTGGACAGCTTGGTCTATATCGTCTGTCCCTTGCTTGCCTTCTCTCACACTGAACTGTTCCCAAAAGAGGTAGCCCTCCATTTACACTCCTTGTTCCATAGTCCTGGGTGTCTGACTGTGCCCCATGCCTGGATGCCCAGGCCCTCGTCTCACTCACTTGCCATCACCATGTATCTATTTAGTACTGACCTGTCCATGCATGTGTTGTCTCTCAGAGACAGATTGCAGGGATGATGGCTAGCATCGGTCATAGCATTTTAACGTTGGCAAAGCACAGGACACAGATGATTTCAGTTGATTCTATAAACCCTGTAAAATCTGTTCTATTATCAGCCCCATTTTATGGAGGAGGAAACTGAGGCTTGGAAAACACAGCTAGTAAGTGCCCAAGATGGGATTTGAACCTGGGTCTTCCTGCTTCCAAGTGCAGTATTTTATCCAGTGCATCTTCTTTGCCCCTATATGCTCCTTAGATGAGTAGATAAGATTGAAAAACTGATTATGGATTTTGGAGGGAGAGGTTCACTTATAGACAAAGTATTTTTCTGATTATGTATTATTATTTGTAAATATACAGTTATAAAAAGAATCTCAGTTTTGTCACTGTAGGGAGCTCCTAGGGTGGGAAATGCCCTTCACAAAACAGATTATAACCAGCCTGTTATTTTATATATCATGGGATCACAGAATCTCAGAGCTGAAAGGGACTTCTGAGGCCATTTTGTTTATATCATCCCTGAGCAAGAATCTCCTTGATGAACAAATCTCGGAAGTTGTCTGAGGTTTTCCTGAGTGGGAGCCCAGAACTCTGCAGACTCCTCTGTTTCCGTGCTGTAGTTGTTGTTACTGGCCACAAAGGTGATTTTTTTCTTCAGATCTCGCTGGTGATTTAGAGTTGGAGAGAATGGCCTTGGGTACCGGGCAGGCCTTCCTGCCTTCAAGGCCACCTTGGCTTCCGCAGCTCCCAGCTCCATGCCTCTCCTTTCATTTTTAACAGTTTGATAAATTGTTATTATTAATAATGAGCAACAACAATCAAGCCAGAAAAAGTCCATTCAGTTGTTTTCCTAATTTGCTTCCATTGGAATGAAATTCAGAGTACCCAGCACCAATTACTTTTTTCTAAAAATGTGGTCACATTTTTAGAAAAGAATAATTTTTTTAAATTTTTATTTAATTTGAAATCTGCATGTTGGTGTATTTTATTTGAAGAGGAGAAATATATTTTTTGAGGAGGAGGAAACAGGTTTCTCATCAGGTGTCATACTGGGAAGTATGGTTGCCAAGGACCCTCATTTACTGGGGCTTCTGTTCTCCTTTGTGTCTAGAAACAAAAAAACCATCAAGAAACTCTCCCGTTTAGTTGTCCGCCCCCACACAGATGCTGTTTACCACGCCTGCTTTTCAGAGGACGGGCAGAGGATTGCTTCCTGTGGTGCTGACAAAACCTTACAGGTGAGGCAGACCTGGTTCATGCCTCTGCTCAGTGAGAGGTGGGATGCTCATCCCATGGTGGGGATGGTGAGGAAACACGCATTAGAGACCCCACATGGGAACGGGCCCTGCTCTCAGATTTCTGAGGGCAGTCTTTCCTTGTGAAGCTTTCCCCCACCTGTTTGACATGCTTGTGAACTTGCTGGCAGGCATGGAGGGGGCCATCTCACCTCCTCAATTTAGCTCTCTGTTAGTCTAGCCATCCACCCCAAGCTCCCCTGGCACATATAGCAGCTCTCTTCTCTCTCCCCACATCTGCCTTCCACCTCCTCCATGAAAAATGGGCCAAGAGCTGGGACTATTCGGAGGGTGGGCAATAACACCTGTGGTTTCTGCTTGAGGTGCCAGTGTCAGGGGGTACTGGTTAGGACAGCATGGACCAACTGTTTCCTTCTGGCAGCTCTGAGCATTGTCTTGTCTGCAAATAGCAATGGGCCTCTTTTATTTTCTGAAGTCCCTTCATGACATGTGCAAGATGATTATTTTTAAAAATTGGTGTTGTGCCTTTTGCTTTTACCTCCCAGTCATATCCACCCTCCCTTATATCAAAGAACAGTTAAGCAAATCCTCTGATACACTGATTGTGTATGTACCATTTTGCATCTGTGGCCCCCTCCCTCTCTACTAAAAGGAAAGAGGCATGTTTTGTTATCTGTTCTCTGGGGTCTAGATTAGTTCTACAGTTCTCAGAGTCTAGTAGTGTTGGGAGCCATTGGAGATGTTTTCTTTCTGCTTATTCCAACTCTGTACAGCTTCATGCCATTTTTCTTACATTCTTCTGAATTTCTTATGTTTGTCATTTCTAATGGCAAAATAATTCTCCATTACATTCCACTATTCTTTAATTGATGGGCAGAGTTGTTTCTCTCTCTCTATCTCTCACGTGTGTGTGTGTGTGTGTGTGTGTGTGTGTGTGTGTGTGTGTGTGTGTATGTATGACCAGAAGCCAGGCCTTCTGACTCCATGATCTTCCCTCTCTATAGATCATGTCATGAGGCTGCACTGGCCTTGTCATGGGATTCTCCTCCTCCTTATTGTTGTTCCTCATTATCAGAGAGGAAAGATTTTTCCTGACATGTATTTAATCCTGTGTCCTGCAGGGGTCAGCGTTGCATGTCCACTATCAGGGGTTTTAGCTTTTGAATCCCTGAAAGATTAAGTTTTCTGCTGGTTGGACTCTGTCCACATAGTTACCCTTCTACTTACAGAAATGCACAGATGTCCTAATGATGGCTAATAAATGATGAATTGTTTACCAAAATGAAGGGAGTAATCTCTTTACCAGAAGAGATGAGTGTGTTTGGATTGTTGTTTGTCAACCCTCGTTTGGTCTCTGCAGTTAACACCTGTTAGGATGGTCCTTTGAAACAGGGGTTTCACCGAAGGGTTCCATCCTCTTTCCCCTTCCCCCTCAGGGTCAGGTGGTGGTGCAAGGATTGGTCAGGAGTTGTTTTATACCTCTGCAGGTGCTGAAAGCAGAAACGGGAGAGAAGCTCCTGGAAGTCGAAGCCCATGAGGATGAAGTGCTTTGTTGTGCTTTCTCCAAGAATGGTAGATTCATAGCGACCTGTTCAGTGGATAAGAAAGTAAAGGTAGGCAAATGCTTTGCCCTGTGGCTTGGTGCTACAGTGTCATGTGAGGGTTTTTTTTTCCTGTGCATTTTGTCTGTGTATTCCTCTAAAAGTCCTGTTCTGATGACTTCCCACATGGGATAGAGATGATTCTAGGTGGTCACGAGGGGTCTCATAGGCTTTGTTTTCAGAAAGTAAACTCTGACATGTCTTCCCAAGCTAGAAAGGCTTTGAATACAAGCCTGGTGAAGGATTGCATGTCTGTTGTTTATGGATTGGCATAGGTAAGCTCAGTAACCCCCATCATCTGGTTGGTTCTAGGCTGGTAAATTTTTTTGGCCACAGAAGCTCTTGAAGCCCCCCCTATCAAGTTATAGAGGGGCTGCAATCTACATTGGTGAAGGGACTGCCTACATGAATGAAATTAAAGAACCTTGCATTACTGGAGTACAGGTGGTGTAGGTCACTGAGATTGGAGCCAGAAGACTTGGGCTTAGTTCTGCTGCTTATGAGCTGGGTGATATTGAATAATCAAATCAATCAGTCAGTGAGGCTTTATTATAGTTGATCACCTTGTTAGGCCTCAGTTTCATTATCTATAAAATGAAGGAGTTTGACTAGATTAAATAGGGGCTCTTAACCTGGGAATCAGTCCATGGACTTATCCCAGCTTTGATGTTGAATGGAATAAAAATGACATCTTTTTAAAAAAATTATCATCATCATCATCATCATCATCATCATCATTAGCTTTTTGGAGGGGGAGGCAGGCAGTTGGGGCTAGTGACTTGCCCAAGGTCATATGGCTAGTAAGTGTTAAGTGTCTGAGGTCAGATTTCAACTCAGTTCCTCCTCAGTTCAGGTTCTGTACTCTGTTCACTGTGCCACCTAGCTGCCCTATAAAAATGACATCTTTTAACAGAAATTTAGCATTTCCTTCAGTTGTGAATTTTAAAAACACATGATTCTGAGAAGGGATCCAAAGGCTTCCTTAATCGCTAGAGGAGCCCATGATACCAGAAAGGTAAAGAACTTCTAGAGGAGGTGGTTCCAAGAGGTGAATCTGTTGTGCTTGCTGCAAGATGGCGCTCTCAAAAGTGATTTCATTGGTCTGTGGGAACAGCAAAGGTTCTTTGTTTTTTCTTGAAACTAGAGGCAAAGATGAACCTGCCTATTCTTGAATTATTCTTCTCCATTTATTTTTAAAGGGTTGCCTCAGAGTTGTTTCCATATGAAAGTGTTGGCCTGTCTTGGTGTGCAGTGTGTGTGATTGTGAGAGTTTCATTTAAGTGTAGTCCCTAATGGTTCACAATCAGAGGACACCTGCCACAGGACTATGTGTAGACAGAGGGTGGATCCTGGATTTGCTCATTGCTCTTTCCATTTGGTCTTTCTATGGATGTCTCGATGTGGCATGACAGAGAAGCTAAGGGGCACCTTCTTTATGGGCCACTCTGTGGGATAGGAAGGGTGGAGGGATAGATGGATTCCAGTCCAGGCCCACTTGGTGTGCTGGCCTCAGGTTTCATGATCCTGCAGAGAGTTCTTGTCTGCAAGAGCTCAGGTTAGACTTGATTTTTCCATGACCTTCTAAGCAGGTGAGGGGGCCCAGGAGAGACCTGGGCTCCTGTGGGGGTTTTGCCTTTGGGGCTCTCGCTGCCTTGGAGTGGATGCCTTCAGGCAGAGTTATGTCTGGGTCCCCAAAGCTTGGGCTGGGCATTGCTCACTCACAGTCCATCCATCACTTGTTGGAATGCTTGATAGAGTCATTTGAGATCAGACCTTGAGGCAGCTAGTATAGTGGCAAAAAGAATACTGGGTCTGGAGAGAAGATATGGGTTAAAATTCCTCCTGTGCAAGTTACAAGTCACCATATGACCCTGGGCAAGCCATTTGACCTCTCTGGACCTTAGTTTCCTCATCTGTAAAGTGGGGAGATTAAGGGGTTTTTTTGTGTCACACAATCCTTTGGTAAACCTAATACTGCCTTCTCAAAATCAGTTTTTAGATAAATAAAATAACAATTACAAAGGAAACCAATTGTATTGAAATATAGTCATCAAAATAATTTTAAAAATAGGTTTGTGAGCTTCAGGTTAAGAATCTCTGGAGCAGAGGCATCTAAGAGACTTTCTGGGACTGTGCTCCCACATGATCTGTGCACTCAAGTCAACTGACCTCTTTGGGCTTCTTCATTTCCATCATTTGTGAGAAGATTCAACCAATTAATCAATAATCGTTTATTAAGTTCCTCCCAAGGTGCTCAAGGGGCAGCTAGGTGTCACAGTGCACAGAGCGCTAGGTCTGGAGTCAGGAAGACTCATCTTCCTCAGCTCAGATCCCAGCCTCAGACACTTACTAAGCTGTGTGACTCTGGGCAAGTCATTTGACCCTGTTTGCCTAGCTTTGCTCATCTGTAAATGAGCTGGAGAAGGAAATGGCAAACCGCTCCAGCATCTCTGTCAAGAAAACCCCAAATGGGGTCACAGAGAGTCAGACACGGCTGAAATGACTGAACACTAAACAAAAAGCAAAAGCTTAATGATTTTGCGCCAGGTGCTGGTTTGACTTGCCTCCAGGAGAGCTAAAATCCGTCTTGAAACTCTTTGGGGAGTTCTCAGTTTTCATTCATTCATAGACATGAGTGAACTACCCAGAGTTTGATTTGTGTGGGTGCTATACAAGTGTAGAGGCTCCTGGGGGGCACCACAGTGCACAGAGTGCTTTGCCTGGAGTCGGGAAGACCTGACTGGCTGTGTGACCTTGAGCAAGTCACAGAACCACTACTTGCCTCAGTTTCCTCATCTGTAAATGGGGACAATACCAGGGCTGTTGTGAGGATCAAATAAGATAATAATTGAAAAGCTTTTTACAAACCTTTGAGTGCCCTGTGAATGGTCACTATTACTATTATTATTGCTATTACTGTATCATTGCCATCACATAATGAAAATAGATGATTAAAGGCAAGTAAGGACTGCAGCAATCTAGATAGTGCCTGAATCTTACAGACGCAGCAGCCAAGGGCAGAGGTTTAAGTGCCATACCTAGGGGCTTAAAAGTAGTGAGAGGCCAAGTGAGGATGGAACCCAGGTCTTTTACCGCTAAATCCAGAACTCTTGTGCCCCTCAATTATTTGTAACAGTCAGCTGGGGCTACACCGTCTATGAGCTGCCTCTCCTTCCCTCCTGGGTATTGGGTGCTAACCTCCTTCTCAGAGGTTCTCTTTCATCTGTTCTGTATATATCATTTTCCTCCTTCCTTGTCTCCCTTCCTCCCTCCCCCTCTCTCTCTCTCTCTCTCTCTCTCTCTCTCTCTCTCTCTCTCTCTCTCTCTTCCCCACTTCTGTGTCCCATCCTCCCCCACCCCGTCTCCTTCTCTGTATATGATCTCATAGCATATCTACATAGACTGCATCCATATGTTGTCTCCTTGAAGGTAGAAGTCTCTGTTTTCTCTTCTCTTTCCCAGGGCTTGAGACATAGTAAGGAGTTAGCAAGTGCTTTTTGGTTCATTAATCAGTGTTTTCAGGAAATTTGTAATCATGTCAGAAAAGATGCTCCTGGGTAGGCTGGTGGAGATGTTTCCTTCTTTGCCTCTGTGCAGACTGATGTATATGCCCTGGCCAGCATTGGCTCTATACCACAGCAGGAATTCGGGATTGTTCTGGTCCTCTGTTTTTCCTTTGAGAACATCCTGTTGTCACAAGTCTCTGAGAGAAGTCAGTTTGCTGCCTCAGCATTTTAAAAAAAAATCTTTTTTAGATTTGGAATTCAAGGACTGGGGAGCTGGTACATACCTATGATGAGCATTCGGAGCAGGTCAACTGCTGTCACTTTACCAATATGGAACACCACCTACTCTTGGCCACTGGATCCAGTGACTATTTCCTCAAAGTAAGTGAATGTCGAGATAGTTTTTTGAGTAAATTTATTAGTATGGCTTAAAATCCATCCCTTAATTTTCTTATATTAAAACATAGGAGCATAAATTTAGAGGCGGAAGGGACTTTAGAATCCAACTCTCTTATTTTACAGATGAGGAAACTGAGGCAGAGAAAGGCTAAGGACTTACCAAGCATCTAAGGTGGGATTTTGAACTTGGGTGTTCTTGACTCTAAGCCAGGTGCCCTAACCATTAGACTGAAGTGCATGTCAGTGTTTGGTAGGGTTTTGTAATTAATAATCACTAAAAGAAAGAGGTTTTATACTATGCGAGAATGCTGAGAAAGACATAAGGATTAAAACTGCCAGGCACTTGGAAAGACCTGATACATTCCTTTTGTTGCCAGAGTGACAAGTTTCACTCTTGAAACCCTTAGGAGTTTTTTTCCACGGTGTGCTGATGACAGTTAATTAGTTACATTATTAGATTGAAGATTTGCATTGAGGAGTACCAGAAACACCCATTGCTGGAGTTAAACAACAGTTTCTGCTATAGATTGCCTTTTAAAAACATCTTTGGGTAATTCCTATGACTGAGACGTACCTTCCATCTGAAGGCCAAGCTCAGAAGCAAAACTATGACTGTTTTGAGCTAGTTAAAGTAGGCAGTAACTGTCCAGACAGTTTTTTAGTGTTCAAACTAATGGACTAGGGAAGCCTTAGCATTCCCTAGTGTCCTTTAGATTTTCACTTAAGTGCAGTCCCTTGGCAAGGTATTCAGTAGTTCATGGCACCTCTGGAATACCATGAATTAAATGTCTTTCCTTACCTTCAGAAAAATGAAAGAAGCAGATTTAGTCTTGGTGTAAAAGAGAAAGTGTGACAGTGGGCGGTGGTGGCCCTCTGTTGCTGGAGGTCTTTGGGCACAGGTCTTGTTGTGAAGGAGACTGGGCTTGATTTGTTGGCCTCTGGGTCACTTCCAGTCCTGAGATTCTGCATTATTATCTTATCACCAGTTAGCTTTCTTGTTTCTTTTTTCACCTAGCTCTGGGATCTGAATAAGAAGGAATGTCGGAACACCCTTTTTGGCCATACAAATTCTGTGAACCACTGTCGATTCTCACCGGATGATAAACACCTGGCCAGTTGCTCATCGGATGGAACATTGAAGGTATGTTTTTGTATGTGCCTGGAATGGGCCACAGTTTCATTGGGTATATTCTGATTTATTAGAAAGTGCTTAGATTTAAAAATGGGAGCCATTAATCTGTTTCCCATTAACCTTTCCAAGGAGCATGGTCAACTTAGCCATAGCTATTTGTCAGGAGACTCCCAGGAATAGTTGACATCTGTGTTCTTGAAGCATAGATACTTTGGGTTCACCAGCTGGAGAATTTGTTAATGTGTATGACTTTGATACATTTTTAATTGTATGCTATTGGCACTTTAGGGGACCTGTGAAGGTAACAGGGCACAGTGCATAGGAAATTGACTCCAGAGTCTCGAAGGCCTGGATTCAAATGCTACCATGACATGTCCTGGCTATGTGACCCTGGGCAAGTTGTCTCCCTGTGGATCAGGTGCCTCCCTGTATTCCTGGAGGGGCTTTCCTTGCTGGGAGTTCTGTAATAGTGAATTTACCTGTTTGGTCCAACAAGAACAAGGATGCACTAACTCAAAGAATGCTTATTATAGTTACTGATTTTTATGCTTTCACTGATGTCCTGCTTGGATGCATCATTGTAACAAGTCACTATGGGCCTCAGTTTCCTCATGTAAAATTAGGTGGTTGGACTAGATGGGCTCTGAAGTCTCTCCTGGCTCCAGATCGGTGGTCTCGTAACCCTGTGACCTGGCATTAGAGGGCAGGTGCTGCCAAGCCATCCACCTTCTGAATCAAGGCCTGGCACATGGAGATTTATCTCCTTAGATTAGTCTTAGACTCTTTTCTCTTCCTCCAACCTCAGATCTAGCCTTCATGAGGTGCTGTTGCTGCTTACATGTGGGTGACTTGGGATCCATCCCTTTCTTTCTTTTTCCTTAGTATCTCAGCTCAGGCTTTAATGCCTGTGAACAGCTTCTTAAGATGGTCCTTTTCCCACCTAGTCTTTGTTCTTTCATGGCCTCAGAGCTGCTAGAACAGTTCCCTCTGGTGCCATTTTCATCACATAATTTACCTGCTTAATTCAGTTCAATTCAACAGGCATTTGCTTGTTGCTGGGCTTCATGCTGGGCCCTGTTCTTGGTGTTGGGGATACATAGACAGAAACAAAACACTCCCTACCTTCTGGGGCTTACATTTATGAACTGACTGTAAATGAGAAATCCTGTGAGAGTCCTACTGGGCCAATAAGGAAGGGCTTCCCAGAGAAGGTGGCATCAGAGCTGAGCCTTGAAGGAAGCCCAGATGAGGCAGGAAGGTAGCAAAGGGAATGCCAAGGATTGGTGGAATTCCTCCTTATCTGATCTTGAAGATTCACCACCCCCTGAAACCCTCCCTTCCTCTAACAGACACTCCCCTGGGTGGTGTTCACACTTGCCTGGCACCAGGGGAGGTCTGGGGTGGATCCTTGGCTGCAAGAAAATGACTTCTCCATATGTACTTCTATCTTCCCTCCAACTCCCCTCCATGAGGAGTTGGCCCCTCACTAGAATGCAAATTCCTTTGGAGAGCAGGTAATGCCTTGTTTGCTTCTTGAGACTCCTGGCTCAGCTCATCTTCAGATTTCTGCCCTTCTTCTCTTACTGTCTGTACCCTCTGCACCCATCTCTGCCCTCAGGCCTGCTCTCTGGGTGTTGAGGTACCAGCCATGCTGTGTCTTTCTAGGCTTGAGTGGATTCCTCTACCTCCTTGGCAAGAGCCTTATCTTGGCTTAGATAGCCTCTCCTCATTCTAGCCCTGCTTGGCAGCCCCCTTTATGGCTTTAGATTGTAAGCTTCTTCAGGGCAGGGACTGTTTTCTTGCCTATATTTGTATCCCCAGTGCTTATCACAGTACTTGACACATATTTTAAGTTCTTAACAAATGCTTGCTATATCTGTCTTTCTGTCCATCCATCCATCCATCCATCCATCCATCCATCCATCCATCCATCCATCCATCTATCTATCCATCTATCCATATCTGATACCCCTCATGCACCTTCCCTCTTCTGTTTCCAACATAAGGCCTTTGACTCATATCCTATAGCTCGAGTATAACAGTCATTAAGCTGTTCCTGAGCTAGTCTGCTTTTCTGCACTTAGGTTTGTTATTTATAAAATGATTGGGCTTGATTAGATCAGAGGTTTTCACCTGGAGTCTCTGAACTTGGTTTTTTAAATGTTCTGATGACTGCTTCTTCAGGACAGTTGATTTCCTTTGTTATCCTATATATGTTGTTTTTATGCATTTAAAAACATTTTGGGAAAGGGCCCATAAGCTTTACTAGGCACTGCCTCTGGGGTTTCTCTGTGTGGACATCCTTTAAAATAATGTCTGATAGCCTTCAAAAGTTAAAGTCCTCTGAAGCCTTTGACTAATAACACCCTCCACCCCCCCCACCCCCACCCCCACCCCCAGTTCTCCACACAATTCTGATGTGCGAGCATTGTTGAAGTACAGTGAGTAGATCCCTGTGGTAAGGCTAAGACTATTGAGAATCATGGACTTAAGACTGAAAGGAAGCTTGGAAACATCCTGTCCAGTCCAGCCCCTGTTTCTTACATCCTGGGGCTCCAGTGATTGGCCCAAAGTCACACAGAGGGTGAGATTCTAAGAATCTGTGGTAGGATTTGAGCCCAAGTCCTCTGACTTGTGAGCCATTGCTCATTCCACTGCATCTTGTTTATTCTAGGTGTTTGAGTAGAAGGCCTGCTCTCATCTTCACTCTTGTGTGACCTTGGGCAAGTGACTTGACCTCCTGGGCCTCAGTTTCTGTATCTGTAAAATGGGGGTGGGTGGATTAGATGGCCTCTGAGGTCTCTTTCATTTCTAAATCTATAATTCTATGATCATTTATGGTAGGCCCAGAGGAGAAGTCATGTGTGGCCATTCTAATGTTAGAAATTACAGAATGTCTTAGCTGGCAGGGACCTCAGGCGTCATTTAGCAAAGGTTGCATCTGACCAATATTCTTCTCTATAACCTCTAGTCATTCATCCTGCCTCCCCTTGATGGCTCTCTCCAGGTAGCCCATTCTGCTTTCTGGGCTGCACTGTCCTGACAAGAGCCTAAATCCTGGCTGTCTGCAGCTTCCAGGCAGTGCTTCTGGTTCTTCTCTTTAGGAGTCAAACAGACCAAGTCTTAGCTTTTCTCCCTCATCACTTAACTGGGTGAGATCTTCTCTTTACTGGCCACTGAGGTGAGCTCCTTTGGAGCTCCCTTTTTCCTCATTGCAAGGGTAGCGGGGAGAGGAAACTTTGTCCTTAGTTGCACTGAAAGGCATGTGCATCAGTGTCTGCTCTGCCCGTACATCTGAGAGGCTCTCCGTGGGCAGGCCAGAGTCCTCAAAGTTCAGCCCTTCAGGTGATCTTGGGATCAGAGCGGCCTTTGCCTACCTCCAGGAAGCGCCATGTCTCAGCAGCTGGCATGGTACTGGCTAAGAAACAGTGCCTGACATCTAAGGAGCTCTTTGCAGTCTGTAAGGTGAGGCAGGGTTTATGGGTATCACTATCCCCACTTTACAGATAGGGAAACAGAGGCCCAGAAAGGATCACAGGTGTAGAGCTGAGAGGGATTGGAGAGGCCATCAGTCCCAATATCTTCATTTCATAGATGAAGAAATGGAGACATAGCCATCCAAGGTCCGGTGGCCAGAAGTTTTTGAGCTGGGATTTGAATCCATGTCCCCCTGATTCTGAGTCTGACGTCCTGTTTACTACCATGCTACTTAAGGAGAAGACTTTCTTAGCAGAGTCAGAATAGGCTGAAGAAAACCTTGGTGTCTTGTGCTGCCATAGCTCAGGTACTCTTGGGTTCTGTAGCTTCGTGCTCCAGAATCAGCACTGCAGGTCTCTCCTCATTCACCCCACTCACCATTACTTGCTTTTCTCTTTTGCACATTGTACTCCCTTATCATGCATTTGTTATATTCAGTTAAGCCATCAAGGCTGTACATTGTGCTGGGCGCTGTCTGAGATGCTAAGAGTACAGTGCAAAGAATGAAACATACCAGGTCGGTGAAAGTACTTGTCTGAACCCCCCAAAAGTCCTCCTTGTCACCACCTGAGCTTTAACCTGTTCTGCTCCAAGTAAGTGATGGGTGGATTTGTACTTTTAAAAATCCACATGATTCTCTGGACATTCTATTTGCATTATATTGTTTAGTCATTTTTCAGGCATGTCCAATTCTTTGTGACCCAGTTTGAGGTTTTCTTGGCAGAGACTACTGGAGTAATTTGCCACTTCCTTCTCCAGCTCATGTTACAGATGAGAAACTTAGGCAGACAGGGTTAAGTGACTCGTCCAGGGTCATATAGCTAGGAAGTGTCTGAGATCAGATTTGCATTCAGGTCTTCTTCACTCCAGGCCTAGCACTTTGTGCACTATGATGCGACCTCACTCCTCCTTTATTTACATTTACATCCTGCTTGTTGAGAGTCAAGAAAGTCTAGTGAATAGATAGCCAACCTGGAAGCCGGGAGCCCTGGGATTAAGGTCTGCCTCTGATACACAACATGTGCTTCATATCCCTTGGTGAGTTGCTGGCCCTATTGGTGCCCAAGGCAGCTCTGAAAGGCTCTGAGGACGAGTCTGGCCCCACCTCCCCTCCCGTGTTAATGCATTTCCACTTGTTGACCCTGCTTCTGCTGTATAACTTTCAGAAAAGATGAAGATGGAAACTTTAAGGAAAATCTAATAAAAAGTAGTGCTTCACCTAGAAAAAAATTCCTTAGGGATCATGGCTGTGTGAGGTTTAGTTGTTTGAAATTTGATTTGTTCCTTTCTTTTTTAATCAAAGCTTTGGGATGTCAGTTCAGCAAATGAATGGAGCAGCATTGATGTGCGGCAGCACTTGCTGAAATCTGACGGGCTTCAGGAAGATGCGGACCTGACGGTGAAATGCTGCTCCTGGTCCAGCGATGGCGCACGAGTGATGGCAGCTGCCGCCAGCAGGCTCTTGGTGCGTATGGACATATAAAATGATGGTGGGAATGCTCTCCTTTTCTTTGTTGAAATGCATATGCAGGTGGTTTCGCTTCACTCCAGAGTGTGTGCGGTGTAGATGTTCTTAGACACAGCGAAGTGAGGGAAAGTAACTGTGTGATATTGGCCAAGCTACTCATCCTGGGCCTCAGTTTCCTCGTCCCTAAAACAGGTGCGTGGAAACGAGGTGATTACGTAAGCAGCGAGGTGGCTCAGTGGATGGAGCCCTGGGCACTGAGTCAGGAAGGCCCGAGCTCAAATCTGGCCTCAGATGTTCCCAACCACTGTGACCTAGGCCAAGTGACCAAGCCACTCTGTGCCTCCATCTTCTTTTCTGTAAAATGGGGATAATAATAGCATCCACCTCCAGGGTTGTCCTGAGGATCAAATGAGATATTGGTTGTGAAGTGCTATGTGAGCCTTAAAGCTCTCTATAAATGCTATCAACACCATCATCGTCGTCATCATCGTCGTTGTCATTGTTAGAGGCTCCTTCCAGCCCTTACGTGATTCTGGGACTACAGGAAATTCTTAACGTTCACTGAGAAAGTCTGGGAGAGAATGTGAAGTGAAAAAAGGGGGTGGCTGTGGCATAAAGTGGAAAGAGCATAGTGGGTTTGAAGTTAGAGGGATCTGGGTGGAAATCCTGGTCTTGTCATTACTTCTGTGGCCCTAGGCAAGACTTCAGAAGGTTGTCCTGAACAAGACGATGTTTCTTTGTATGTGTCACCTGTGATTAGGATCAGGACAGTGCTGTGACTGGGACCTCCTTGGTACAGGGAACTCCTGGGTGAGAAAGCGCCCTCCACCAAAGTGGGTCAGCATCTTTACTGGAACTTTCTGTGCTAGGGAGTGGCCTGGGTCACTTAGAGATTAAGGGACTTGGCCTGGGTCACACAGTGTGAAGGTGCCAAGGCAGGATTGGAACATGGGACTTCCCGGCTTCGGGGCTGGGTCTCTATCCAATGTGCCTCTCAAAAACTGTCTCTCCTTGCTCTTCCACATGGTCTCTGAGGTGGTGGTTGTCATCAGTAATAGCATGTGTTGGAAGCCATGGAGCAGGTCTGCACATCCTGTGGCTGGTGGGCCGCTTATGGCACACCAGAGTATTTCCTCTATGTACAAGGATGTTTTCTTGCACAATTTTTGTGAGCAGCCCGAAATCCTTTGGTGTGCCACTGGTTGTGCAGACCTGTTATAGGGCAAGGAATATCCTGTCTTATTTAGGGGCTTTTAACTTCATGGGGGTTCATGAACTCCCCCCCCCCACTTAGTAGGATTTTATTTTTTCCAATTACATGTAAAGATAGTTTTTAACATTTACTTTTATAAGCTTTTGACTTTTTTCTCCCTCCTTTCCCTCTCCCTTCCCTACACTGGCAAGCAGTCTGATATAGGCTATCATATTGAACATATTTCCATATTAGTCATATTGTGAAAGAAGGTTCCGAGCAAAAGGGAAAAACCATGAGAAAGAATAAACAGAATGAAATAGTATGCTTTGATCTGCATTCAGATTCCATAGTTCTGTCTCTGGATATGGTTGGCGCTTTCCTTCGTGAGTCTTTTGGAATTGTTCTGGATCACTATACTGCTGAGAAGAGCTAAGTCAGTCATAGCTGATCATTGCACACTGTGTTTGTTACTGTGTACAATGTCCTCCTGGTTCTGCTTGCTTCACTCAGTATCAGTTCATATAAGTCTTTCCAGGTTTTTCTGAAGTCTGCCTGCTCATCATTTCTTATAGCACAATAATATTCCATTACTTTCATATACCACAGCTTGTTCAGCCATTCCCCAGTTGATGGGCATCCCCTCAATTTCCAATTCTTGGCCACCACAAAAAGAGCTGCTATAAATATTTTTGTACATGTGGGTCCTTTTCCCCTTTTGATGATCTCTTTGGGATACAGCCCTAGAAGTGGTATTGCTGGATCAATGGGTATGCATAGTCTGATTGCCCTTCGGGTATAATTCCAAATTGCTCTCCAGAATGGTTGGATCAGTGTGAACTTGTTTTTAAAAGCATTTTTATGACCGTATTTTGATGTAATTGTATTTTTGCTATACTGTGCTTTTTATTTTATGCATTTAAAGACACAATTCTGAGAAGGGGGTCATAGGCTTCCCCAAACTGACTGCCAAAGGAGGCAGATATAAAAATGGTTAAAAACTCTTGATAATGCAGTAGTCTTTAATTAGTGTGGGGAACAGCCCATGTGAAAACTCCATCCAGTACCAGATTGGTGACTCTTCTTGTAACCCTGCCCTAGAGAATTTCCCTGGGGCAGATAGAGGTCAGGTGACTTGCCCAGGGTTTCACACCTAATGTATAATACAGATTGAGGTGGGATTTGAACTCATAACTGCACTGTTGTGCTCCCTCTCCTCACTGTACCAGCAGCCTTTCATCTTATACACTCACATGAGGTATTTTTATTATTCAGAGATCTTTCATATGCATGACCTTGTTTGATACAACTAACAATGTGAGAGGCAGGGAAGGTGGTGTTAATTTTACAGATGTGAAAACAGGTTCACTGGAAGGCTTCTCTAAGGCTGCATACAGACACATCTTTGGCTGCAGCCTAAAACCCCAAGCCAGGTCTCTCAGGTCTCAATCTGATCCTCTGTCCGCTGGGTGACACTGTCTCACTAATAGTAATTAAAGGGAAATCTAAAATCAAGCATTTATTGAGTACCTACTGTGTGCCAGGTTCTGTGTGGAGTGCTTTACAAATATGATCTCATTGGATCCTTAAAACAATCCTGGGACGTAGGGAGGCAAACAGGTTCAGTGACTTGCCTAGGGTCATACAGCTGGTAAGTGTCTGAGATCAGATTTGAACTCAGGTGTTCCTGGCTCCAGGTCTCAGTCCACTGTGCCACCTGCAATGACTGACAGAAATGTAAAATGGAGGGCTTTGGCTAGATGACTTTTAAGGTTTCTTCTAGCTCTCATCTCTGGGTTTTGGTCCCGGGTCCTGTGACTTCTTAGGGCCCCAGCTTCATCCTCTGTAAAACCAGAGAACTGGACCTGCTGGCCCCTGGGTCCCTTCCATCTCCAGATCTCAGACCCTTTGAATGTGTACCATGAAAACTGAAGGATGGTCATGGAGCCATGCACCGTAGGAGCAGGGCCCCGAGACAAAGAGATGCTCTGAGGAGGAGCACACAGAAAGGATCTTTTCCCTTTATGCACGCAGACATGTGTGCACAAGCAGTTCTTTGCAAAATTTGTTGATGTTAAAGATACATCCAGGGGAACAGCTGTGTGACTCTGGGTAAATCCCTTCTCTCAGTCTCAGTTTCACCATTCGTAAAATGGGGATAATAATGCCAAATTAGGCTTTGCAAACCTTGAAGTCCAATAGAAATAGATTCTGTTGTTAAACTTAAACTGCCTTCTTTGCTTCTGAAATCCTTGTATCTCATTTTTTATGTTGAATTAAAGCTATTGAATGAATGAACTAATGAAAAAAAATTAGTGCTCATTTTCAGATCCTTTGCTAGGATTGCCTTCAGCATCGTGGGACCTCTATGATTTCTTTCTTTTTTAAAATTTTTTATTTTTGGAGGGCAATTGGGGTTGACTTGCCAAAGGTCACATGGCTAGTAAGTGTTAAGTGTCTGATGGCAGATTTGAACTCAGGACCTCCTGACTTTAGGCTCGGTGCTCTGTTCACTGCACCATCTAGCCATCTAGTGTTCTTTAGTTTGGTTGGCCTTTCCTTCCTTTATTCTTCATTCCTGCATTTGCCTCCTTTACTGTGGCCTCTTGGGCTATCATCCTGCTCCAAATGTTGGGCCTTTCCCCTCACTGCCCAAGTAATGGGGACGGTTGCAGCTGTTCGCCTCCTGCCAACTGTTCTCATTTTCAGAAGGTCATTTTCAGGAATCCCCTATTCTTGAAAATATTTAAACTCCCATGATTCTTCAGGCAGCCTCTTTATGGTATTGTCTGTTCTTTTCAGGGTGTGACTCCTCTGTCAGGGAGACCATTCACTGCCTTTCTCCTTTTGCAGGGATAAATAAATAACCAGGATGCTCTCAGGAATACAACAGTGTTATTGCTCTCAGTTACCAATACAGGCCAGAATTCCTTTCCCCCTGAGGATTACAGTTTGGTCCTAAATTGCCATCAGGTGAAAATTAGTATAAAGTATTCTTACTGCTTTAAAAAAAAGTCTTGAAAGAATATGTTCAGTGACTTAGAAACTTCTTAGACAGTGAAAGAAAGTGTGAATAAGTAAGAAATAGTTTGTTTTTCAGTTTTCCCATGGGGAAGTGTCTTGGTCACAGTGAAGTCATTTTTTTTTTTGCTTTAGCAACAAACTAAAAATGGTTGAATAAATTTTTTGCAAGTTTTTGCTTAGCATTATTATGGAGTCTTCATTCACTGTGATACTTTCTGTCTTTGGGATAGATCTGCACATAGCGGATCACTAATTGCTTGGGATCATGCTCTCCACCCATGTGGATTGCAGCCCCTTCAGACTTTCTCAACCTCTTTGATCTTTGTCTGGAGCTCTCCACACATCCCTTATGGAGGGTCCATTTGATTCATTAGAGGCCTTCCTTGGGTTCTTCGAATATCTCAGAAGTGCTAGTGGACACCGTGGGCTGCCTCTTTGTGGTTTTCTCCTTCACAGTTCATGACCAGACTGCCTGCTTTTCTGGTCTTTTGTATCCTTGGTGGGGTTTTGTCCTATCTCACCCCCTTTTAAAAATTTGTTGATACTTTTTTTTTTAAACAGCACAGTTGCCTTCCTGTCACTGCTTAATTACAAAAGAATTTTCTCTCAAAACAGAAACTACAGTTAAGGAAGACAGACACGCTGGCCATATTTGAGAATGTTTACCTCATTCTGCACCTGTAGTTCCCCTCCTCTGGCTGAGAGCTAGGAAGCAGGCTTCACTGTCTGTGCCCTGAAGTCACAGTTGCTCACATTATTGTTTAGAATTTTAACTTCTTTTGATATTGTTCCCTTATACATTATTGTAGTCAGATCATGTCTTTTTCACCACTTCTTGGGGGGCCTTCATGCCAGCAAAGTGCTTACAGTTCATCATGTATCTTTCTTTCACCCTTAAGTTACTTATGCTTCAAATTTTTCCAAATTCATGGTCTATGTTTTGAAGTCAGGGAGCATGTTAAATAAATGCGCCTTTGTATTAGAGTAGTTTAGGATTATTGAAAGGACTATATATTTGCCCGAAAGTGGTTCAGCAAGTGTTAAAATACCTCATAGATGTCTGCAGAGCTCAACTCCAGCACAGCCTTCTATAGGAAGCCTCTACTGCTCTTCCCCAGGAACTAGTGCCCTGGGATCCAGAAATTACCTGGAAATGACTTTACGTATTGTTTGGATTTACTTTTCTGTGTATGTGTTGTTTCTGAATGCTCTCCCTTCCCCAATAGAATAGAAACTTCTTGAGGTCAGGGACTCTTTCAGTCAGCCGATCAATTACCATTTATTAACTGCTATGTGCCCTCCAGTATCTTTGCCAAGAAAACCTGAATGGGGTCACGAGGGTCAGACATGACTGAGAATGACTGAACAACAACCAAATGTGCTACCCAGGCATTGTACTAAGCCCTGGGGACCCAAAAAAGGACAGAAGACTGTCCTTGCCCATAGGGAGTTAAAATCTAATGTTGCAAACAAATATATACAAAGCAAGCTATATGTAGGATCAATGCTGCTGGTTCAGTCATGTAGTTTTCTCCAACTCTGTGATGCCACAGACCACAGCATGCCAGGCCCTCCATTCTCCCTTGAAGTTTGTCCACATTCACGTCCAGGCTAAGTTGGTTGTTTCCATTATAATATCTTTGTCGTCCTTTGCTGTTCCCTTTTCCTTTTGCTTTCAATCCTTCCTAACATCGGGGTCTTTGCCAATGAGTCTGATCTTCTCATTTTGTGTCCAAAGTATTTAAACTTGAGCTTCAGTTTTTGACCTTCCAGTGAATAGCCTGAATTAAATTTTTGGTCACATGGCTAGTTTTTTTGTTAAGTGTTTGAGGCCTGAATTAATTTCTTTAAGTGTTGACTGATTTGATTTCCTTGCTCTTCACACGACTCTTAAAAGTCTTCTCCAGCATCAGAAATTGAACGTGTTGATGTTGATTCTGTGGTACTCAGCTTTCCTTCTAGTCTAACTCTCACAGCCATACATTGCTACTGGAAAAAACATAGCTTTGACTACCCAAACTTTAGTCAGCAAGGTGGTATCTCTGCTTTTCAGTCTGCTGTCCAGCTTTGCCATAGCTTTCCTTCTAAGGAGCAAGTGTTTTTTAATTTCATGGCTGCAGTCACCCTCTTCAGTGATCTTTGAGCCCAAGAATATAAAATCTGACACTGGTTCTATTTCTTCTCCCTCTGTTTGCCAGAAAGTGATTGGACCAGTTGTCAAGATCTTAGTTTTTTGGATGTTAAGCTTCAAATCAGCACATCCTCCTCTTTCACCCTTATCAAGAGGCTTCCTAATTCCTCTTCACTTTCTGCCATCAGAGTGGTATCATTTACCTATCTGATATAGTTGATACTTCTCTTAGCAATCTTAATTACCACTTTTGATTCATCCAGTCTGCCATTTTGCATGATGTACTCTGCATAAAAATTAAATAAAGTGATAATATACAGCCTTGTCTTATTCCTTTTCCAGTCTTAAACTTCCATTTATCCATGTTTGGTTCTAACTGTTGCTTCTTGACCTACGTACAGGTTTCTCAGGAGATTAACAAGATGAGGTGGTACTCCCATCTCTTTGAGGACTTGCCACACTTTGTTGTGACCCACACAGTCAAAGATTTTGTAGTGAATGGAGTGTACGTTTTTCTGGAATGCTCTTGCTTTCTGCATAATCCAGCAAATGTTGGCAATTTGGTCTCTATTTTCTCTGCTTCTTCAAAAGCCAGCCTGCTCTTCTGGTAATTCTCAGGTCACATATTGCTGAAGTCTGGCTTGCAGAATCTTAAATCTAACCTTGCTGGCTTGTGAAATGAGTGCAGTTGTTTGATAATTTGAACATTCTTCGGCATTACCCTTCTTTAGGATTGGAATGTTAATTTATATTTTTCAATCCATAAAACCAATTGACCATTTTGACTAAGATTTCTTAGAGTTGAGTATACATACTCTGCTGTTAAGTGTGTAGACCCAGAACTTAATTTTTAAAAAGTGTCCACTGTTGAGTTTTCCAAATTTGCTGGCATCTTGAGTGCAGCATCATCTTTTAGGATTTAAATACCTCATCTGAAATTCCATCACTCCTACTAGCCTTATTATTAGCAAGGCCTCCTAAGGCCCACTTGACTTCACTCTCCAGGGTGTTGGGTCAGTAACCACACCATTGTGGTTATCAATGAAGTTAAAAACCTTTCTTATAGAATTCCTTAGTATTTTCTTGCCACCTTTTCCTTTTTTTATTTTTAAACAAATGCTTTATTAACTTCTGGTTTACATCATTCATTTCCTCCAGATTTTGAGTTACAATTTTTTCCCCATCCACTGTCCCGGAATAGCAGTCCCACAAGATATCCCCTCATCCAGTCTGCTCTCTCCCATATCTTCTCCCATACCCCCTTTGACTTTTCCATTAGAGCAGGGTGAATCTTTGTGCCCCAATGCCTGCACATCTTATCTCCCAATTACATGCAAAATAGTATTAATAATAGTATTTATATATATTTGAAACATTTAATTTTAAGACCTCGAATTTCAGATCCATTCTCTTCCTCCCTTGTCACCCATTCCCTCTGGGAAGATAAGTAATTCAGTATGTGTTGTACATGTATAGCTATGCAAAACATTACTATAGTAGATATATTGTAAAAGGCTGCTTATAATTCCCTCCTACCCATCCCACCCCCAAACTGGTCCATTCCCTACTTTGATCCTGTCTCTCTTCGATAGTGGGTACTTCTAACCTCCGCTTCCCCCAGAGTGCCCTCCCCTCCATCATCCCCCCTCTCATTCCCCTTCCTCCTACTCTGCTGCAGAGTGAGATATCCCATTTAGTATGTATGTCGTTCTCTCCCTGAGCCAAAATAAATGAGAATATGGTTTTGCCTTTTTGCCTTCCTGTTTTTCCCCTCCCCTTGCAGCCACTTCCCCTTGCTTCTTCTACATGAGATAGTTTACTCTACCCTATCTCTCCCCATCTCCTCTTGCCACTTTCCTCTCTCACCTCATAATTTCACCCCTTCCCAACAAATTCAACCTATGCCCTCTATCCATGTATAACTGTAAACATATATACACACATTGACATATGTATTCATATGCCCACATACCCTTCTTCCATTATTTTCACACTGAGAAAGGTTTTATCAGTCACAGTTACTGTTTTTCCATGTAGGAATGTAAATAGATCAACTTTGATAAGCTCCTTTTGATTTCTTTTCCCTGATTACCTTCTCAGGCATCTCTTGCTTCTTGTGTCTGGATGTCAAATTTTCTATTCAACTCTGGTTTTTTCCTCAAGAATGCTTGAAAGTCCTCTATTCCACTGAATGACCATATTTTCCCCTGAAACAAAATACTCAGTTTTGCTGGGTAGGTGACCCTTGTGTTCATTCCCAGTTCTTTTGCCCTCTGGAATATCATATTTCATGCCCTTCAATCCCTCAGTGTAGAAGCTTCCAGATCCTGTGCTATTCTGATTGTGTTTCCACAATATTGAAATTGTTTTCTTCCTGGCTGCTTGGAATATTTTCTCCTTGATCTGGGGATTCTGGAAGCTGGCTATAATATTCCTGGGAGTTTTCTTTTTGGGATCTTTTTCAGGAGGCGATCTGTGGATTCTTTCAACCTCTATTTTGCCCTCTGGGTCTAAAACATCAGGGCAATTTTCTTGCCACCTTTTCTTAATCTCTTCTGCTTCTGTTAAGTGCCTATCATATTGTCTTTTATTATGCCTATTTTTTCATGAAACATTCCTTAGATATCTCTAATTTTCTTGAAGAGATTTCTTGTCTTTCTCATTCTATTGTTCTATATCTTTGCATTGCTCATTTAAGAAAGCCTTTTTAACCTCCTTGTTATTCTCTGGAATTCTGTACTCAGGTTGGTATATCTTTCCTTTTCTCCTTACCTTTTCTTTCTTTGCTCAGCTTTTTGTAAAGCCTTATCAGACAGCCATTTTGCTTTTTTTTTCTTCATCTTTTTCTTGGGAATATTTTTTTGTTGCTGCCTTCTGTACAGTATTGCAAACCTCTGACCATAGTTCTTCAGGCACTCTGTCTCCAGATCTAATCCCTTAAATCTGTTCATTATCTCTACTTTATGTTCATAAGGAATGTCATTTAGGTCATACCTATAGGCCTGATGATTTTCCTTACTTTCTTTTAAGTCTGACTTTTGCAATAAAAAGTTCATGGTCTAGGCCACAGTCAGTTCCAGGTCTTGTTTTAACTGACTGTATAGAGCTTCTCCACCTTTGACTGTAAAGTATATAATCAGTCTGATTTCATTATTGACCATCTGCTCATGTCCATGTATAGAATTACCTTTAGGGTTGTTGAAAAAGAGTGTTTGCTAAGACCAACTAGTTATCTTGACAAACTCCATTAGTCTCTACTCCAGTTTGTACTCCAAGGCCAGACTTTCCCTGTTATTCCAGTTATATTTTGACTTCCTACTTTAGTATTCCAGTCCCCTATGTGAATGTGACATCTTTTTTGGGTATTATTTCTAGAAGATGTTGTAGGTCTTCATAGAATTGATTAACTTTGTCCTCTTCAGCATCAGTGGTTGGAGCATAGACTTGTATGATTGTGATATTGACTGGTTTGCCTTGGATTCAAACAGATAACATTTGGTCACTTTTGAGATTATACCCCCGTACTGGTTTTCTCACTCTTTTATTGACTCTGAGGGCTGCTCTGTTTCTTCTAAGGGATTGTTGCCTACAGTTGTATATGTAGTGACCAACTGAATTAAATTTACCCATTCCTGTCCATTTAAATTCACTGAAACCTAAGATGTCAATGTTTAATCTTTTCATCTCCAGATTGACCATCTCTAGTTTATCATAGTTCATAGAGCTTACATTTCAGGTTCCTATGCAATATTGAACTTCCCTTTTGTCACCAGATGTATCCACAGCTGAGCTTCCTTCTGGCTTTGGCCTGTCTGTTTCATTAGTACTGGGGCTACTTGTAATTCCCTCTGCTCTTCCCCAGTAGTGTGTTGGACACCTTCTGACCTGAGAGGCTTATCTTCTGGTGCCATCTCTTTTATCATTTTAATATTGTTCATGGAGTTTTCTTGGCAGAAATGCTGGAGTGGCTTGTCATTTCCTTCTTCAGTAGATTACCTTCTGTCAGAACTCTCCACTATGATATGGATGTCTTTGGTACCCCTGCATGGCATAATCCATTGTTTCATTGAGCTACACAAGCCCCTCTACCATGACAAGGCAGTGATCCAGGATAAATGGGAAGTAATTAATAGAGGGAAGGCACTGGAATTACTAGGGGTTGGGGAAGGCTTCTATAAAGCCAAGCATGAGCAGCTCTCCAGAGGACTGCTGCTGTGAATAGCTTTAAGGTTATGATCACATAATATAGTGAACTTTCTATTTATTCAGCAATAAACTAAAGCAAAACATTCACAGAAACCAAAGTACAGCATTTACAATGTTGTAACAGCTTATCACTAAAGTGGCCACATAATTTTCATCAAAGTGGCCACAAAGTTTGAAACAAAAGATACCATTCAGTGAGTCCTTAATTCAGTCATCCTTAAGGGGCAAGATTCCTTAAGGGACTCAAAGTACAAAGGTCAAAGTTCTCCATCGCTAGGTCACATTGTCTTAATCCCACAGTCAAAAGGTTTTCTTTCTTCTTGATTGGAGATCAGTTTCCAGTCATCCTTAAGAGGTACAAGGTACAGAGAACAAAGTTCTTCTACTCCTATGCCACAGTAAATCATGTTCTTCTCAGTCAGTGTTAAGTACCCAAGTAGAGGTCTTTTCATCTTGACTTGAAGCTGGCTCTCAGATTCCGTGGTTCCTCTTCCATGGTCCCAGCTTTTGCCTGAATTTACCCAACTGTCACCTGGATTCAGAGGTAGGCAGTTCTCAGCTCCTTGTTCAGCTCCTTGTCCAGCTACATATTGAAGCTCACAGTGTCCAGTCTACCTCATGTTCTTTAAAGTTTCTATTTTTGGGAAGACAAAGCTTAACAGAGCCAAAACAACATTCATACACATTGCTAGCGCCATCATCAATTCACTGTCTGCCTGTGAAACCACTGCAGACCCACAATGTCTGAGAACTCAACACAGACCCACAAACAAGGTCTGAGAACTCAACACAAATTGTCAGCTCTGAAACCCTCCTCCAGGACTTCTGTAAACAGACAACCAGAAAATCCTTCTTTCAGGGCTTCCAGTAAGGTCCCAGGGCTTCTGTACAAAGTATTACAAACACAAATCAACACAGACAGAGCAGACAAACAGAGTGCTGGGATACCACAAGTTTTCTCCTTCTCAGCTCTGCCACCACAAATGTTCCCTTCTCACTTCTGCTCTTTCCCAGCTTGGGCTTCTCCTTATATATGGTCATTAGCTCCTCCCTGTTCCACCCACCTCTTAAGTCCTTCCTGTTCCTGTCTTTGGCAAGTCTCTCCCACTGTAGGTTTCACAAGGCCTGTTTCTTAACAAAGACTTGATATAATCACGGGCAAGGCTCAAAAGAAACTTGAACTGAAAGAAGGTGCTAAATAATTAAATAGCTGAAACAAGGCGCTAAGTACGAATTTGCTTGCTGTTAAAGTGTCCTGTAGAAGATGGGATTTTAGTTGGAATTTAAGGGAAGCCAGGGAAGTCAGTAGGAGTAGAGGAGGGAGAGCCTCCCAGGCATGGGGGACAACCTGGAACTGAGATGGAGGGTCATGTTATGGGATGGCCACAGGAGGTCAGTGTCATCGGGTAAAAGAGCATGTGTTGGGGTGTGAGCTGTAAGAGGACTGGACAGGTGGGGGGGGGGCTGGGTTAGGAAGGCCTTTGGATGTCAAACAGAGTGTTTTATGTTTTGTGCTGGAAGCATTTTTGTCTTTGTATTCTCAGTGCCTAGCATAGTAGGCATGTAATAAATGTTTTTTGAATGAGTAAAGGAATTCAGTCCTTGTAAATGTAGTGGTCAGTAGTTTTAATAATGATGATTGTGGACCCTTCAATTAAGCAAGCACTTATCAGATACCTATTATGTGTCAGGCACTGCTGGGTGCTGGGCATGTCACTTAACCAACAAGCATTTATTAAGCACCTACTACATGTCAGGCATTGGGGATGCAAAGGCAAATGAAATCAGCCCGTGCCTTCCGAGGGTTCCTGTTCTACAGGAGTGAAACACTGTGTACGTCTACACAGAAGTGAGCTTACAGTCTGCACAGGTAATTTTAGGAGGGGCCAGGAGAGAGGATCCATGTCTGGGGTGATTGGGAGGCCTCTTTCCGTGGAGGCAGGGCTGGAGCTGAAGTTTGAAGGATGAGAGAGACACCCAGGCAAAGCCAAAGGGAGTACGTACAAGGGGGCATTTTGGCTGAGTGGTATTTCCCTTTGTATATTTGAAATGCATGCAGATGATTGCTTCTCATTTTGTGCTGGCTTTTGCTTGAACAAAATTGCTTCCCCTACATGAACCTTGCTTTGTCATTTATTTGCAGATTTTTGATGTCCGTAGCAGGAGCCTGGTAGGAGAAATCCACACTGGTCACAGCAGCAGCATCCGGTACTGTGATTTCTTTCCCAAGAGTCATCTTGCTGTGGTGGCTTTGTCCCACTACTGCGTGGAGGTGAGTTGCTGAATCCATTGAATTTGTTGGACCGTCTCCCCTCAGGATGGATGGCTGATAGAATTGGAGTTTTATAGCTGGAAGGGACCCGAGAGGTCATTTAGTCCTCATTTCTCACCTTTTAGATGAGGAAATTGAGTCTGAGAGAAGTTAAGTGACTTGTATAGGGTCACACTGACACATATCTGAGGTAAGTCCTGACTCCAGACCTAGCACTTTATACACTGTTCCCTTGTTGCCTCTGGATGGGAAGGCTCGATTCCTGACTGAGAATCCCTCCCCACCCAGAGCATGAAGGACCAAAATCAGTTATGGAAACTTGTAGCCATGCTACACCTGGGAGCAAATCTGTCTTGCAGACATTTTTCATTTTCCCTGTAGATGAGGGAAATGAGAGGGATGTGTGGTCCTCTCCTTCCCTTACCAAAGACCACAAGGCCCTTTTGTTGAATATAAACTTAGTGAGGGTGGGGACCATTTCTCACTTTTGTCTCTGTATTCTCTGGACCTCGTCCAGTCACCAACACATAGTAGGCACTCCATGATCTTCTGTTGACTATATAAGAGGAGTTTAAGTTGTTAGTGGCCCTCCGTGTGTTTGAGAGGAAGTGGAAAGGTTGGTTTTTGTCTACAGCTAAAGGCTCATGGTGGTTGTTTATTGAAATTCAAGGCCTGTTGGGTTACTTCAAGGAAGACTTAAAACTTTAACTCCAAGCTTATGGGGAGAAAGGCTCTGTCAGCTCCTCTCCATAGAACAAAGCATAGTTTTGATTAAATAATGTATGCCCAGGTCAGTGCTTCAAGGAGAGAAATGAAGACCCATGAGTCCCATTCAGATTTCCTAGGTGGCTGAGAAGGGCAGGAGGGCAAGGCAGAGAACCAGAATGGGGGAGGGCAGAGGAGGGAGGCCTTGGCGTCTGTTTCTGGGCTTTGTGCTCTCCTGAGGACTGTGCCTGGAAGAGTGCCTGGCAGGGCCCTGAGCCCAAGCTGCCTTGTGGCCAGACCTGCCTGCTGAGCTGTTCCATTCCTTTCTTGAAATGAGAATGAATCTCTTGCCATTGTTGCAGCCCAAAGATTGCCCAGCAAGGCCTCTCCCATGGAGCTTTCCATTCCTTTCTTTCATCTTTGTTTTCAGTGTAAATTTATTTTATTTTTTTCTGTTGCACCTACTAGACATCTGCAAATAGAAATGATTCAACATAAGAGGGCATAAGAGTGTAGCAGACCAAAAATGAGGATCTGTAGGAAACCATGAGCTTCAGTTAGTTAGCAAAGGTGCTAAATGCTTACTGTATGTAAGCCACTGTGCTGAGTATTGGAGATCCAAAGAAAATCATCCCTCCTCCCTGTTCCTGCCCCCAAGAAGCTTATATTCTAATGGGGAGTCATCATGCAACAAGAAATTCTGTATGGTGTAAATGAGAGGTGCCCTTAGAGGGAGGGAGGGCACTGGTGATAGTGCAGGTGCTGTAAAGGCTTCCCACAGAAGGAAGCCGGGGGGGTGGGGGGGAGTCAGGAAGTGGAGGTTAGGTGGGACAGACAGCCAGTGCATGGTCAGGAGATGGAGGGTCATCAAATTAGGTCACACCAGCATGCATTTAATAGGCATCTGCTGTGTGCCAGACAGTGCTCAGTACTGGGGTTACAATGAAAGGCCCAAAACAGCCCCTGCTCTGGAGATAATAGTTATTGAGTAAGAGGTGACAATGGCTGCTGCTTTAGGAAGATCACTTTGGTGGCTTAAGAGAGCAGGCAGACTCACCAGCTGACTATTGCAATAGTGCAGGTGTGAGGGGGTAGAGGGCTGCACCGGGGGGGACCATGACACCAGAGAGAAGAGGGCATTTTCGAGAGAGGTTATGAAGGTAGGAAGGACAAGAATGAATGAGAGAGAAGAGTCAAGATCCTGCCAAGGTGGCCAGCCTGAGTGACTAGGAGGATACTGGTGCCACTGACAATAGCAGGAGCATTGAGAAGAAGGGAAGATTTGGGGAGGAGACAATGGGGGAGTTCTGTTTCAGAAATGTTGATGTTTGAGTTGTCTATTAGGAAATGCAGGACATATGAGATGTCCGCTAGGCAACTGATGACTTAAGACTAGAATTCAAAGAAGAGGTTAGGGCTAGACTAGAAATAAGAATCATCTGCTTTGATCCCATTGAAGCTGAGGAGATCATTCTTCAAGGTAGTGTAGAGGGAGGAGAGAATAAGGCCTCTGGGGGACAACCCCAGAGGAAGAGTTCGCAAAGGAGCCTGAAAACGTTAATCAGTTAATCAATAATTGGGATTTCTATAGCACTTTAAAGTTTGCAAAGTGACTCACATATCATTTGATCCTTACAGTAATCTTATGAAATAGGTGCTGTTATCATCACCATTTTACAGTTGTAGAAACTGAGGTAGACATAGGTTGTTAGGTGATTTACCCAGTGTCACATCTAATAAGTATCCGAGGCTGGATTTGGCCCCAGGTCTTCTTGACTCCAAGCCCAGAGCTCTATCCACTATGGTGGCACCTAGAAATAAGGAAGAATGATGTAATAAAAACCTAGAGAAGTGAAAGAATCCAGGAGGAGAGAGCAGCAGCAGTGTCAGAGGCTGCAGAGAGGTAAAAAAAGGTGAGGATTGACAAAATCCCATTACATTTATCTGCAGTTTGTTTTTAAAAAGTGCATATTCAGTTTAACAAGATAGCAACAAGTCTGTGCTGTTTGTGTCCCCTTCAAAACCTTTGAATTTTTCTTCTTTTTGTTAAAAAAATATTTTATTGGTGGAAATGACTGTATTTTTCCCCCTACTCCTCCACCCCCCCCCTTAGTTCTTGAATTAGGGCCTTCTTTGACTGAATAGAAATTTGAAGTGAAGAAATTTCAGTTATTAGAATATTTCAGACTTGGGAAATTGGGAAAGTAGTGTATGTATGTGTATATACATTTATTGTTGTTCAGTCATTTTAGTCATGTCTGACTTTTTGTGACCTCATTTAAGATAATTGGGAGAGAAGGTGCACAGGTACCCAGGTTAGTGACAGCCTCCTGGTCATTGAGAGGATCTTATGTCCATGAAGCTGGACTCTTCCCCCTGTCCTGGAGAACCACCTCTTTATTGCTGCCTCTTCTCAGCTTACAAGTGTAATAGTCTGTGCTTGACAGTGAGCAAGCTTAGCGTTGTGCTGGCTGCCACAGCCACTCTGGTTCTGCTTTGCTTGTTGGCATTGTCAGCAGCATTCATGGTAGCCCTAGGCCGTCATCTTGGCCCTGCTGTCCTTGTTTGTCATTGCCATCGTCATTGTCGCCCTCATTCGTGGTGGCCCTAGGCCGTCATCTTGGCCCTGCTGTCCTTGTTTGTCATTGCCATCGTCATTGTCGCCCTCATTCGTGGTGGCCCTAGGCCGTCATCTTGGCCCTGCTGTCCTTGTTTGTCATTGCCATCGTCATTGTCGCCCTCATTCGTGGTGGCCCTAGGCCGTCATCTTGGCCCTGCTGTCCTTGTTTGTCATTGCCATCGTCATTGTCGCCCTCATTCGTGGTGGCCCTAGGCCGTCATCTTGGCCCTGCTGTCCTTGTTTGTCATTGCCATCGTCATTGTCGCCCTCATTCGTGGTGGCTCTAGGCCCTCATCTTGGCCCTGCTTTCTTTTATTTTTTAGTGTCGTCATTGCTCCCAGTATTTACGGCAGCCTTGTGTCTTCACCTGCTCTTATTTTTCTTGTTCATCATCATTGCTAGCATATATGTTATGCTTTTAGGTTTGCAAAGTGCTTTACATTTGCCTTTTGATCCAGTTCTTACAACAACTCTGGATGGTAGGTGATGCTCTTTTCCATTTTACAGATAGGGAAACTGAGGCTCAGGGAGAGTGACCCCATATGCCCAGGTACCCACAGCTAATAAGTGTCTGAGGCCAGATTCACACTCTTTACATTTCATAATTCCAAGTCCAACTTCCTGTCTACTGTGCCCAGTTGCTGCCACTTTCTGACTTTATTTGTGGCCTTGGACTGGTTCCAGACCAGCATGGAACCTTCCTTTAAGGCTTGGCCACAATTTAGCCCTTCCCAGTGACCTGACCCTGCTGGAAGCTTTTCTTCAGTCAGTGAAGTCAGGGAGCTCTTCGAGGAATGCGCCTCTCTCATGGAGGAGCAGAGAAAGAACACTGTTGTCACCTGCCAAGAGAGAGGAAGTGAGGCCCAAGAACTTTCTGCTTCGGAGGAGTGTATGTGGTGCTTACTCAAAGAGTTTTTCCTCATGAGAATGGTTATATATGTAAGATCAGGCAGGTACCACACAGCCAAAGAATTGCCTAGGAAAGCATGATGATATCCTTCCCATGGCAAGGATGACAGCCTTATGTGAAGAGCCAGGCAACTTGGTATTGGGGAGAATGTTGGGGTTGGAGTCAGAAGGTTTGGGGGGCAGGGTCCAGTCCCAGCTCTGCTGCTTTCTGTATGTGTGCCAAATCACAGGCTCTCAGGTTCTTGGCTTGCTCATATGTCAGGCAGGAACTTACTGTATTCTAGGCCCTGGGTTAAGTGCTGGGGAGAGAAATGCAAGCCAAAAGAAAGATAGTCCTTGCCCCCAAAGAGCTTATACTCTAGTGTGGAGATACAAGAAGAAAAGGGAACAGAAATGTAAAGGGTGGGGAGGAGAGGGAGAAGGTACCTCTGCAGGGGCATGGTAGCAAATTCTAGGAGTCAGAAGCCCAGCCAGGAAGGGAATGAAACTTGTCCACCTTGGATCCATCCCTAAAATGGAGGCCCCAGAAAGAACTCACTGAATGGAGAGGGGGCCTGCCATGGTGGAGAAAAGCTCTGGAGTGAGATGGCTTCTGAGTTGCAGTGGTGAAGGTGGGGGAGTCAGAATCTGGGAGAGTGGCATGAGGCTGCTTGGGTGACCTGCCTCCCAGGGTTGTATGTGGGAAGTGTGTGTCAGGCTGAAAGCCCTCTTGGCATGTGATCCATCATACTTATTCCAGAGTCTCCCCTGAGCATTGATCTTCCTGCTGGCTGCTGCCACTGTGCCTGCCTCCCTGAGGTTTGTCTGGGAGTTTGGCCCAGGTCCCCACTGGGAATTCACAGCATCAGTCCTTATCCCTTTATACATGGATAGATGGACGGGTAGATAGGAAGGTAGACAGAGAGGTTGATAGATGGAGGAGAGACAGACAGACATACAGGTGGGTAGAGTGTTTAAGTGCTTGCCATATTGTTTCTCCCTATAAAATGTAAATTGATTTTGGGCAGATACTTTGATTTCTGTCTTTGTGTCTCCCAGCAATTAATACAGTGGCTGGCATATAGTCCTGAATACGTGCTTGTTGCTTAATTTATTGGATAACTGAAATACAGCTGTGTCTCCTCCCAAGCTCTCTGACTTTACTGTGAGCCCTCCCCTCTCTTGCTCCCTGGGAGGGATCTTTCAGGCTTTCAGAAACTAAGGGTAGCTCTACACAAAAAACTGGGCCCTCCTTGGTCTGATGGGTTATAAGTAAGACCAAAATAATCTTAAGCAGTATTTTAAAGGAGATCTTTGGATTATGAGATGAATCCTGTTACTTTAAGGCAGTAAGGTGGTGGCGTACATAGAATATTTGAATGGAGTGAGGAAGATGGGAGTTCAGATCCTGCCTTGATGCTTGATAGCTTAGTGACCCTTTGTAAGTCACTTGATCTCTGCCTTAGTTTCTTCATCTTTACAGTGGGGATGATAAAAGTGCCTGCCTCCCAGGGTTGTTGTGAGGATCAAATGGGATAGTTGTGAAGTGCTTTACAAACCTTAAAATGCTATATAAATACTGTCTTTCTTTTCATTGGTATTCTCCTCATCATGCTGACTCAAACTGGCATAACACAGGGAAAAATTTTATATTCTGAATCCTACAGAGCTCACAGAGTGAAGAGCATGAAAAAAGCCCTCTCTTTTTTTTTTTAATCTGTGCAAGTTCAGAAAGCCTGAAGCATGACTATTATTCAAATTCTAATGATGGGGAACTCTGGTGCGTAGGGTATTTTATGAGGCTGGTGTGTAGATGATTAAATTACAGAGAGATGTGGGCTAGAGCAAAAGGGAGCTGGAAGCAGATGCTGCAATAGGCCTGAGCAGCGTGGGAAACGTCTGCCCCTGCAAAGCACCTCTGCTGCCCCTGGAGACTGTAGGGGAAGTACAGGCCCCCTCTTTGGGTTATCTTCCTCATGTTTGCCTGTATTTCTTTGCTTCGTAGTTGTGGAATATGGATACAGGCTTAAAAGTAGCAGACTGCAGAGGACACCTGAGTTGGGTTCATTGTGTGGCATTTTCTCCTGACGGATCTTCATTTTTGACGTCTTCTGATGATCAGACGATCAGGGTAAGTGAGCTCAGGTTTCCGTTTCTAGAAAATTTGTGAGACCTCCATTTCCTGCAAACTGAGAAGCTGCTGGCATGTGATGCAGGGATGGGCAGCTAACAGAGCATTTACTCAGGTCTTGAAAATTATATATCAGACATACTTGCTTGGCCCAGATTTTTTTGCAAGGCTTTGGAGTGACATCGGATATACTCCCCTCAAAGGATATAGCAGTTTTACAAATGAGATCATATTTGTGAAGTGCTTAGTACAGTGCTTCGCACATAGGAGGTGCTATGTGAATGTTGATATTATTAACCATCATCATGAGTTCACCCTTGGGCTTTCTGGAGCTTGGGAGAGCTGGTTCTATTCCACTTGATTATTTCCAAAGGGTAACATTGTGATTGTTTACAGATAGAGAGCTGATGGGTTGACCTGCTTCTCAGTAAACATCTCAAAAGCTTTGTTTGTACCATAATCAAACACCAAGCCTTTCTTATTACATGGTCTATGTCTGATGGAGCTGTAATTGTAATCTCCATCCTTCATGATGTGGGCAGCCCTTTCATTCTTGCAGAGCTCAGCCTATTTCCACCTTCTCACTGTCATCTTTCTTGTCTCTCTCTTTCCATAAATCCTGGAGAAGCAGTCTGTTCAGCACGCTTCCCCTTTCTTGGTTTTGTCTGGATGCCAGGTGCACAGGCCATTCATCACTTCTGCTTCTCATTCACCACTTGATTAGTTCATCTCCTTTTCCAGTTCGATGTCTCTCCTTTACAGGAGATGCCATTTACACAGCTTCTCCCTATGGAATACAGACCCAGGTTTTCCTCTGCTTTGTAATCCTTCCTTCCTTCCTTCCTTCCTTCCTTCCTTCCTTCCTTCCTTCCTTCCTTCCTTCCTTCCTTCCTTCCTTCCTTTCTCCCTCCTTCCCTCCCTCCCTCCCTTTCTCCCTCTCTTCCTCCCTCTGTTGTGAAGAGAGTAAGAGTGAGCTAAGATCCGGATTTTAAATAAATTTAGATGTGGATTTATTGATCAAGTACGTGACTGCCTGGAGTATACACTCAAATCAGGCAGCCTTGAATTGGGGTACAGTCAATGATTATAAAGGCAAAAACCACAATTGGGGAGGGGAGCTAGTATAAAGCAATGACATACAAAAGCCAAGAACAGTCATTGGTTGGATCTATAGCTCAGGGCTAATTTGGGAAACATGGTGCCAAGGGTACAAGGATGCAGCAAGGGTCCTTCCTAGAACAGGGTGGAGGGTACAGGGGCAGTGGAATTCCCCGAACAGGCTGGGGTCATGGAACAGGTCAGGGTCATGTTTTGGGTGAAGGGGGTGGGGGACCCTGCTTGGTCAGTGTTCTGGGTGGAGGACCTTGCTGGATCAGCATCCCAGAACAGGGTGGTCTCTTGCATGGGATAGACTTGCCCCATGATCTCTATACAGGCTTGCACCATAATCCTTATACAAAATGCTGCTTCAAGGCTTACTGATTTAGGGAAGTACTAACTTAGGGGAAAGATAAGGGAGCAGGGGACTTATGCCTTGGGTGATTCACTCTTACCCAGGACTAAGCCTTTAAGTTGTTACAAGCAGTTACAGGGTTTAGAATAAAGACAAAGACAAATATAAAGGGCTTAATGGTGGCTTAATGGTGAGCTCCAAATCAGGTGGTATGTGATTTGGGTTACCTTACAACACCTCCCTCCCTCCCTCCCTCCCTCCCTCCCTTCCTCCCTTCCTTCCTTCCTTCCTTCCTTTCTTCTCTTCCCACTTTTTCTCTCTTCCCCTTTCCTCTCCCCGTCCCCCTTCACTCTCTCCTCTTCCCTCCTTTTCCTTCCTCCATTTATTTATTTGCTTACTTAAATATCTAATCATTCATTCCTTTATCTTTCTATTTATTAATTAAGTTTATGTATTTATTTTAACTAGCTTTGGGAGACAAGAAAAGTGTGTAAAAATTCTGCTATCATGTTAAAGCAGGAAGTAGATGTTGTGTTCCGGGAGGATGAAGTGATGGTTCTTGCAATTGACAACATACGACGCCTACAAGTGAGTGTTGTTTTTTTTTTTTAAAGCAATTGGGGCTAAGTAAATTGCTCAAGGTTACACAGCCAGTTATTTCTGTGTGGGTGCTAAGTCTGAGACCGAAACCAATCCTGGGTTCTCCTGACTCCGGGGCCAGCACTCTTACTCACTGTACCACCTATTTTTAAAAAGTATGAATCAGAAAAAACTTTTCTATTTCATTCCACACAATTTATAGATATGTTTTTTCTGTTTCTGAATTGTTTTGGGGTTCTACCTTGCACATAGTAGATACTCAATAAATACATATTGGTTGTATGAATGAATAGTACCTCAGTGCTACAAGGGTCCATGGCTTCATCAGTGTGGGAACTTCTCTTGGGAACTTTTCTTGTGTTTTGGACCCATTTGGTAGTGCCCAGGAAGGCCAGTGGACCATCCTCAGTCATGCTTTTAAATGTACAAGTTAAAATGCATAGGAAGCCAATTATGTTGAAATAAATAAGTAATTTTGAAAAATCGAAATTCATGGACCCCTTTAAATCTGTTGGATCATTTAGGTTCTTTAGACTCCAGGTCAGAAACCCCTGGTGTAGACCTTTGTAACAGATTTGTAGAGGCTAAAAAATTCAGCATCTGGTCTTTAGCCTTTTGGTGCTGAGCCTTTCCAAATTTTGCTAGCTACTTCATAGACAGCAGCTGTCCAATCTATCATTAGGTTTGTCTTTGACACCTTTTCAGCTTGGAGTAAGACCTAGAAATTTTTCTTCTCCTGGCATAGTGTGTGAGAACCCAGGGTCCTGTACCACGGTGAGGCATTCTATTGGACACCTAGGAAGCTGCATTGAGTCTTTCAGGCCATGAAGGCAAATGTGAAAGAGTTGGTCATCCTGTCAGTGTCTTTTCCAGAAGCGCCTGCAATTTCATCCAGAATAGTGTTTCTTAGTCTGGGGGTCTGCACTTCATGTATTTTTTTTTGGAAGGAAGAAAGCAAAGCAAGTGGGGTTAAATGACTTACCCAAGTTCACAAAGCTAGTAAGTGTGTCAGGTGTGTGAGGCCAGATTTGAACTTAGATCCAGTTGACTCCAGGGCCAGTGCTCTATTCACTGTGCCAACTAATTTCCCCAAACCTGGGGTCTGTACTGCAAAAAATGTCTTGGCAACTGAATTTCAACATTGTTGCTTTCCATTTTAATCCTGTTCCTTGAGAAGGGATCCATATATTACACCAGACTGAAGGCTAAAGGTGGGGGATCCAGGGCATACAAACCCATTTCTCTTCCTCTGAAAATCCTAGTCTGACCTGGTATAGCCTCTCTTAGTGGTCTGTGTGCACATACATGCTTCCTTTTTTAATTGGTTTTTCATATAACTGCCAAAAAAATACTCCTATACTGCAGATCTGAATCTCATTTCCTTGTTCAAGAATTGACAATGGCTTCCTATTACCTCTGAGATAAAAAAGAAAAAAACCCACCCCCTTTTGTTTGCTATTTAAACCCTTCACAGTCTGGCTCCAGTGAGGTGTAGTGGAAAAAGTCTAGTCAGTCAGTCAGTCAGTCAGTCAGAATTTGAACACTGGTCCTGCCATTTACAGGGCCAATGTGTGACCTTGGGAAGGAAACAGACATTTATTAAGTGCCTGCCTTGTGCTAGGCACTGTAATGTCTCATTTGGTCCTCACAACAACCCTGGGAGATAGGTGTTACTATTTTCATTCCCATTTTATAGTTGAGGAAACAGGCAGATAGAAGTGACTTGCCCAGGGTCACACAGCTAGTAAGTGTCTGAAGCTAGATTTGAACTCAGGTCTTCCTGACTCTCGACCTCATCCTCTCTGCATAGCAGCACACCCCAGCTGTCCCCCTGGACAAGCCATTTTACCATCTTGTCTTTGTTACTTCATGTATACAATGAGAAAACTGAACTTAAGTTCCCTTCCAGTTCTAACCCTATGAATCTACCTTTCCAGATGTATTTTATATGAAATCCCTTTCAACCCATCACTCCCCTTCATGCCCTCTTCATTCCAGCCCATTCAGCCAAATATGGTCTGCTTGCTGATCCCTCAAATTGGCCTTCTTTCTCTTGCCAGCCTGCCACTTCCTGGGCTGATCCCTGGGCCTGGAATATACTCCTTTCTTCCCTGTATTTTTTAGGGTCTATATTTTCCTTCAAGACTCAGCTCAGGTACCTGTTCGTCTCGGAAGCTTTTTCTGATTTCCCCTTTTTGTGCTCTTCCTTCTTAGATTGTATTATATTTAGTTAGCAGTTCATATGTTGTATCCCATAGTAGAATGTAAGCTTCTCAAGGGCCAGGACTGGCTTTCATTTTTGTCTTTGTAACTGCAGTGCCTGGAATATTGTAGATACTTGATAAATGCACATCTCACTGAATCCAATTAATTTCTTGAGAGAATGAAACTCAGATAACACTCTTGTTATGCAGTGTTTGTATGCGGCTGACCTCAGTTTAGGGATAGAAAATCTCAAGAGAGAGCTTACAGGATACAGGGACAGATCTGACTGTGTTCTCTGCCACCAGCACAGCAAATCAGACAATACAGTCTTACCCCTTCACCTGTGTCTGTTGACAGTATCACAATGCCCCACCCCAAAAGGACTCAGTCAGTGTTGGAGGAATGAATGAATTTGTGTACCCCAGGCCAAGAATTGGGGGTTTGAGTGTTGTGGGAACTTTCTCTATTGATGCAGATACCTGCTTCTTCCAAGAACCTCAGTTTCTTCATCTCTAAAATGAGGAGGTTGGACAAACTGACCTGTAAGTTTCTTCCAATTCTTAAATCAGTGATTACAAGTATACCCTAGTTCAACTGATTGTGAATATCAATATTCCTTTTTTTATGATCTCTTTGGGATACAGACCTAGTATTGGTATTGCTGGGTCATAGGGTATGGACAGTTTGGTTGACTTTTGGGCATTGTTCCAAATTGCTCTCCAGAATGGTTGGATCAGTTCATAACTCTACCAAGAATACATCAGTGTTCCAATTTTCCCACATTCTCAAGGAGCTTGTAGTTTAATGAATGACACCACATGAGCATATATAAGGATATAGAAAATAGATAAAAAAATAAGTATTAGGTAATTAGGCAGGAGGGGAGCTTGAGCTTGAGTTCAGCCTTTCAGGAAGTGAGGGATTCTGAGGGGTGGGGTGGCACCCTTCCATTGTTTGGCTGAATGAAGATAATTGAGAGCAGACATTCCTAAATGGGGATTAAGGAAGGAGTGCTTCCTCTGTGCCTCCTACCAGTGTACCCACTGGGGGTACAAACACAAGAGAAAAAACAGCTCCTGCTCTCCAGAGCTCACTTTCTAACCTGGGTGAAACAACCCCAGGTCCTGGGGTCATTAGGGTGCAGCCACAAAGTTGATGATGGTCTTCCCTCTCTAAGGTCATTTCCATGAAAAAGATAATATCTGTTTCTGATGTGGAGCCGTTTGACAGTGTGACAAGTGCTTTGTTTTTGGGGTCCTCAGTAGCTGTGGCTGTGAGAAGGCAGGGGACACAGCACCTACAGCAGGCAGACCTAATAGAGGTCACATCTCTTGGGGTTGCTTCCTTGGATGAGGGTTAAGCTGGTCTCAGGTCTGTTGATCGGGAGGCATTACTCTGCTCAGGTTCTTCAGGGCAGCTCTTTTAGATTCTAAGGAGAAGATAGTGGTCAAGGCAGCAGTGGTGCTTTGACTTGTCTACCATGTGAGGAGTCCACGAAAGATTGGGGCAGGGATTTTTGTCCTTGAATCCCCAGCACACAGCACAATGCTTGGCATGGTGTTGTCATCTTAACAGAATTTTGTGGGATTGATTTAAATTACTGTCCTAGGAATGTTGATGAAGGTACTTACTTAAAAGTCACATGATTGAGAGATTGAGAGGCAAGCTGGCTCATATGATCTCCCTGAAGCCTTGACACTCCCATTTTTTGGTTTTAAGTAAGCTGACCTTTCTCCCTGCTAACCAAGGCTTCCCTCGTTTCTGACTGTTCTGACTGACCCATGATTTATTTTTCTGGGCCATTGATAGGACTCTGCATGACCTTTGTTGCACAGAACACCTGGTGACCTTGAGTGATGGAGTGCACATGTGCTGGGCTGGACACTGTCTAAAGTCTGGCTTGTCCACTTAGCTGTGAATCCCAGCAGGTCTCTTCACCTCTCCGGGCCTCTGCCTTGGTCCCTTTCCAATCTAAATCTATGATTCTTTAGCCTCTGTTCACTGTAACAGACCTTTATTTTTTTGGAGGGATGGGGGGAGGGTTCTTTTACTTCATTGGCATCACTCCCTTTACCAGGGCTGTTCCCCATAAGAGCTGCAGTTTCTAGCCTTAGAGTTGTCATTCACTGTGTCTGTAAGTTATACAAAAGCACTGTCCTAGGTGCTGAAGGAAATAGATAAATAAAACATTCTCTTTACTCCTAGGTGACTTTAAGGGATGACTCCTTTAATAAAAGAAAAAAAAAACCCATCAAACTAGAGGGAAAGGCTTTCAGGGTTCCTGACCAAAAGATAAATAGTTACTATTTACATTCATTCTAAGCCAGGAGGGCCCCATAATATCATTAAATGGTGCTTGGGCAGGGACCTATTGTCCAATCAGTGAGATCCAGAGTGAATTTGGTTTGAGGCATGATCTTTGAGAAAGAACTTGAGCCAGTAAACCCCAAGCTAGATAGGTTTTGGTCGTTAAAATTAACCTTCCTTCGGGCAGAACACCCTCAGGTAAGGGCATGATTCCGTAAGAGAGATTCTCAAAGTGAGAATTTGAAAAGATCTTAGCTTAAAAAGGCCAAGATTCCCCATGGCATCCTGGGCCATCTCCAGTTGTCCTGATCATTATCAGGCCACTGGACCCAGATGGTTCTGGAGGAGAAAGCGAGGCTGGTGACTTTGCACAGCCCACCCTCACTCAAATCCAGTTTACTTGCATGTCATGCATGTCAGGCATCACCTACCTAATGTCATGGTCCTCTTCCAGAACAAAGGTCAAAGCACAGCACAAGTGACTTACAGTCTTTTTAACAGGGGCTTAAGACTCCCAGAACTGCAGTCCACAGTATACAGGTGAGGTGCAGACAGAAAGTCTTCTTGGGAGTTTCAAGGATGGAGATGGTGGCATTTGGTCTGGGTCTTGAAGGATAGATGGGATTTTAACAGGTGGAGGTGGGAGAGTGTAGGTCTGGCCCTATTTGCCTGGAGCATCACGTATATGGAAGAGCCAAATGTGAAGGAGATATTGAGGCAGAATTCAACTGTTTTGTGACTGTGGAGGACTTTTAGTACTAGGCTGCAGAATTTGGATCCAAATAGTTCAGTATGACTTAGAGTATAGTAAGGTAGCCAAGAAGACCAGTATTATTTCAGGCTATATTGAGATAAACTGATTATCCAGGCTAGTTCTAATGTACTCTGTCCTGGTCAGGCTATGTCTGGGGCATCATGTTTGGTTCTGGATCTCATGAGAGCTTTCAGAGCAGAGTAAACAGGAACGTGATCCAGGCTTTCAAGTTTGTGCCTTATGAGGATGGGGATATTAGCTTAAAAATGAAAGACAAGGTCACTTCCATAACTTGAGCAGTGGAATATTTGAAGGGCCAACATATGGAGGAGAGAGTAGACTGACCCTGGTTGTCACTCCCCTGCCTCCCAGTGAAGAACTAGGTAGGCATGACAGTAACATGGTATCAGTGAGGAAGGGCCTGGAGATATCTGAAGGTGGGATGGGCTGCCTTAGGAGGTGGTGAGTTCTCTGACTGGTTGGTCACTTGTTAGGTATATGAGGGGACCAGAGATGAGTTGGATTGAACAGCCTCTGAGGTGCACATCATTTCTGAGATTCTTAGGGTCTGTGTGGTTTTGTGACTTTAAAGCGGGAGAAGCATTGAAGGTTTCAGGCAGTGAAGAGATTGACCACAGCGTGGCAGGGATCCTGAGCCCTTCTTGTGCCCCAGACCCTTTTAGTAGTCTAGGGAAACTCACAGTCCTTTTCAGAATCACATTTTTAAAGGTCTTAAAAAACAGGACAGCACAGGGAATTAATTATATTGAAATTCATTTATCAAAATATATTTTAAAAACAAAGTTCATGGATTCTTGATAAGTGGACCAAGAGAGTGCACATATTCAGCAGACTTGGGTTCAGCTCTTGTCTCTGCTGGTGACTCTCTCGGTGGCCTTGGGGAAGCCACCTGTCTTGGCCTCAGATAAGATGAGAGGGTTGGACCAGATGACCTCAGGCTGTTTGGAGCTCTAGATGTATGTCCTTGTGATTTGTGGGTGTTAGACATGACTGACTGGATTTCTGTTCCTTATGTCACACAGCTTTTCATGAGAAAGATCAGTCTCACAATCCCTTCTTAAGTGGTTGGGGGGAGAGTTTCAATGCTAGTACATAAGTGAACAAAGCATTTTCTGTTTCTTAAAAAACTTTTTGAAACTTTCTTTGGAGAAAAGAAAGGTTATGTTTTCAATAGCTGTGACTTCTATCTAAATAGACAATGTATAAAGTTTCAACCCTATACAATACAATACAGGCAGTAAGTATGTTAAAATGATTTCCCTGTAAGCTTTGTATCTGAAACAAAGGTTGTTCCATGTCTTATATTGTAAGACTTAGGGTTATTGAAATAAAGGGAAAGGAATGGGGATCTTGCAATGTCAGCCCATTCGGATAAGTCATGGTTTCTTTTAGAATGCTTTTTTTTTTTTTTTTTGGAGGGCAATTGGGGTTAAGTAACTTGCCCAAGGTCACACGGCTAGGTTTTTGTTTGTGTGTGTGTTAAGTGTCTGAGGCCGAATCCGAACTCAGGTCCTTCTGACTCCAGGGCCGGCGTTCTACTTACTGCGCCACCTATTGTTTGGGTTGTTCTTTTGCCCTTATCACACTCTCGTATTTAATTGTATGCCTGTCACATTTTCCCCATTAGATCACAAGCTCCTAGAGGTGAGGGACTGTGAAATTTGCCCTCTTTGTATCACTAGTACAGTGATATGTTAAGTGAGATAAGGAAGCATTTGCACATTAAGGTGCAATGTAATTAAATGTTTGTTGAATTAATTTTCTGTGTTTCTGTCATTAGCATATATTGTGAGTGAAGGTGATAAAACAAGGTAACCAGAAGACAATAAGATTCTGTTTAAGGATCCTAGGAAAGGGCAGTGCCATAGCAGAACTAGGGAAGAACAGGTTTTTCGAGGTTATATCTAATCTGAACTCTGGTTACCTTTGTGTCTGCTACAAATTGAGATAATCCTATGTCTAACTCAGAATGATCCATAGATAGATTCAGAACACCCTTGAACTTGTGTGGGGAAAAAAATTACATCTTTATTTCAGTAGAATTGGTTGACTTTTTAATCCAATGGATTCTATTTTCTGCACTATGCAGGGATCCATCTAGACTTTAGTAGTCTAATTATGAAAGAGGTCCAGGATACCCTAGAAGTTAGGAGCCTCTGTTGTGGCTCAGTCATTTGGGGGCTACTCTTCTCTAGCTTGTGCCTGTGGACACCTCTCTGCCTCTCCAAAAGGTGCATTTAGTTATGCTCTGTGGGTCATATGGGAGGTAGAGATTCCATTCTGCATTTGGATTTTGCCTTTTGAGGTATAGGTGTCTCAGACCAGGTTCACCTTCCTTGAACAATGGTAGTTTTGCTTCAGAAAAGTCTGTTTCAGCATATCCTATCCTGTATTGAAAAAAGCTTTGTGAACAATGGCAGACCTGGCTTCCATGAGCTGGAGAAGCCAGTCACAGACCCCCAGAGCAGACAGATGTGTCTCTAGTGGAGGCACAGCAGTGGCTTGGGAAACCTTTGGAAGCTCGTTTCATTTTATGAAAATGTATTGGCACATCAGCGCTGCTATAAACAGGGAGGTAAATGAGTGCTTGAGATGCTAAAAGCAGCTGCTGAGACATGCAGAGGGTTTTGTGGTTCCTGAGGGAGCCCTGGTGGGCCACATTCTGTGTGCACATTCTAGGTTTTCCCCCCCTTCTTTTCCAATTGAAACTTGGTGCTAGAGAACACAGCAGCAATTACCATATAATCACTTGCTCTGTTTTATTTTGCATTTTAGCTAATTAATGGAAAAACAGGTCATACTGATTATCTGACAGAAGCCCAGAAATCTCGAATTAGCTGCTGTTGTCTGGGTCCAGACCTGCGCTATGTGGCATTGGGAGAAGAAGATGGGTCTGTAAAGGTAGGTGCTGACCTCTTTGGCCTTTAGGATTTTGGATCCTTTAGTTTCAAAGAAAAAGTGTGTCTCCTCCTGGCAGTAAGAATGCTAAACATGATTTGGCCATCTGTTGCTGCTTTGTGAAGGTTTTAAAAGATCTTTTTAAATCTGTTTGTATATGAATTTTTTAAACTGGTATCTCTACCTTTGACCTTGCCCAGTTTTGTTTGTTTGTTTCTCTTGTCTGCTTCTCTCAGTCTCTGCCAGTTCTGCCAGTTCATCTTCTCAGAGATCTCCCAAGACTCATGACCATTTGTCTTCTCTGAGACCATTCAGCCTCCAGGTGAGGCCATGCCGGTAGCTCTCCATTTTGGCCTCAGTAGGATGGAAAGTCCTGAGGGCATGGCGCATTTTTTTTTTTTGTCCTTGTATTTCCAGTGCTTGACACAGGGCCTGTCACTTAGCAGGGGTGTAAATAATAATGCTTGCAGGGGGCAGCTAGGTGGTGCAATGAATAGAGCACCAGCCCTGGAGTCAGGAGGACCTGAGTTCAAATCCAGTCTCAGACACTTAACACTTACTAGCCATGTGACCTTGTGCAAATCACTTAACCCCAATTGCCCTGCTTTCCTCCCTCCAAAAAAGCAAAAAAAAATGCTTGTTAAATTTGGTTACATAGCACTGATTAGAGAGGTATGATGATGTAGTAGAAAGGGCTCTGGGTTCACATCCTCCATGTGTGACCTTGGATAAGTTCTGAGCCTTGGTTTAGATTTGACTTAGTTTCCTCATCTGTATAGTGGGGATAATGATATTATTAAGCTGTTCATATGATCAGATGATCCTAGAGGTAGAGCTGAAGCCAACTCCCTCATTTTAATAGGAAGGAAACTGAGGCCCACAGAGGTCAGGCGACTTTTCACCGTCTTAGCCAAGTCCTTAGTATTCCATCAAGTGCTTCAGGGTGCCTTATTAGGTGCTTATTGAGTACCAGGTACTGTGCTAGATACTAGGGTTACAAAGAAAAAGCAAAGACAGTCTTCCCTCAAAGAGCCGACCCTCTAATGAAGGAGACTACAGTACACAAAGAGGTGTGTGTAAGTGCATTCCTAGCAGATGGAAAGTCACTGTGGAGGGGGAGGCGCCAACCGGGGCTGGGGAGATGGACCAGAGCCTGCCTCCGCACATGGTGGTCTTTGAACTGAGTCTTGATGGATCCCTATCAGGGATTTGCCTCTTCATCTCCTGTATTGTTCTCTTCCTTCTCTGCACCTATATACTTCAGGTAGAGAAGGCCAGTGGTGATGGCTTCAGTCCCCTGAGCTGCTCCCAGGTTGTCTTGTTGTTTCTTACTATGCTTGTGTATTTTGGACATGAGACTTTTTTCTGTTTCTCTCTCTCTAAAGGTGAGTGCCAAAGCCTTTTGTTCAGAATAGCTTTTCCCTTTTTGGGGAGGGGGAAATGGAGTCTGGACAGGGTGCTTTAAATGGTTCAGGAAGCTCCCTGTGAGGAGTCCTTGTCTTCCACAGAATAGGAGTTACCATGGTAGCGTATCATGTTAGAGGACTGCTGTATCTGCCTCAGGGTTCACCCATCCATCAGTAGGAATCACCAAGTCACATAAGCTCTCTTCCTGCCCACATCCCTTCAGCTTGGAAGGTCTGCTTCTAGCTATGTGGGCTTGGTTATTTTGAATGTCAACATTTCTCTTTGTTCCTTAGGCCTCTGGCTAAATGATAATTTGAGTCAGGAACAGAAATCCTGTTTTCTGTGGCTCATTTTTTGACTCACTCAAGAAGCTGATGACTCACTTATTACTTCTGTCCTGTTATCTACCTCCTTTGGCTCTTGGAGTTGGGTCAAGAGTTCCCTCCTTAGGTCAGAGGGACTGCCCTGTGGCTCTGTTTGGAGATCAGGTTCTGGTGTAAGATGCCTGCCCTGGTCACTTGCCTCTGGGGTGAATAAATCTTGGGAGTGAAAGATAACTGGTTTTTCCTCAGACTAGCCCATCCCTACTCAGTCTGGTGCTCTTGGATCTCCTTTGAAGTAGTTGTGGGTGGATCTAGGTAACTTGCCTCTGTCCAGTCCACCATCTTGGCTGGTCTCTAGGGGGCTCTCAGAGTTGGAAGGAACCTTAGGGGTTTATTATTGGGTTAGGGTTGTGGAGAAGAAAGAGTGTTGAACATATAGGAAATGAGGTGGATTGAATCGAATGGATGGAAGTTCCCTTGGGCAAGTCTTTAATCTTGGAGCCTCAATATTCTTATCTGTGAAATTGTAATCTTAGGATTTCAAGGTAGAATGGATCTTAGAGGTGATCTAGTTCAAAGCCTCACTTTATAGATGAAGAAACAGAAATTCATGGATATTAAAAGACTTTCCCTAGCCCCCACAGAATAAACAGAGCCAGGATACATCCCAAATCATCTTCTTCTTATCCAGTGGGTTTTCCCCCCACTATATTTTGTAAATACTATGATATTCTTTACTATGTAAGACGTTTATAGAGTAACTGTTAGGATTGAATGAGGAAGTGTTTATAAAGTTCTTTAAAATTTTTTTTATTTAGAAAATAAATTTTTATTGGTATCTTTGGTGGATAGAGTGGTGGGCCTGAAGTCCAGAAGACTCCTCTTTGTGAGTTCCAATTTGGTCTCAGACATTTACTAGCTATGTGACCCTGGACAAGTCATTTAGCCTTTTTTGCCTCAGTCTCCTCATCTGTAAAATGAGCTGGAGAAGGAAACAATAAACCACTCTAGGATCCTTGCCAAGAAAACCCTAAATGGATCACAAAGAATTGGACACAACTAAAAAGCGAATTAATAATACTAAACAGCAAATTGTTTAGAGAGGAAAAAAATCCAGCATGGCTTATCAAAACATAGAAAACATCTGAAAGCATGTTTAAGACTTTAAACATTCTTAAATTTCCAAGCATTGTATCAGTTACTTAATTAGTATTAGAGAAATATAGTGGAAGGGTAAAGAGCTGGCTCTGGGTCAGGCAGGCCTGTATTCCATGCCTGCCTCTGACCCACTGGTGGTGCGACCCTAGACCAGTCATTTTCGTGCTTTAGGCAGCTCTTGAAGGTCCCAGTCTGTAGTGCAGGTGCTAGCTTTATTAGCGTTATCATTATCATCTTGCCCAACATGAACCTAAACGGGTGTCTCCTCTACCACATCCCCTGCAAAGGCCACCTCTCTGCACTCTGAGGCAGCCCATTTAGAGGATCCTAGATCCAGAGCTAGGAGAGATCTTTGAAGTCATCAAGCACAGCCCTCTCATTTTTACAGGTGAGGAAACTGAGGCCCAGAGATATATAGAGGCTTATGAAATAAGATCATGGATTTAGAGCAGGAAGGAATCCTAAAAAGGATATCAAGCCCAGTGCCCCCATTTTACAGATGAGGAAACTGAGGCTCAAAGATGTTAAGGGGTAGGAAGACACGTAGGAATTCATCTCCCTTTCCTCTTTTATCCATCTCAAACACTATTCTCTCTTTAGAGGCAAAGTTGAGGGTGCCACCTGATTGGTAAATTGGTTATTAGGCTTCTCACAAAGACTGCTGGTGCTAGTCCCTATCTGTGGTCATTCCAGTCTGAGGTAGCCTGCTTCCTGTGGGGGTAGGTACCTTTCCTCTGTGTGTCTTAGGCTCGACAACAAGCTCCCCAAGAAGGCCATCCACTCCCTTCTGTCTGATATACTGAGGGCTCTGTTCATGCACAGAAATGCCTTGCTTTCCTCCAAGTAAACTTGCTGTGCTTTTCTACTTGGAAGATTTTAGAGCTTCCCAATGGAAGAGAGTTTCGATCTCGAATGGGGCACGAGAAAGCTGTACGACGGGTTCAGTTCACATCTGATGGGAGGACTCTTATTTCAAGCTCTGATGATTCCACAGTTCAGGTGAGTTGGATGAAGTGGGATTAAAGCTTTGTGGGATTTGGGCTCCCTTTTCCTGGCATATGACACTAAAAGTGTCAAAAAGCTAGATTTGGCCTGTTGGGGTCACATACATATATGATATGAAAAGCTTTTGTGTGGTGTTTTCCATCCTTTATTGATCTCCAGACTCCTTGGTTTTCAGTCAACCTAATATTTAACTTGGAAGGAAATAAATTTTAGAGATTACCTTGCTATGTGCAGATAAAAAATCAAATTAGGAGATTAATTTTAAAAAGGATAATATAGTTATTTACCCAATAGTCTCTGTACATTCCTTATAAGCTCCTTGTATGCCTTGGAGGTGGAGGTGCCTGAGGATGGGAATGCCTGGTTTAGTGGAATTCCTTCCTTTGGTGTTGTAGATGAAACAGCTGGTTTTAGAGCTTCTGATGGAGGGAATGAACAAAAGAGGCTTCAGCCAGCTCCATCTAGCATGGCTTGTAGCTTGGTAGACACCATTCCAGTTAATCCATCCATGTATCACTAAATATTAAGCACCTGCTGTGTCCCAGGCACTGTGCTATGTGTTGAAGATCAGCAAACATTTATTAAATACCTACTCTGTGTTAGGCACCATGTGTGGTCCTGAGGATGCAAAGACACATCAATCAAAAAGATTTATTTTGTGTGTACCATGTGCCAGGCAGCCTGCTAGACCCTGAAAACAGAGACAACGATGAAGCAGTGCCTGCCCTGTAGGAGCTTAGGTTTTGTGGGGAGAGACTCTGTGTACATGTACACGAAAGAAACAGAAGCTAATTTTTAGTGGAGGACACTAGGGACTGCATGAATTGGAGGACAGGCTCTCCAGCTAGGCTGACCTCTACAGAAGGGCCGTGCTGCTCTCTGGAGGGACCCAGTGATGAGCCTGGACTGGTCTCTTTTTTTCATCCTCTTAAGTGGCCACATATGTTTTCTGGGCTAATCAGGTGGACACCTGCAATGTAAAGAGCTCTGGTTTTGGAGTCAGAGAACTCAGGTTCTTGATGTCCTTAACTGTGAAATGAGGGAACAAGATGTTCTCTGAACTTCTTCTGCCTCTAGGACCTTATGTTAATTCTAACAAAGATTTTTATTAAATTAAATGTATTTATAAATTCAAATATCATATATTTTATAATTTATATATAAATACATTTATAAATAAATATAAATAAGCTTAACAAATTTTAAAATTATATTATTTTAAAAATGAAGAAAAATCTCTTCTAAATCCTTTTTTCTCTACTGGGGGGGCAGATAAAAACAAAACCCTTTTAACAAATATGTATAGTCAGAACTCCTGCATTTGCCATGTCTAAAACTCTTAATCTCATTTTACACCCTGAGTCCATCCCTTCTTGGCAGGAGGCTGGCTGCAAGCTTCATCATGCCTCCCCTTGAGTCATGGTTGCTCATCTTCCAGTATTGTTTTTGCTGTATAAATTATTCTAGTTCTGTTTCCTTTCACTCAGCATCAGTTTATACAAGTCTTCCAAGGTTTCTCTGAAACTGTCTCCATCATTTCTTCTAGCAGAACAGTATTCAGTTACATTCATCATGATTTATTTGGCCATCCCCCAAATGATGGGATCCTCTTAGTTTCCAGTTCTTTGCCAATACAGAAACAGCTGTTAGAGATATTTTTACACGTAAACTGTTTTTCCTTTCTTGGATGTCTTTGGGTGTAGGCTTAGTAGTGGTGCTTGTGAGTCAAAGCTTATGGACAGTTTAGTAATTTTTTGGGGCAGAGTTCAATGTCACTTTTCAGAATAGCTGAACCAGAACACAGATCCACCAACCAGATATGAATGGGCCCATTCTCCTATATCCCCTCCAGCATTTGTCATAGTCCTTTTTGGTCAACTTTGCTTATCTACTAATGTAATATCAATTTTTAATTGAATGGAGCTTGGGCAGACAGTGTGGTACAAATAATTTTAGGGTCAGGGCATCTTAGTTCTTTCCCTGGGTGACCTGGGATGAGTCATTTCATTTTCTTTTTTTTTTTTTTTTAAGCAGTTGGGGTTAAGTAACTTGCTCAAGGTTACACGGCTAGTCATTATTTGTGTGTGGGTGCTCATTTTCTGAGGCCGGATTCGATCTCGGGTCATCCCAACTCCGAGGCCGGCACTCTTACTGCGCCACCTAGCTGCCCCTTTTTTAGGGCAATTAGGGTTAAGTAACTTGCCCGAGGTCACACGGCTAGGTTTTTTTGTTTGTGTGAATTAAGTGTCTGAGACCGGATCCGAACTCAGGTCCTTCTGACTCCGGGGCCGGCGCTCTACTCACTGCGCCACCTAGCCGCCCCTAGAGTCATTTCATTTTCAAGGGCCTCAAGTTTCCTAGTCTGTAAAATGGGAGAGGGTCACCGAAATCCCCCCTCCAAATCCATGCTCCCATGAGCTTCAGCTCCAGGTTAAGAGCCCCTGTTCTAAGACTGAATTGCTTGAATTGGTGCAGGGAATTTCCTTGCCTAGGAGTGAAACAACAGGTCTGGTCCCTAATGTCATCCCAAGGCAGCAAAGTACAATAGTGTCTTGGGTACAAATACTGATGCAGCATTTAACTCAAGCCACAAGACCTCTCTGAGAGCCTCAGTTTCCTCTTCTGTAGAATGGGAAATAATGTCCTTATTTGTATTTTGACTGTTTGCCTCACAGGGTAGTTGTGAGGAAAGCATTTTGTAAGCCTTAAATTCCTCTGTAAAGGTGAGATAGGGCAGCTAGGTGGGGCCAAAGTGCACAGAGCACTGGGGCCTTGAGGCAGGAAGACTTATTTTTGTGGGTTCAGATCCAGCTTCAGACACTTACTAGCTATGTGACCCTGGGAAAGACACTTAACCTTTTTTGTCTCAGTTTCCTCCTCTATAAAGTGATCTGGAGAAAGAAATAGACCGCAAGTATCCTTGCCAAGAGAGCCCCAGATGGGGTCACAAAGAGAAAAAAACAATTGAAAAATGACTAAACAACAAAGGCAAGATGCTTTCATCATTTCTTTGAAGAATAAAATGATCACCTTTGGGGTATATGATCCTCACAACTCTAGAAAGACTAATTTTTATAAAGAATTTGGGGTCCAGAATTTGAACTTTAATATATTTTAATAAAATATTTTGGTTTCTTTTTTTAACTTCAGCTACTTAGAATCTTAAAAAAAAGCCTAAATCATACCCCCTTCTTACTTTGCCCCAAAGGCACAAATGAGCTCTTTTAAAATTTTTTTGTAGGATCTATTAAAAGAATAAGATATGATGGGAGAATTTTGCTTCCATATGGAGGTTGGCTAACTAATGTGGCCCCCAGGTGTGTTGATATCTAGACCAAGGCATTTGAGCCCTGAGCTCAGCACATGCTTGCCTTTCTTCTCCCATGAATCTCTTTGAAATGGGTAAAACCAGACCACAAATAGGAATGAAACAGATGAAATCTTGCCAGGCAGCTGTCTGACTGTCTTTCCTCTAGGAAGGGAAAGTTAGAGAGTTTTATAAGCAGCTTGAAGTTCAAGGTCTCCCTGCCAAAATGAAGCCCTGCAGTGGTCCTGGTGATTCTCTCTTAGAAGTGCCCCCGCTTTCCCCTGCTCAGGCTCTTTTTAAGTGAGGAATGTTCCCAGAAATGAAGATTCTTATCATAAAATTCTTGCTCGAGGTTTCTGAAAAAGGGTCTATCTGAGATTTTTAAAAAGTAACTTAATGAGGAGTGAGTGAAAGGAAGGAAAGTTGTCCTGTAGAGTTGAAGAAGCGATCCTGACCTGGTCACAACACTTAGATCTCACAAGGCTGAGGTCAGTTTCAGTGAGTGTTGGTGTAAAGCTAGAATGGTCAGTGTTTCCACCTGGGCTGTAGATGAAGAGAATGCTGGTTTCTAAAAATATTTTAATGAGAAGCTGCATGATATAGTAGATGAGAGGCCTCAGAGCCAGGAAAACTCAGCTTCAGATGCTATATCTGACACCAACTGACTGTATCACCTGGGCAAAACCACTGCCTCTCTAATCTTTTTGGGCAACTCTAATTTATGACTGATTTATTTGGATTAAAAAATTATTGACAATAAACAGAATAATCAAAATAATTGACTTATTTTATTTTTATTGTCGTTCAGTCTTTCCAGTCATGTCCAACTCTTTATGATCTTTTTTGGGATTTTCTTGGCAAAGATACTGTAATACTTTGCAATTTCTTTTTCCAGCTTATTTTACAGATGAGGAAACTGAGGCAAACACAGTTAAGCAACTTGCCCAGGGACACACAGTAAGCATCTGAGGCTGGATTTGAACTCAGGTCTCCTTGTCTCCAGGCCCAGTGCTCTATTCCAGGGCTTCTTAAACTTTCTGCATTGGCTTTGCATGGCCTAAGGGCACATGCAGTGTAAAGTGTGCATACTTTGTGTTCAGAACCAAGGCTGCAGTGAAGTTACATGATGCAGCACAGGCAAACGCTGCCACAAACACCTCAGATTAATTATGTGTTTGATTTTTAATTAATTTTTAGCTGTTGTTTGTGTTCTTCTAGTAAAAATTTTTAGTAAAAACCTTTTACTGTTGCCAAATTTTTCACAGTTTTAAGAAGCGCTACTCTGCTCCACCATCCAGCTGCCCAGTTTCATTTTAAAATATATTAAGGATCCCAAATTTGAGCTTTAATATATTTCAAAATAGTATTTTATATAAAATTAATATATTTAACATATTAAAATTTATTAAAGCTCAAATTTGTAATCCCAAATTCTCCATTAAAATGAATGTGAATTTGCATTGGGAAGAGGCAATTTGCTTCTCTGGGAGTAGCCAGTGTCAGTAAAATCACAAGTCCAGTTTCTAGCCCTGTGACCTGCACAGTCATTAGCAAATATAACTATTGTGGTACAGAAAGAAAACTGAAAAGCAAAGTGAGGAATTTTTATGAAACCAAACTTCTGTAATTAAAAAAGTTTTCATTGATATCTTCTGTTTTTTACATCTTTATGATTATCTCCAGCATCCCTCATCTTTCCCCCTCCTCCCCCAGCCCCAGCCATTCCATATAACAAATAGAATTTTTTAAAGACTGAAAAAAAAGTGGAGTGTTAGGAAGCAATGCTCTACTTCACAAATTCCTCCTAAGAATCTAGAAAATGCACCAGACTGAATCCTAATGGAGAAATCCACAAAAAGCCACAGCAATTTCTTTGTCTGACCCAACTAGGCACAGAAAGACACACCTGGAGCTTTATAGACCCACAACAGGTCATGGAGGTGAGGACAGGGCTGAGTTGGCAAGTCTCTTGCCCACTTCTCTGTTCTGAGTCACAGATCCATAGTGTACTGAGAAAGGGACCTGTATACAGGGGGTGGCATTCCCTGATGGGGAGACCCTGGCTGGTGTATGGAGAAAGTAAAAAGTTCACGAGGCAGCAGCAGCAGTGTGATTCAGACCCCAGTCTCAGAACAGGGTCTCACTTCCAGCATCTAGCCCCCATAGAGAGAAATAATGAAGGCAGGAATCCCAGACTAGGGGAGTCTACAGTTTCACAGCTCAGAGCCAGCAGATGGCTTCCAGGTGGCCGATAGGGGTAGAGTCCTGCCATAGCTTTCTTTCACAGACCTATGCCAAGGTCAGAATCTTGCAGTGCTCAAACCAAGGAGGCTAACAGACTTTGTCCTGAGTCAGACCACTTTGGGAACACTGAAAACTTGGAGGTCCTCAGCCTGAGCTATCCCTGAGATCCTGAAATAACACATCATTCTAAACCCCAAGAAAACAGCTCAGGCCTTCCTTCCAGAAGTGCCAGCCCTAACTTCAAGTCTGAACTCAGGAATTTGACTGGAAGAAGGAGAAAACAAAAAAAGAGCCATACCATAATGAGCTATTAATTTTTTTTCTGGTTTACATCATTCATTTCCACCAGATTATGAGTTACATTTCCCCCCCATTTTTTCCCTACCCACCACCCCAGAATAGCAGTCCCACTAGATATCCTCTCATCCAATCTGCTTTCTCCCATATCTTCTCCCATACCCCCTTCGACTTTGCCATTAGGGCAAGGTGACTCTCTGGGCCCCAATGCCTGGACATCTTATGAAACATTTAATTTTAAAACTTCAGTTTTCAGATCCATTCCCTTCCTCCCTTGTCACCCACTCCCTCTGAGAAGATAAGCAATTCAGTAAGTGTTGTACATGTATAGCTATGCAAAACATTACCATAGTAGATATATTGTAAAAGACTGCTTATATTTCCCTCCCACCTGGTCTGTTCCCTACTTTGATCTTGTCCCTCTTTGATAGTGGGTACTTCCAATCTCCCCTCCCCCCAGAATGCCCTCCCCTCCATCATCCCCCCTCTCATCCTCCTTTCCCCTACTCAGGAGAGTGAGTGAGGGTAAGATATTCCATTTAGTATGTATGTGATTCTCTCCTTGAGCCAACTTCAATGAGAATCTGCTTTTGCCTTTTTGCCTTCCTGTTCTTCCCCTCCCCTGCAACTACTTCCCCTTGCCTCTTCTACATGAGATAGTTTACCCTACCCTGTCTCTCTCCATCTCCTCTTGCCACTTTCCTCTCTCACCTCTTGACTTCACCCCTTAAGAACCATCCCTTCCTTGGAGCGGCTAGGTGGTGCAACGAGCAGAGCGCTGGGCCTGGAGTCAGAAGGACCCGAGCCCAGATCCGGCCCCAGACACCCAACACACAAACAAAAACCCAGCCACGTGACCCCGGGCAAGTCACCCAACCCCAATTGCCCTCCAAAAAAAAAAAAAGAATCATCCCTTCCCATCAAATTCAACCTGTGCATCCATGTGTATCCATGTATACCTGTGAACATATGTCATGTACCCTTCTTCAATTATTTTCATAATGAGAGAGGTTTCATCAAACACAGTTATTGTTTTTCCATGTAGGAATGTAAATAGTCCAACTTTGATAAGTTCCTTTTGATTTCTTTTCCTTGATTACCTTCTCAAGCATCTCTTGCTTCTTGTGTCTGAATGTCAAATTTTCTATTCAACTCTGGTTTTTTCATCAAGAATGCTTGAAAGTCCTCATTCCACTGAATGACCATATTTTCCCCTGAAATAAGACACTCAGTTTTGCTGGGTAGGTGACCCTTGGCTTCAATCCCAGCTCTTTTGCCCTCTGGAATATCATATTCCATGCTCTTCGATCCCTCAGTGTAGAAGCTGCCATGTCCTGGGCTATTCTGATTGTGTTTCCACAATATTGAAATTGTTTCTTCCTGGCTGCTTGTAGTATTTTCTCCTTGATCTGGGAGTTCTGGAGCCTGGCTATAATATTCCTAGGAGTTTTCTTTTTGGGATCTTTTTCAGGAGGTGATCTGTGGATTCTTTCAATCTCTATTTCCCCCACTGGGTCTAAAACATCAGGGCAATTTTCCTTGAGAATTTCTTGAAGGATGATTTCTAGGTTCTTTGATCATGGCTTTCAAGTAGTCCAGTAATTTTTAAATTATCTCTCCTGGATCTATTTTCCAGGTCAATGGTTTTTCCCATGAGATATTTCACATTGCCTTCTATTCTTTCATTTGTTTGGATCTGTTTAATAGTATCTTGAGTTCTCATAAAGTCACTAGCTTCCATTTGCTCCAGTCTAACTCTGAAGGAATGAATCTCCTCAGTGATCTTTTGAGATTCTTTTTCCATCTGGCAAATTTGGCTTTTTAAGGCATTCTTCTCCTCATTGCCTTTCTGAGCCTCTTTTGCCATTTGAGTTAGTCTATTTTTTAAGGTGTTATTTTCCTCAGTCAGGCTGTTGACTGTCATTTCATACTTTTCTTGCATCTTTCTCATTTCTCTTCCCAGATTTTCCCCCGCTTCTCTTTTCTGCTTCTTAAGGTCCTCTATGGCCTGTAGCCAGCTTGTATTTTCATTTGGGGCTTTTGGTGCAGGAGTTCTGACCTCACAGTCCTCCTCCATGCTTTGAGCCTCTTTGCCCCTAAAATAGGAGTCCAGTGTTGAACTTTTCTGTTTATTTTGTTTCATTTGCCTAGGCATGTTGCCACTTAATTACTTGATTTTTGGGCTTGTTGCCACAGTAGGACTCTGCCACCAGACAGAGGAGCTTCTGCCCAAACGTGGGGTCTTCACAACTTCCGCCAGTTGGGTAGCCTCTGTAAAGCCTCCACCCACTCTGGCAAGTTGGATACCCACCCCAAACTTCACCCCCAGACCGCAATCCAGATCCAGGCAGTTTAAAGCAAGAGCGATTAACCCCCAGACTGATTGCTGGATCTCCCTACAGTTCGCAGACCAGGAGCTAGAGCCACTACTGATGCTGCAAAATGGCTTCTGTGGCGCTGTTTCTTCAGCAGCTTTTCGCCCCCAGGGGAGGAAACCACTCGTTCCCCAAATACTGGTCCCAAAGTCCATAGGGCACTAACCTCTCACTTTGTCCTAGGCATATCTGTGCTGACAGTTCTGGAATTGCCACAATTGCTGGTGTTCTGGGGTCCCTTCAGCCGGCTGAAGGTCTGGCCGCCCTGGGGCTAAAACTGCAGACCTGGGCTCGGCTCTGCGCACTGTGCTGTTGGTTCCCAGCACACTGTGCTGCCTGCTCTAAGAGCACTGCGCTGCCTGCTCTCAGAGCGCTGCGCTGGCCGCTTCCTGCAGGGCTGATGGGTTGTCCTCTGCAGGAGGTTAGCTTCTCTGTGCCGTTCTGTGGGTGCTGTGGCTCCAGAAGTTGTTTGGAGTCCCCTTTCACATTATTTGAAATTTGTGTGGGGCAGAGCACATTGGAAATGCTGTTTCTCCATAATGAGCTATTATTATGTCAAGGATATTCAAGATACCTGTCCAGAAGAAGAGAATGACTTCAAAACATCTACAAGCAAAGCCTCAAAGAAAAACACAGCTTGAGCACAAACCCAACCAGAATTCCTGGGAGAGGTGAAGCAAGAGTTAAAAAAAGAGTTGAAAACCTTTTATAGATGGTTGTAAAGTGCTTGAGTCCTCTTACTTCTCTATCAGGAGGGGGATAATGTGTTTCATCATTAGTCTTCTGGAATCCTGGCAGGTCATATGCTAATATCGAAACAATAGTATTCCATCACATTTATATACCATAATTTGCTTATCCATTTCCAAGTTTATGGGTACATGTACCCCTTCAGATTCCCATTCTTTGCCACTTCAAAAAGAACTAAATATTTTGTACATTGTTAGAGTTTTTTCACTTAGGACTAATCCCTACCCTCCTAATTCCTTCTCCCCCTTTCCCTCCTATTTCCCTGTTGAATGAAATCTGTTTCTGTATCCAACTCTGTGTGTGTGTGTGTGTGTGTGTGTGTTCTTCTAGTCAGTTCAGATGAGAATGAGGTTCAAGTGTCAGTTTTTTTCCCTTACCTTTGTGTGGGGGTCAGCCGATCAGTCCAGACCACTGGGGGTTTTCAGTTAATTAACACGAGTGGTTTTCCAAAGATTTTTGTAGTTCAGAAACCTGGATAAGTAATTTGTATTATTTCCACCACAAAGCTTAGTTGTTGAACGTTTATTAAGCACCTGCTGTGTGTTAGGCACTGGGGAGGCAAAGATGAAACCCAGATAGTCCCTGTCCTCCAGGGGCTTATGTTCAATCAAGAGAGATACCATATCCACATCTAAGCATATACAGTATATGTACAGGACACACATATAGATTCGGGAAGGAGGGCCTGAGCAGCTGGGGAGTAGGTATCAGAGAGTGAGTCATGGAGGCTGTGAGGCTTAGGCGGAGCCTTGAAGGAAAGGAAGGGTTCTGAAAGGCAAATGTGAGGAGGGAGGGCATTTGAAGCATAGGGTACAGCCCATGCAAAGGTGTAGAGGCAGGAGATGGGATATAAGGAACAGCAAGGAGACTTGAGCTGGATCTCAGAGTGTGTGAAGAGGAGTGATGTGTGATAGGCCTGGGAAGGTGGGCCAGAGTCAGATACACAAAGGATTTTAAATTCCAAAGAGGGTCTTGTATTAGATTCTAGCGGCACTGGAGAGCCCCTGGAGCTTTTTGAGCAGGGGCATGACAGGAGCAGAGCTTTGCTTTTGGAATGTCGCTTTTAAGTGTCTGAGCCGTATCTGAACTCATGTCTTCCCAACTGAACATTTACCACTGCCCACTCTACCACGATGCCTGTGCTCATGGGAAAGCACATTTCTCTGTCAGGAGGCACAAAGGTTTTTTCATTCAAGCAGGGTTTATAACAGATGACTTTATCCCCTTGTCATCCAGGTGTGGAACTGGCAGTCAGAGGAGTTTGTGTTTCTCAAAGCGCATCAAGAGCCCGTGAAGGACTTCCGGCTTCTGCAGAATTCACGGCTCCTGACCTGGTCATTTGATGGCACAGTGAAGGTGACTGGAAGCTTGGGTGGCTGTGGTTACTGTTGGCATACTTGCTGATCACCTGGCTTACTTTGTAGAAACTGCATTAAGTCAGAGACCTGAATGTTTATGGTGTTGGGGACACTCTCCAGAGCTGCTGTCTCCCACGTCTGGCACTTCCATTGGTGACCTTTCCTTCTTCCTTTAGCTCTTCAGGGCCCTCCAGGCTGCAAGAAAATTTGAAAAGGGATTGGTCACACCTGTTGTTTCTTATCTCTGTTGGCTTCTAGTTCTTTAGATTAACAGATTGGAAAAAAGCACAGCTTGCTGTAATGATGGCTGAAATGATCTCTTTTGTTCCTGAGTGGGCTCACAGATTCAGAGAGTTCTTGCCACATTCCCCCCCCCCCCCCTTTTTTTTATTTTTTTTAAAGGTTTGGAATATCCTTACTGGCAAAGTAGAGAAGGACTTTGTGTGCCACCGAGGTACAGTTTTGTCCTGTGATGTTTCTCCTGATGGCACCAAGTTTTCATCTACCTCTGCTGACAAGACTGCAAAGGTATTTTGGTGAATTGGGATTTGCATGCTTCGCTTAGGCAGCAGTGTACCAAGTGCTGAAAGACTTGAGTTCCAATCCCACCTCTGACAGGAGGCGTTTTGCCTCTTAAATACAGGTTGCTTCCCGGGACTTATCTATGAAGTGATAGCCGAATTATGGTTTTCTTTAACGGAGGGAGTTCTCTCACAATGATAAAATCAGTTTTTTTGTATATCTACTGGGATCAAAATACCTATGTCCCGAGGCTCTTACTCCCAAGTTGATTATTTTTTCTCTGTCAGTTATTATTCTGATGCATTCCTTAAAACAGATAGCAATTCCTGGGTTGGGTAGCCTAAACAGTTTTTCCACTGCTTATGTTATCTACTTTCTTAAAAACTTTTTTTTCCCCTAGATTTGGAGCTTTGAGAGCCAGTCCCCTCTTCACGAGCTGCAGGGTCATGAAGGCTGTGTGCGATGCTCTGTTTTCTCTGGGGACAGCGCCCTGCTGGCAACGGGAGACGACAATGGGGAAATCAGGGTGCGGCTCGTGGCCCTGTGCTCCTGCTGCTTCTCTTGCTTGTTGTCTGGGGGGTTAGCCCCCTTGTGACCCCTTCCCCAAGCTCTTGAGCTGGCTTTGGTCATGCTTGTGTGGTCTGGAAGGGTCTGTGCACGCCATTTTCACAGCCTCCCCCCATGTCAAGGGAGGATCCCTTTGCCTTCAGGGCTAAGCTCTTCCTTGGGCTGGAGTGGGACAGGCCTAGTCATTCATTGTTGCTTTCTGTTTTAGAGTCCTGGTAGTGGGAGCTTGGAGGGGTCATCCTCCCTCTTAAGGTGACTGGGCTAAGTTTATATTGGCAGAATGAGAGGGGAAAATAATTCTTTAAAATGTTCCTTTGTTTCCTTCTCAAATGACAAATGAACACTTTTAGAGAAGAAAGCAAGCAAGCCAGCTCAGTCATTCTGAGCCCTGTGACCCTGAAGCAGGTGGCGTGAGGTGTTGTCCTCTGCCCAGTTTGCTCATCAGTGGAGGAGAGATGAGCATTTCAGATGTCGAAATGCAAGGTTTGGGGAGGCACAGGATAGGTGTGCTTGCAGCTAGCTGGGCTCTCATTTCCCTGTAGTTCAGGAAGTACATGTGTCTCTCAAACCAGTTTTACTTAGGAGTTAAGGGCCCTTTGGACTCTGCTAAGACCATGTGCATGTGCCATGTGTGAATCACTGTGAGATGTGACGGAGACTTTCCTTGGGACCTTTGACATTGGCTATGTGTCAGGTGTCAGGGCACACGCCTGCTTCTGGGGAGGGGGAGGCTGGAGCTCATCCTCTTGAGGTTGGCAGTTGTGAGTTGTGGGGAGCTGTGTCAGTTGGGTATTGTCACTAAGGCAGTACTGATATGGTGGGGGGCCACTAGGCTGCTTAAGGAGGGGCCAGGCAGCCAGGTCAGAAATGGAGCAGTCCATGGTTCTAGCAGTGGGGTGGGGCCCATGAGTGGCAGCTGTAGCAATTCCAGTCTGGATGACACAGACTTGGTGATAAAAAACCAGCCGCCTGACCAGACTAAAGACAGGCCATGGTACCAGGGCAGCAGGGGGCTGGCCATCTGTATTTCTTGCTGTTGCCACATGACCAGAGTACTGACATTTTCCAACCAAATATCTTGCTAGTCTTTCTGTGTCTTGACACCGTGCCCTCTGGCTTCCCTGGCATTGCCACCTGCCTTGCCACTGCTGCCTGAGACCTGCAGATGAACTGTCCTAATCTGCGTGGCCTCATTCAGTGAGAGCCGGCACTGCCTCGCTCTCCTCTCACTGTCCCGATTACTTAGTTCAATTCTGGTGCATAGTCAGTGCTGGATAAAGTTGCTGCCACTCTGTGCCATTCTTGGGTTCTTCTTTGGTGGCACCTGCTGATGTTCATATATGAAAGGGCTTCATCTGGGGTGTGGTACAGTGGAGACAGAACCAAAGAGGCTGAGTTCCAGTCTTACCTCTGACCCATAGCTGGCATGTGACCCTGGGCAGGTGCCTTGCCTTCTCAGGGCCCTGATCAGCAGGAGCTCCCTGTGACAGAAATCATGGGGAGATTGCGTTTCCTCGTGTAAGTGTCTATGACACAGATACTGCGTATCTCATGTACTACATGTACACAGTCTGTATACATCTGTATGTGTACAGACATCCATAATTACACAGGGAGTCAGTCTGTCAGAAGTGGGGCTTGAACCCATGAGGTCACCTCTCCATCCATTTTGCCACAGCTGCCTCGTGCAAGTTAGAGACAAAATAAATCCAGGTAACATTTTGTGGGAAGGCACCAGCAGCTTAGGGGCATCAGAGGAGATAGAGAAGATAATGCTTGCATAGAATCTTAGGGAAATCCTGGGATTCTTCTCTGAGAGACAGAGGTAAGAAAGGAGGGTGTTTGAGGCCTGAGGTACAGTCAGCAGCAAAGGCATAGAGGTGGGAGATGGAGGGTTGTGTAGGACTGCTGGGATAGAGTTGATTTTGGGCAGGGTTTTCTTTCTGTTTGTGGGCTAAGTTTGTGTTGTGTCTTCACATCTTGTATAGGACAAGTTGAGTTTTATTGCTTTTCTTTCTTGTGTCCCTGGTGCTGTGGTTTGGAGACTCCACCTCCAGGGTAGAAGGTCCAGGGAGGGGGAAGCAGCCTCCAGGTTCTGACTGCTGCTGCTGATGCCCTTCTTCTTGTGTGTGTGTGTAGATATGGAACGTCTCCACTGGTGAGCAACTTCATTCCTGTGTTCCTGTGACTGTGGAGAAAGGAGAGGCAACCTATGTGGGCTGGGTGACTGACCTCCGCTTCTCTCCTGATAGCAGAATGCTTGTGTCAGCTGGGGGCTATCTGAAGGTAAGGCCATTCTGAGCATGAGAGAGGTGGGAACTGGTCCGTGAAGGGGCCATTGGGCCCCCACAATGACTGTGAAGCAGGTAGCTAGGACAAGTGCCATTATCGCTTTCCTGTAAACAAGGGGTAGTGGAGAGAGAGCTGGTCTTGGACACTGAGAATTGGGTTCAAGTCTTGCCACGTACCAGTTTTATGTCCCTGGGCAACTCTCTCAAACTCACCAGTTACAAAGCAGGTGCTGAACTATATTGGTTCAGTTTGCTCCCTGGGTGCTCCCTGTCTCAGTGATACCTCTGGTATAGCTAAAAACAGAGCCACCTGGGCACTGGAGCACCTTTTAGATTATTTTTCTAAATTAAAATTTTTTTTTTATAAGCAATTGGGGTTAAGTAACTTGCTCAAGGTTACACGGCCAGTCATTATTTATGCGTGGGTGCTCATTTTCTGAGGCCGGATTCGATCTCGGGTCATCCCAACTCCGAGGCCGGCGCTCTTACTCACTGTGCCACCTAGCCGCCCCTCTAAATTTAAACTTAATATAATAGGCATTAAATGTTTATTCTGAATTTAACAAATACCAAATAAAATGAGCATTTCTGCATACACGGTAGAGTGGGAAGAACACCGTGGATTAGGGAGCATGTGACATGGCACTCTTGTCAGAGATGTGGCCTGTCCACTGATTGGTCAAGCTAAAGGGCATTGGAGTGGGCTCAGTATCAAGGGTTGGGGATTGTTAGCAGGAGACTCTGCATGCCTTATCCTGTCATCTGCACCTTGCACACATGCGCACACACACTGCTCTCTGAGCTGGCCTGCTTAGTGATATCAGGGATATTGAAAGAAGAAGAGCGAGGCTAGGAGTTTTAAGCCCTGTGTCATTTGGGTGCCTTGTGGTAGTTCAGATTGGTAAGACCCAGTCGAGCCTCCCACCCACAGAAACAGGGCCAAGGTGTTGTCTGGGGCTCCTGAGAATAAAGGTCCTATCCCTTGGGGGGTCTGTGTGTCTCTGCCATGGCCACTGCCTGGCCAGAAGGTGCCCGTGTTGATAAGGTCCTGCCCTCTGTGCCTAGTAAGGAGAGTGGCAGTGTGCTCTAGGGAATAGATCATGTACCTTGGAATCATGAGAGAGACTTGGGTCTGAACCCCAGCTCGGACATTTGCAGGCAGATTTCTTCTCTTTCTGCTCATCTGTGAAATGGGAACAATCATACCTGTATTGCCAGCCTGCCTTTGTGAGGCAGGTTTGAGGTGTTGCATGAGCATCTGTGCTGTTGTTTTCGCTGTCCCTTGGGGCAGAGGGCGAGGTCTGGGAATGCCCTGGGAGGAATGCCCAGGGTCTTCCTGAGAGCACTTGAGATCACATTTCTGGGCCTCTGGCCCCCCCACCAGAGGGCCCTAGGCCCAGATCCCAAATGTAACACTCCTAGTTCAGGGATTTTCCCACTGCCCGAGGTTTGCTTGGAGTCAGGTGGAAGAGCTCCAGGCACCAGGCTCGGCCCTGCCACCTCCATGTGTGAGCCTGGGTAAGATGTTTATTTTCTTGTAGCTTTAGTTTGCCCAGTTTGTAAGGCAGGGGTGACTGTACTTGTGAGAGGGTAGCTTTAAGACCCAGATGAGCTGGCTGTATTCATAGATGTCAGCCACTATACTCATTCTTAGGAGTATTGGTTGTTCTTTGTTTTTCTCATACAATCCAAATCTAGAAAAGAATCCTGGTTCATTAAGGGTTCTTCCTAACTGAGTTCTAGTTAATTGGAGTTTTATCAGATAGGAAATCTCCCTTTATGCACCAGGTAAATTAGGGTATGCTTCTTTGTACCCCCAGAGGACTCATTTTGAGATTCTTTTACACAGTTTGTAGGAGGGCAAAGACTGTTTTTGTCTCTTTATCCTTCATGTTTAGCACCATGCCTGGTACATTGTGGGCTCTTAACCAATTGACTTGAATTGAATTGCTCCATAGATCTAGAGCTGGAAGGGACCTAGAAGGCCAGACCTCTTATTTTATAGATGAGGAAACTGAGGCCTCAAGAGGGGCAGTGACTTGTCCAGGGCAGAGGAAATTAGGCCCTCAAATGCCAAGCTCTGCTCTTTTAGCTGAACCAAATAAGCCTCTTGGTCTCATTTAAATAGATATTTTGAATTATAAAAAAATCTCCATTACCATCTGGCCATTCAGGAACACTTCTGTAATCAATTCCCAGGGTACAGATGTTCCCCTTAGGAAGAGTTGGTGCTCTGGACACCATGTGCCCCTGCAGAACTACATTCCCAGTCTCTGACTCAGGAAGAGTGGGGTGTGACTCTTGCCTCAGCCACTTCATGGCTGGATAACTTTGGGTAGGGCCTTCACTTTTCAGTTTCTTAGTCCTTTATCTTTAATAATAATTTTTCTTTTCATTTTCACTACCCACTCCAGACACTTATCTTAATGTAAATGGCCAGTTCCGACCCAATGCTGACAGTCTTTAAGACTCTGGAGAGGCTGGAAATACTGATTCAGTGAGACTGGGTCACAGGGATGTCATGCTGGAGGTAGGAACAGTTGTGGAGAACATCTCGGCTGACCCTCTCATCTTACATAGGAGGAAACTGAAGGCCAGAGGTCACTGGACCGAGGTCACACAGATTGTCTGATACAGAACCAAGACTGAACCACCTGTGCTCTTACTCCAAATCCTGTTCTCTTTCCAAATACCAACAGTTCTTAACCTGGAGCACACAGACCCCCAGCAGACTGCAGGGGTCTGTGAACTCAGATGGTGAGGAAATGACACCCCTCTTCTCACTAAGGCTAACAGAAATGTAGAATTTCCTTCAATGATATATGTAGGCAAAAGGTATGATTGTGAGGACTTCACCACTTCAGACTGTGCCACAGAGAAGGAGATGAACCCCTCGACTAGACCCCCACCCATTATTTGATATTTAGGATCTTAACAGGACTCAGAAGGCATTGAGCCCGACACTCACATTTCATAGAAAATGAGATTGTGATGGGGAAGTGACGTGATTAAAATCACTTGGGTAGTGAGTGGTTAATCAGTCAGCATTTATTAAGTGCCTACTGTGTGCCACATGCTATGCTAGTAGCTAAGCACAAAACAGTGCCTTCTCTCAGAGAGATTATATTCTATCAGGGGATAATAATGTGTCCATTTATACAAAACCTGCACAAAGAAAATTCAAGGCTCTTGTGGTTGAGCCAGGCCCATGTAAGAGGCAGTGCTGGAGCCGAGCTTTGAAGGAAAAGCTAAGGGATTCTGAGAGATGGAGGTAAGGAGGGGGAGCATTCTGCATTTGGGGGTCAGCCAGTATCAAGGTTGGCAGAGCTGGGATTTGAACACAGGTCCCCCGACTCCAAAAGTAGCACTGTTTTCACTTTACCTTGGTGGGGGGGTGTCTCTGGCACAATATCACAGAAATGTTGTCCTCCCCGATACCCCATCAGAATTTACCTGGCTTACTGGGTACTATGGAGGTCGGTGGCCTAATCCTCAGAACTCTGTACAACAAAGCAAGTAGCCTCCTTGTTGCTGTAGATATGTCAGAGACAGAAGCTTCTATAAAATGATAGGGATCCGACAGTCTAGGTCCAGGCAGAGCGTAGCAGCCACTTGTGGACCCAGTCCTTCTGCTGACCAGTATGGGAGCTTGGCCTGCTCTGTTTCTGACCTGGGCTGTTTGGCCATCCCTGGGTAGCCCTTGTCAGCTGGCCTTTTAAGGTAAAACAACCAGTGCCATTGAACTGCTGCTGCTGATAATATGCCGGCTGCATTTACACAGCCTCAGGAATGTATCTGAAAGTGATGGAGCAAATTAAAAGTAAAAGCAACAGCTTCTGAGGTGGCTGAGAACACAGGCCTTCGGAGCCTGTTCACTCCTGAATGGAGGCTGTGAAATGGAATGTCAGGCAGACAAATTTGGTGCCAGGAGCCTTCAACTCCCCAGTGCTCATGATAACACTGAAGAAAGAAGGGCCCACAATGTGGCCAGACTAGGCTATGGAAATGGCACCCAGGCTGTGCTGACTGTGATTTATGCAGGGACAAGGATGCTCACCATCCAAGAAGGGCAGCTTGGAAAAAACTGATTTTTATTGATAGCTTTTATGTCAACATCATGTAGATTTCCAGGTAGATCGATCCCCTACCCTCACTGTAACCTTGAGTCTCAGAGAGTAGCCTGAGGTGAAAGCACTTGACTAGGGTCACTCAGCCTGTTTGTGTCAGTGGTGGAACTGGGACCCAGATCCTCAGCTCTCCACTATGCAGGGCTGTCTCCATATGGTAAATCTTTTTTTTTTTTTTTTAAAGCAATTGGGGTTAAGTAACTTGCTTAAGGTTACATGGCCAGTCATTATTTATCTGTGGGTGCTCATTTTCTGAGACCAGAACTGATCCCAGGTCCTCCTGACTCCAGGGACAGCGCTCTTACTCACTGCGCCACCTAGCTGCCCCCCCTTTTTTAATTAAAAAATTGTTGTCTTACTATGTTTTATTTTTTTTTCAATTACATGGCAATTTTTTCTTTTTTTTCTTCTTTTACAAATGCTTTATTAACTTCTGTTTTATATCTTTCATTTCCACCAGATTTTGAGTTACAATTATTTCTCCCCCCTGTTTTTCCCCTACCCACCCTCCCAGAATAGCAGTCCCACAAGATATCGCTTCCTCCAATCTGCTCTCTCCCATATCTTCTCCCATACCCCCTTCGACTTTTCCATTAGAGGAAGGTGAATCTTTGTGTCCCAATGCCTGCACATCTTATCTCCCAATTACAAGGAAAAAAGTATTAATAATAGTAATTATATATATTTGAAACATTTAATCTTAAGACGTCAAATTTCAGATCCATTTCCTTCCTCCCTTGTCACCCATTCCCTCCGGGAAGATAAGTAATTCAGTATATGTTGTACATGTCTAGCTATGCAAAACATTACCATGGTAGATATATTGTACAAGGCTGCTTATAATTCCCTCCCACTCATCCCACCCCCCACCTGGTCCATTCCCTACATGATCCTGTCCCTCTTCTATAGTGGGTACTTCCAACCTCCCCTCCCCCAAGGATGCCCTCCCATCCATCATCCCTCCTCTCATCCCCCTTCCCCCTATTCTGCTGCAGGTTGAGATATCTCATTTAGTATGTATGTCATTCTCTCCCTGAACCAAATTCAATGAGAATGTGGTTTTGCCTTTTTGCCTTCCTATTCTCCCCCTCCCTTGCAACCACTTCCCCTTGTTTCTTCTACATGAGATAGTTTACCCCACCCTGTCTCTCCCCATCTCCTCTTGCCACTTTCCTCTCTCACCTCATAATTTCACCCCTTGAGTATCCTACCTTCCCAACAAATTCACCTATGCCCTCTATCCATATATAACTGTAAACATATATACACACATTCGCATATGTATTCATATGACCATACACCCTTCCATTATTTTCATACTGAGAAAGATTTCATCAGTCACAGTTATTGCTTTTCCATATAGGAATGTAAATAGTTCAACTTTGATAAGTTCCTTTTGATTTCTTTTCCCTGATTACCTTCTCAGGCATCTCTTGCTTCTTGCGTCTGGATGTGAAATTTTCTATTCAACTCTGGTTTTTTCCTCAAGAATGCTTGAAAGTCCTCTATTCCACTGAATGACCATATTTTCCCCTGAAACAAAATACTCAGTTTTGCTGGGTAGGTGACCCTTGGGTTCATTCCCAGCTCTTTTGCCCTCTGGAATATCGTATTCCATGCCCTTCAATCCCTCAGTGTAGAAGCTGCCAGGTCCTGTGCTATTCTGATTGCATTTCCACAATATTGAAATTGTTCCTTCCTGGCTGCTTGCTCCTTGATCTGGGGATTCTGGAACCTGGCTATAATATTCCTGGGAGTTTTCTTTTTGGGATCTTTTTCAGGAGGTGATCTGTGGATTCTTTCAACCTCTATTTTGCCCTCTGGATCTAAAACATCAGGGCAATTTTCCTTGAGAATTTCTTGAAGGGTGATTTCTAGGTTCTTTCTTTGATCATGGCTTTCAGGTAGTCCAATAATTTTTAAATTGTCTCTCCTGGATCTATTTTCCAGGTCAGTGGTTTTTCCCTTGAGATATTTCACATTGCCTTCTAATCTTTCATTTGTTTGGATCTGCTTAACAGCATCTTGATTTCTCATAAAGTCATTAGCTTCCATTTGCTCCAGTCTAACTCTGAAGGAATGAATCTCCTCAGTGAACTTTTGAGATTCTTTTTCCATCTGGCAAATTCGACTTTTTAAGGCATTCTTCTCCTCATTGCCCTTTTGGGCCTCCTTTGCCATTTGAGTTAGTCTATTTTTTAAGGTGTTGTTTTCCTCAGTCAGGCTGTTGACCCTCATTTCATACTTTTCCTACATCCTTCTCATTTCTCTTTCCAATTTTTCCTCCACTTCTCTTATTTGATTTTTAAAGTCCTTCTTAAGGTCCTCTATGGCCTGCAACCCGCTCATGTTTTCCACTGGGGCTTTTGGAACAGGACTTCTGACCTCACGGTCCCCTTCCCGCTCTAATCTTGGATCCTCTTTGCCCCCACAGGAGGAGTCTAAGGTTGCATTTTTCTGTTTAATTTGTTTCCTTTGCCTTGGCATGTTGCCACTTAATTACTTGACTTTGGGGCTTGTTGCCTCACTATGGCTCTGCCGCCAGACAGGGGAATTTTCGTGCCGAACGTGTGGGGGACAACTTCCATTTCTGGTAAGCTGGAAACCTACCCACGACCTCCACCTCAGATCACAATCCAGATCCAGGGAGGTTAAAGCAAGAGCGATTACCCCCCAAGACTGATCGCTGGATCTCCCTACAGTTCGCAGGCCAGGAGCTGGAGCTGCCTCTGAGAACTACAAAATGGCGTGTCTCCTCAGCGGCTTCTAGCCCCCAGGGGAGGAAGCCGATGCGTTCCCCAAATACTGGTCCCAAAGTCCATAGGGCACTAACCTCTCACTTTGTCTTAGGCATGTCAATGTTGATAATTCTGGAATCGCCACAGCTGCTGGTGTTCTGGGGTCCCTCCAGCTGGCTGCTGGCCCTGCCGCCCTGGGGCTAAAACCTCGACTCAGGCTCCCTGCACACTGCGCACTGCGCTGCCAGCTCCCAGACTGCTGGACTGGTCCTTCCTGCAGGCTGCTGGGCTGTCCTCAGCGGGAGGTTAGCTTCTCTGTGTTGTTCTGTGGATGCTGGGGCTCCAGAAGTTGTTCAGAGTCCCCTTTTACATAGTTTGGAGGTAATCTGGGGGCAGAGTGGCTTGGACGAGCTGTTTCTACTCTGCTGTCTTGGCTCCGCCCCTACAAATGTCACATGGTAATTTTTTAATATAAATTTAAAAAAATTTTGAGTACCAAATTTTCTCCCACTTTCACTCCTTTCTTCCATTCTTGAAAAGACAAGCAATTTGATATAGATTACACATGTGCCATTATGCAAAGCATATTTCCATATTAGTCGTGTTATGAAAGAAAACATGGACCAGAAAGTTAAAAAATCTACTTTGATCTGCAGTCAGACTCTCTGTTCTTTCTCTGAAGGTGGATGGCACTTTTCATGGTGAGTCCTTTGGAATTGTCTTGGATCATTGTATTGCTGAGAATAGCAAAATCATTCACAGCTGATGATTGTACAATATTGCTGTTACTGTGTACAGTGTTCTCCTGGTTCTGCTCACTTCATTAAGCACTAGTTCATAGAAGTTTTCCTGGTTTTTCCAAAAATAATCTGATAATCATTTCTTATAGCATAATAGTTTTCCATCACAGTCATATGGGTATCCCCTCAATTTCCAGTTCTTTACCCCCACAAAAAAGCTGCTGTAAATATTTTTGTAAATACATATTTCCCTTTCATTTTTTTCCTTTGGGATACAGACTTAGTAGTGACATTTTAGCCTCAAAGGGGATACATAATTTTATATCCCTTTGACCATAGTTACAAATAGCTCTCCAGAATAGTTGAATTGGTTCACAACTCCACCAACAGTGCTTTAGTGTCCCAATTTTTTTCATATCCCCTCCAACATTTGTCATTTTCCTTTTCTGTAATATTAGCCAATATGATACGTATGGGGTGGTATCTCACAGTTGTTTTAATTTGTTAATTTAATTTGTTATTTTGTAATTTTAATTTGTTAATTTCTCTAACAGTGATTTAGAGCATTGTTAATTTAATTTGTTATTTTGTAATTTTAATTTGTTAATTTCTCTAATTAACAGTGATTTAGAGCATTTTTCCAGATACATATAGATAGCTTTGATTCAGAAAACTTCCTGTTCACATCCTTTGACCATTTATCAGTTGGAGAATAACTTGTATTATTATAAATTTTCTCTGTATTTGGGAAATAAAGCTTGGCCACCTTCCTTCACTTTTTTTTCATTAATTTCTTTGGTATTCTTGACCTTTTGTTCTTCCAGATGAACTTTGTTATTAGTTTTTCATAGCTCTGTGAAATAATTTTTTTGGTAGTTTGGTTGGTATTGCACTGAGCAAATAAATTAATTTAGATAAAATTGTCTAGACTTTGTATTTGTTTTGTTTCTCGAGACCCTTAACGGCAGGAATTATTTCATTCTTGTCTTTGTAACCCCATGACTGGCACAAAGCCTGGCACACAGTAGGCACTTAATAATGCATTTTGATGAATTGCTTTGTGTAGATGTCACCATGGTTAATCAGGGAGGCTGACTGGTAGATAATACAAATACTTTTATTGAAGTTTTAAAAAGTAGGCATCTAATCTACTGTCTTAAGAGTCTAAAGAGCATTAAATAGATAAGGATAATGAGAGCATAGCAATCATCTTTGAACCAGCTCCATTAGAACCTTATCCGGAACATGGGAAAAATAAGATAATGGACGAGAATACCTGGCCTTTGGATAGCACATTAACATTTACAAAATGCTTTATATCCACACTTCCTGAAACTCACAACAACCCAGAGAGGCTGGTACTGTGAGATTGAGCTCCAGAGTCAAAGTCATTATACTATGAGGTCAAATGCCAGAATCAAGATTTGATCCCAGGCCTCCCTAAGCCCACACTGTCCTTCAGTTGCCCTCTGTACATGAGCCCATCCTCATCAGGGGACCTTTACCTCCGGTTGGGTTGGGTTTCAGTGGGCTTGGGAGGGGAGGAGCAATGAGATGCAGGGGCCTCGACTCTCTTTATTGTAATTAGGGGTCGTACTCAATGGCCACTGAGGCCCCTTCCAGTGCCCTAATTCTGTGGTTTTGTATTTTGCTGTCTAGACCCTTAACTCCTTCTAACGCTTTGTTTTGTCTTTTGATAGTGGTGGAACGTGGACACCGGCGAGTCCTTACAGACCTTCTACACGAATGGAACCAACCTCAAGACAATACTCGTGTCTCCTACTTTCAAAACCTATGTGACTGTTGATAATCTTGGGATTTTATATGTACTGCAAGCATTAGAATGATACCGCTGGGTTCAGTGTAAGTCATCTGTGACTGCTTGTGGCTGCGTGCTTTGGAATTTGGGGCAGGGGAGGTCCCACTCAGACTCTGTATGTCAAGTTTTACTAAACTGTGAATCATTTTGCAGTATTGAATTCATTACAAGTGCTTGTTGTCAGATGAATAATGTTTATGTAGATTTTCCCCCAGATGAACTCACCTTTAATCTTGTTTTCCATAATCATTATTATTGTTAACAGTTTGTACTTTCGGATGCAAAAGGAAATTTATGTAGCTTGTTATACTGTTGATATAATTCTATTTTCAGATATATTCAAATTGGTTGACATAATTAATGAGACTCAGTTAAAAGAAAATAGGTATCTGGGAAGTAGGATAAATGCCTTTCAGGTTTGGGGGAGGTTGGTCTGTTGAGGTGCCTTCACAGAGCAACTCTTACCTCCCTTCCCCTCCCCACCCCCAGTTGTGGGGGAAGGCATTTAAGTGAAGGAGACTCTCTTTTAAGTTATCATGTTTTGTATCTCATAAATGTGCTTTATGAAAAGCAATGTATTGTTGTGGCTGGCGGGCCAGCTAGCCTTGGGGTCAGGAAGACATGGGGTCACTGCCTGCCGCTGCTGTAGAGGGGAAAGTCATTTAATCTGTCAGTGTCCCAGGTAGCACTGCAAGACTGTAAGTGGCAGATGAGAGGCTGATCTGCACTGGTGGAGGGGATTTCCATACCATGTTCTCTACCAGTGAAATCACAGGTTTGGGCTCTCCCCTCAAAATTGCTTTAAAAATATTTTGTGGTTGTAATGTTGATGTATATTGACTCAGTACAGTGAACCTTTATATATCAAGCTTGCTTCTTTATAAAGCAGTCATTACGGAAGGATGAGGAAAAACCAAATCCGTTAGCCCAAATTATAACTCTCCTCTCTCCACCCCACCCCTTGCAGTGAACACGGTACCAGGGAGGTCATAGTGGGGCCAGCCATTAGTAGACTCTAGAAATGTGTTTTGGGCCTGATGTCATGGACTCTCAGTCCCTTCACCTCTATATCCTGGTCAGAATCCTTCATTGGCTAAGTCCTATTTTTGGGGGGAGTGGGTGAATACCTTTCTATTAGAAAATAGCTTTTGGGGGTGGCTAGGTGGCGCAGTGAATAGAGCGCCGGCCCTGGAATCAGAAGGACCTGAGTTCGGAGCCGGCCTCTGACACTTAATCCGCACAAACAAAAACCTAGCCGTGTAACCTTGGGCAAGTTACTTAACCCCAATTGCCCTAAAGGGGCGGCTAGGTGGCGCAGTGAGTAAGAGCGCCGGCCTCGGAGTTGGGATGACCCGAGATCAGATCCGGCCTCCGAAAATGAGCACCCACGCATAAATAATGACTAGCCGTGTAACCTTGAGCAAGTTACTTAACCCCAGTTGCTTTTAAAAAAAAAAAAAGAAAATAGCTCTTGGGGAGGGGAAACCCATCTTCATTAGGGAAAAGTTTAATTATAGATTGAATTATGCTTTGATAGTCCTATCTGCTTCTTTGATGAATGGTATGACTTCTGCTAATCTCTCTGGGTCTCAGTTTCCTTATTTACAAAATGAACCATATTGTCATTAAAATTTAAAGTTTCAATGAGATTTTAAAACTTTTTTTTTTTATGAACAACCCCCTTCCCCCAGGACTTGGTCCATGTTTAAAGGAAGGGCTTTATAATACTCAGCAATTCCAATTGTAACTTTGTAGGCTTTTTGTTTTTGCCCTCTTCAAAAAGTGTGCGAAAAGTGGATGTTCCATGTTGGGGTGCCATGGATATATCAGGACTAAATATTTTGAAATCTGCTAAATTGTCCAACCAAACCAGAGTGCCATTCAATTGGAGACAAAATTATATCTGCATTCCGCAGTGGTAGGAAGGGAATAGAGAAGTAGAGGAGTATTATTATAGCATAGAGCTCTCTTGGGGCTCCTCTAGTCCTCTTTTACAGATAGAGAAACTGAGGCCTAGAAAGGTGAGATGACTTTTCCCGAGGTCCTGTAGATCACGAGTGACTGAGAAAGCAAGCCCAGCGTTCTTTCTGCTGCAGCATGAAAGCTGTGAAATGAGACCACCAGAGTTGGAGCCCTGCTTTTCATCCTTGGCTACATTCCTTCACCATTCTGAACCTCAGTTTTGCAGTCTTATATGGTGGGGATCAACAGTATTTTCACCATCAGAGTAGAGGGAGAAGCTCTTGGTCCTCCTCAAAGTGTTTTGGAAATGTGACTTGTTATCTATGTAAGTGGAGGTGGTTAACAAAAGCCAAGCTTTTTGCATTTTTTAAATGCAGTTTGCCAGTCTTAAGAAAAGAAGTCCAGATGAGAAAGTAGAGTTCTTTGGTGGAGCCTTGAAGCAATGACCAATGTCACTTGTGGGTGTGGAACTGACAAACTTTCTGTCATCTGTGCTAAACAGATGAATTTGTTATAAGCAAGAAAATATGTCATGGGACATATTTTTGCAATGGATATCCAGAATTCAGGACAACTTTAGAGCTCATTGATGGACAAGGAGGGGTAGAAAACACTCCCAAACCCTCTGTGTTCTCCATGAGCTACGTTTTTCTCATGGTGGGTAGAGAAAAACAGTCTCAGGTAAATGCTGTTTTAGCCAAAACCAAAATGTGAAAATCAGAAGTTGTTATTGCCATTGTTGTTTTTCCCTTTAAAAGGAATTAGCATGTAAATAGTTCCCTGTTGTCTGGTCAAAATTGGATTTATGGCAATAATTATGTGTGCACTTTTTCAGAAACCCCTCTATTACACAAAGCCAGGCATAATTTGTTTATAGAATTATAGATTTAGGACTGGAAGGAGCTTTGGAAGCCATCAGGTCCAGCCCTCTCATTTTACAGATGAGGAAACTGAGGCACAGAGATGTTAGCTGACTTACCCAGGGTCTCATAGCTAGTAAGTGTCTGAGGTAGGATTGAGTTCAGGACTTACTGAATCCAAGGCCAGTGCCCTCTCCACCGAACCATGTCACCTCTGATTATTTTGGCGTTACTTTTTAAATACATATTTGTACATTTTTTGCTTTAAGGGTTATTGTTTGTGTATGTGCCGTCTCTCCCATCAAAAGACCCTTCCTCATCCAGGGCTTCCAAGATAGGAGAGCAAAGGAAAAAGCACAGTCTTGTGTGATAATCTAATGACAAAGGGGCCGGACCCCTGCGTGGTGAGCAGTGACTCCGGAGGAAGGATGGCTTTGTTGTGTTGTTCTCATGGGACCCCGTTAAGCAATTCCTCCTGACCATTCCATTCCGGTGTTTGTATTGGGAATCTCAGCTTGTCCTCTGGCTCTTTTCTCTGTGACCACATGTTGTATACCTCTTACTGTGTAAGTGTCTATCAAATGCTACCAGTTGGTACATGATTCCTTTTGTTTTCCCTTTGCTATACATTTTTTAAATGAATTTTTAAAGATGTTATTTGTACGAATAAACTTTTGGAATCCTTTTTGAGATGTCTCTTCCTTTACAAGTCAATAGACTAACATGATTATGTCCAAAATGCTGTTGGGCTGGTCCGTGTCCAGGCTGGTTGAAAACAATAAGGCCCATTTTTAAGTCTCCGTCATATGGCTGGTCTCTTCACATGAGTCTGCGTGTGTCCTTCAGCCCCTCTCTTCTCTCACTCTTTGGTGGAATTAACTGGGGCGTCCACAGTGGCAGGAGGAAGAATCTCTTTGAATGGAGGGTAGAATTTTGTACCCAGGCTGCCCTGAAGGCTGTTTAGGCAGGAGGATGACCACATATCTGCACCTTAGTCACCATTGGGTGTTGCCATATCTACAGGGTTTCTTCTAAACAGTTTATATCAGCGTAGTCCTGAAATTATTTTAATTCAGTGCTTTGGGTGCTTTCTGGAGTAACTTTGTATCTGTTTCCTGTTGCTCTAATGTATTCCTACTGGCTTTTTTTTTTTTGTAGTGTGGGGGAGGTTAAGGAAACACAAGTTTTTTTTGTTGTTATTGTTGGAGGCCCAGCTTCTCCCTCTGTTAGCAGAGTGAGCCTGTTTGCTCATCTGTAAAATGGGGATAATGCCACTTTTTGTCTTGCCTTTCTCAGGGGAAGGATCATATGAAGAAAGGGCATAGATACTTCATTGCAAGACTTAAAGCATTCTATCACTGGATGGCATTTTGCCATTGTTGGTACAGCGGGTAGAATGCTGGGCTTGGAGTCAGGAAGACCCGAGTTCAAATGTGGCCTCAGATACTTACTAGCTATGGGACCCTGGGCAAGTCACTTAACCTGCCTGCTTCAGTTTCCTCTTATGTAAAAGGAAAATAATAAGAGCACTTACCTCTCAGGGTTTCTGTGAGGACTAAATGAGATGGAATTGTAAAGTGCTTACTTAGCACAGTGTTTGGCACATAGTAGGTGATATATAAGTGTTAGATATTATTGATTATTGGTCCCAAGAGCTGAATGGAACCTTACATTTTCTCTGGTCCCGTGTCCCAACCAGGGAAGGATTGCCTTCTGTTCCCTCCCCATCAGATGGCAAGTCCATCTCACTTGAACATTTCACGGGGTAAAGGGACCTTGCAGGCAGCCCTGCTCTTGGGCAAATCACTGAACTATCTAGATTCCCCGCTGTCTCCACTTGTAAAATGGAAATATTAATGTCAGATTTACCTGTCCTGTTACCTTGGAATGAAAGGTGAACCTTAAAATGACAGAAATAGGAATTATTCGTTTTCTGGACCTCTCTGTTGAAACAGCCAGAAACTGTGTTGCTCTGAGTCTCCCCATAGGTTGTGATCTTGCCGTTTGGACCAACATCAAATATATCACAGGCACATCCTGATATCTTAAAAAAAAAGTGAGTTTTAATTGCATTGTATAACACTGCCATCACCACTGCCACCACCAGCCCCGGCCTTGAACGAGCTACATTCTGACGGGGGACGACAAACACATCAAAGGAAATTGCAAAGGGGAAGAGTAGATAGTGGGGACATGGTAGCACCTGATGTGAGGCTGTGGGAGAAAACCTTCAGGAGAGTCAAGGGTTCCATTTAGATAGGAACGAAGACTTAGCTTGCCTGAGTAGGTCAAAGTCTATAGAACTTTTCTTGTTTCTAGTGCTATTTCATTCAACAGACATTTATTATTATTATTATTATTATTATTATTATTATTATAAACTTGACGGCAAAGACTCATTTTTTGGTCATTGTATTCTCCAGTGCCTTGTGAAGTATACATATCAGGCACTTGGAAAATGGTTTTTGTTGATTGATTTATTGATATGTGAGACTCTAATGATAGGAGACAAGAAACAGTCCCTGCCCTAAGTAAGCTTATATTCTATAGCAGCCAAACTGTTACTCCATTTTCCTTCAGTTTCTCAAGTCAAATTATTGGTTCCTTTGTTATTGTCATGCCCCTTGAGCTTAAAATAAAACTGTACTTGGTTATTCAGTTTTCAAAACTTGCTATCAAACTTTGTCTTTATAAACATATCCCTGGAGCATTCAAATCAGCAAGTGTGGGCATCTATTCCAATTAATTTACCTTTAGAGAAGGAGAAAATGATTTGTTCCTAATTCAATTCTCCGAAGATAGTAATTAGAATAGATTCATGACTTGTCCCCCTTCCTCCCCTCAGGAGCCCCAATGTGTTATACAGTTATTAAAACTCTCAAATTAGGAAGATATGCCTCTGGTGGGCTGTTTGTCTGCAGAAGCCCCTAGACTGAGTTGGCAGAATGTGATCAGGTGAAAAGGACACAGCTCCAAGAAGTTGGACTTGTGATGTGTCTCCCTTCTGGGGAGCCATCCTTTGAAGTGGCTGCTCCCAAGTTCAATGGCATTGTCAAAGGACCAAGACTTGTGAAATTTTCATCTCTCTTTACGCTTCAGGAAAATGAATCATGGGTGTTAGTTGTAAATTCATTTATGAGGTCAGGCCTCCAGAGCTGGGAATACTGACAGAAGTGAATAAAAATTCTGCCTTTGTAATTTGAAATCACTCTGGGCTAGAATTTATCAATACAGAGAGCATTCATTTCACACTTGAACTGGAGTCTGTTGGTTCCAGCTAGCTGATCAAACTGGACCCCACCAGGTACACTTGAAGTACTTGAAACTCCGAGCAAACTGAGAGGAGACCCCTGGGCTCTACAAAGTTGGGAGTTTGATTCACTTCAAAGAAGTTGTGATCTCCTCATGTATCACTCAGTACTCCACCCACTGCTTCAGATCACAGTCCATTCATGCCCTCTTGTCCTGGACTATTCTCTGTGTTTTCCTAGAAACCCTCCATGATATTCTGGAGACTTTCCTCAGCTTTTAATAGTTCATAAAAACCACTGCAGTCCCTGGCTATTTATCTATTATTATTACTAGCCTCCCCTACTTTCTGATCATGCCCAACCTTGAAAATACTCATTTAAATTTATTTTTAAAAATTATTTTTATTTAATTTTTATTTCCCCCAATTACATGTAAAAACAGTTTTAACATTTTTTTCAGATTTTGAGTTCTAAATTCTCTCCTTCACTTCCTTCCCTCCCTTGAGAAGGTATAAATTTGTACTACTACAAAACACATTTCCATGTAAGTCATGCTGTGAAAGAAAACACAGACAAAAAAATAAACACCAAAATAAAAAAAGTAAAGAAAAAGTATCTTCGATCTGCTTTCAAGCTCCACCACTTCTTTCTCTGGAGATGGACAGCACCCTTCATCAGAAGTCCTTTAGAATTGTCTTGGATCATTGTGTTGCTGAAAATGGCTAAGTTATCCACAGTAGAAAATATCCACTTTTAAAAGGCTTTCTTTTTATTATTAACTTGATAAATGTCAGCCATCAACAAAGGATAGAAAAAGAGGATTGTGTGTATGTAACCAACCTGTCCTTGAATTCTATGTCAGTCATCATTGGTGGTTGCAGCCTCATACTGACCGTGCATCTTTCTTTATGATGCTATGATATTGTCTTATCTTCACAAAGGATGCTAGATGAAAAATACAAGCAATACAATGATAATATCTCCAAACTGACATTTAAATTTACTGTTGATGCCAAGAAATGAGAAATGGGCAAAGAGAGACACTGACATTGATAGCTGCCATTTCCTTCAGATGTTTAACTGATATAAAGCAAGTAAATATAATAGGGAAGCCCAAAGGACCCAGAAACCAACTCAGCAAATGCTTTGTCTCCTTTCCAGGTGATGATAATTGGCCCCCCAGGGACAAAATGAATTTAGGATATAAACTCATTTGCAAAGTCTCATAGAGGAAGATGGTAGAAGGTTGCTAGCAAGATCACCTCATAAAATAGCATGGACTGAGGAAAGAAAAATGAGTCTGTAGAAAGCTTAGTTTGAGACTCAAGCCAGCTGACAGGCATTTCTGAGTGTGCCAGACCCTGTGCCCAATCATTCCAGTGGCATCTAAAGATGAAGATGGAAGGAGCATAATAGATAAAAGAATGGAACAGATTTGTCTACATGTTTTCTTAAATACATTTTTTATCCTTGATGATGATGGAACTGCTATACTCAAATTATTTTTGATTAAACAGCCAGCATTTATTAATAATAATGATAGCTGACATTTACATAGCATTTACTGTATACTGGGCACCATGCAAAGTGCTTTACAATTATTAACTCATTTGATCTTCAAAACAGCCTTAGGAGGTAGGTGCTGTTGTTTCCACCTTCTTACAGATGAGGAAACTGAGGCAAACAGACTTGCTCAGGGTCACACAGCTAGGAAGTGTCTGAGGTCGGATTTGAACTCAGATCATCTTGTCTCCAGGCTGACACTCTGTCAAGCACCATCTTGCTACCTCTGTGCTGGGGATACAAAGTAAGTAAAAAAAACACAAAAAACAAAACAGTCCCTAATCTCCAACAGGTCACAGTCTAAGGAAACGAGGAGCTTTTTTCTCTTTTTTGGGGGGGAGGGCAGTTGGGGTTAAGTGACTTGCCCATGGTCACACAGCTAGTTAAGTGTGGAGTGTCTGAGGATGGATTTGAACTCAGGTCGTGACTCCAGGGCCAGTGCTCTATTCACTGCGCCACCTAGCCACCCCAACGAGGGGCTTTTGTAAAAGCTTTTCTGCAGCAGATTCTAGACATGTCCAGATTGTCTTCTTGTCAAGCCTCTTCACCACCATGCTATACCCCCAGCCCTTGTCCTGGGGTCCCATAATTCTTGAGTGATGAGAATTTTCTCTAGCTAGCATCAGTGAGACCCACCAAGTTTGCTGCTCTTCAGCCATCTAGACACCATGCCACTGCCCAAATACTCTTTCTCCTCTTCCCACATCTTTTTCTGGGAATAACAATCCGCTCAATGCTGCCATTCCTGGACAGAGAATCTCAATTACCCCCCAGCTACATTCACCTTCCCTGTGATTTCCCACTTCAAAACATACCTCCCTGACTACCAGGGAGGTAGGTGGCACTGGACCTGGAGTCAGGAAGACCCGAGTTCAAATCCAGCCTCAGACACATTGTGTGGCCTTGGATAAGTCACTTTATTTTCTCCTGCCTCAGTTTCTTCAACTGTAAAATAACAGCACTTACTTCCTAGGATTGTTGTGAGATTCAAATGAGATTATATTGTGCTTAGCGCAGTACCAGGCACATAGCAGACTCTATAGGTATCATTGTTGTCACCAATATAATAATAATAATAGAATATTCTGTGTAATATATATTTATATGATAATATAAGTGTAATATATAATTATATATTACATCATAATGTAATTGTGTAATACATTATTATTATTCCATTGTGCTTTAACCCGACCTCTCTATGGATGTCTTTACACACTAGAATGTAAACACCTTAATGGACAGTGACCGTCTTGCTTTTTGTATTTGTACCTCTAGCATTTAGCAAGATGCTTGGCACATTAATAAAATTTTTTGATTCTTTCATTATTTCACAATAACAGTTGAAAAAGAGATAGAAGGAAAGCTTCCACTACATTTGTTATTTGATAATTTTAAAAAAGCATTTTCAGTTTTTAGGGCCATCCCCCAACAAGGCATCTTCCTGGGCTGCTTCCTTGACAGGTCCAGCAGTGGGGAAGACCTCAACTTTGCTGTATATAAAATGAGCCAGAGAAGTACCTTTGCCAAGAAAACCCCAAGTGGGGTCGTGAAGACACATCTGAAAAATGAGTAAAAACCACAACGAAAACAGAAGTACTAATTATCAATGTCGAGGCATAAAACAGGGAGATCTAGGCCTGTAAAGGCATCCCAATCGCCTTAGCATTATAACAGCAAGTGTTTATATGACACTTGAAAGTTTCTGAAACCCTTTATATGTATTATCTCTGATGCTCACAAAGTCCTTATGAGATAGGTGCCGTTCTTATCATTGTACAGATAGACGAGCCGAGGCAAACAGCAAAACTTGCTCAGGGTCCCACAGCTAGCAAGTGTCTGAGGGAGGTTTTGAACTCAGGCCCTCCAACTCCAGAGGAGACCTGACTGGTTCTCTGTACACTACAAATAACCTATGGTCCTTGTTCTCTAGGAGGTGACAAGTACCAAAGTAATTAGTAGTTCACCCCAGATCTGACTTGAATTGTTACAGAGTGAGAAACCTTGGATCTCGTGCAGGACAACCCCATCATTTTATTGAAGAAGACTGAGGCCTAGACTGACTTCCCCAGTCACACAACTGGTAAGTGCAAAGGTGAAATTTGAACCCTGCACTCTTGCTATTGCTAGCTCTCTCAGTCTTTATTCAGGGCATGAGCACTGCTGCAGCCACATAGCAAACACTCCTTAGGGCACTCCACTAGAGATTTACTTTATTTTTTAAAATTTAACATTAAATTTTTATTTTATTTTTTTCTCAATTACATGTAAACAACAATTTTTAACATTTTTTTAAAATTTTGAGTTCCAAATTCTTTCTGTCCCTTGGTCCCTCCCCACCCCCCTCCTTGAGAAGGCAAGCAATTAGATATAGATTATACATTTGCAGTCATGCAAAACATTTTCTTATTAGCCATGTTGCAAAAGGAAAATGCAGACCAAAAAAATCAAAAACAATGAAGTTAAAAAAGTATACTTCAATCTGCATTCAGACTCCATCAGTTCTTTTTTTTGGAGATGGATAGCATTTTTCATAAGTCCTTTGGAATTGTCTTGGATCATTGTATTGCTGAGAATAGCAAAATCCTTCACAGTTCTTCATTGTGCAGTATTGCTGTACTATGTACAATATTGTCATGCTGCTCACTTCACTGTGTATCAGTTCATCCAAATCCTTCCTGGATTTTCTGAAATCATCCTGGTCCTCATTTCTTATAGCATAATAGTATTTCATCACAATCCTATACTACAACTTGTTCAGCCATTCCCCAATTGATGGGCATCCCCTCAATTTCCAATGGCAAATATTTTTTACAATGAACAATTGAGTTTCTTAATGTCCTTTCCCTTCCCAGGCCAAGGGGTTGGTTTCACCCGGTAACCCAGGACTGATCCTCTCCAAGTGAAACTTTCATCCTCTCCACCTGAGCTCCAGAACGCACAGAATCCAGGCTTTCTGGAAGGTCAGGAATCATTCACTCAGGTGAGACTTGTCTGGATGTGCCCTGGGAAGGAGAGAGGAGGGGAAGGAGATAAATGAGGTTTTACATTTGGGGACCTGGTGGGGCCTGACAGAAAGAGGGAAGCAGAAGGAGCTGGTTTATCAGGGAAGGTGGTTTAATTCAGTTCTTTAAGCTTGAATTTTCTTCAGAGGTTTAAATTTTTTTTAAAGGTTATGTATCTGCTTTATAATATTATTCTCTAAATGCGCCCAAAGATTTAACTCTGATAGAAAGCCTTCATCAGTGCCTTGTAGCCTTTGGCAAAAACTTGTTTATTCTTTCATTAAGTATTTATCAAGTGCCTTCTGTGTTCCAGGCTGCTGCTAAATGAGTGACTAGACCTGTAATTTTATTGGTGAAGGTACCTCCCAGTGAAGAAATGCTGTTAGGGACTTAAAACCTTTATAGGTAGTACAGTGGATAGAGAACACCCCGCCGGGAGTCAGTAAGACTCATTTTCCTCAGTTCAAATCCAGCCTCAGAAACTTACTAGCTTTGTGACCCTGGGCAAGTCATTTAACCCTGTTGCCTCCATTTCCTCAGTCTGTAAATGAACTGAAGAAAGAAATGGCAAACCCCTCTGTGTCTTTGCCCAGAAAACCCCAGATGAGGTTGCAAAGAATTAGACATGACTGAACAAAAACCTTAGAGAGTTGCTTATAGCTGTGACTTGCCCAGGGACCCACAAGCAGTACATCTCAGTGGGGAGACTTCCACCCAGGTTTTCTGGACTCTGAGGTAGGCTCTTTATTACACTGTACTCCCAAACAACTCATTCCCTCAGGGGGCTTACGTTCTGCTGGGGGATAGAATGGAAACACAGATACTATTACATGCAAAATGGATATGAAAAAATAGATGATGCAGAATGGGAGTGCTGGGCTTTCCTGACTTGGAGGGTGGTGAGGGTCCTCACATAGAAAGTGTCATTGGAGTAGAGCAGTAAGGAGGCTAGAGATCCTAAGAGAAGAGGTTGAAGAGAACTGGGCCCCAGGCACTTCTCTGGGGTAAGGAGTCGAGCAGCCCTGACTTGGTGTCTGGGAATACTCTGGATCCAGAGTTATGGGATCTACAACTGGGAGGGGCCTAATAGAATATGGTGTGTTGTGGCATCGTTTTTCAGTCGTGTTCAGTTCTTCATGCCCTCATTTGGGGTTTTCTTGGCAGAGGTATTGGCGTGGTTGCCGTTTCCTTCTCCAGCACATCTTATGGAGGAGGAAACTGAGGCAGAGTTAAGTGATTTGCCCAGGGTCACACAGCTAGTAAGTGTGTTCCTGGATTTGAATTTACTGACACTAAGCCCAGTGCTCCTTCCACTGCACCACCCAGATGCCCTAAACTCAAGTGTTTAGTGGACCACATTCAGACCTTAGACAGCACCTTTCACATCTGTGTTCTAACCTGACTCCCTTAGTTTACAAATGAAATGGAGACCCAGAAAGGATGATCTGACCTTCCCAAGTAACAGAGCCAGAATTAGAACCCAGCTCTCTTGACTCCAAACTCAGGGTTCTTCATCCTTCACTGTTCTGAGGCTGGGCCACATACGAACTACAGGAGCTTGGAAGGGGCCTCAGAAAACATTTTTTCATCTTATTTTACAGAGGAAAGAAATGAAACCTGGTAGGTCACAGGATCCTAGATCTGAAAGGGAATCCCCACCTCCTCTTTTTATAGAGGCCCAGGGAGGTTAGGTGATTTGCCCAAAGTCATACAAGTAGTAAGCAACAGTAGATTTTAACTCGGGTCCCTGGATTCCTGCTACACCACTGATGGGAATTTTCTCTCCCTCCAAATGGAGTGACTGGGCTTTTGGTCCTTAAAGTTCCATGAGATCTTAGGGAGTGTAGATCATAGCTGAGAGATTATTTTTCATTCTCAGTACCATGACTTTCTCCCTTCCCCCAGTCCATTGGCTCTCAGCTTTTAGTACACTGGCATTATTCTTTGTAGCCAACTGACTTTGGAAAAGGAGGTAAATTAGCCTGGTGTCCTGATCAGAAAATAGCTGATGTCACCTCTCCCCAGGGCTGGCTGACTTTCACCATTGATGGACTGGGCAGACAGCTCAGCTGCCTTCCAAAAAGGAGCAGCTGGTCACCATGCTTGATCGAGGCACTAACACATCCAGGGCACAATCAAATTATGGATCGGACTCGTATTGCTTCTCAAGCCTTTTCTTTTATTACCTGGGTGGAATTCTCTTTTGTTGCAAGAGTGCTGAGGTAGGACTAGTTCGGCATCTAGCTCTTCAGAAAAAAATCGTTGATCTAGAACATTTATTAAGTGCCTACTGTGTGCTACACACTGTGCTAAATGCTTTATGTAATTGTTATCTCATTTTATATTAGCCCCATTTTACAGATGAGGAAACTGAGGCAAACAGGGTGAAGTGACTCGGCCAGGGTCACTCGGATAGTAAGTGTCTGAGGTTGGATTTATCCTCAGATATTCTTGATTCTAGGCCCAGCTAGTCTCAGCACACCGTGCACTATGGGTCACCTAATTATGCAGGGTTTTGTTGTTATTGTTGTTACATACACTATAGTAATTTTGTAAATTGTTATCAGAGAAATATCACATCTATTAATAGATTTCTCAAGTGACATTTGCCTTAAAGAATTTTGGCGACAACCAATGCGTGTACTCCCTTGTGCTTTATGAGGTTTGGCAGTCACTCAGTCCTTTGCTTCTGCTCTTCAGAAGGAGCAACTCTTCCTCTGAGTCCTTAATTTCCAGAGGTCAGCTGGTGAGTTGACCTTAGTCACATGGTGGAATCCCAGGCCCCCAGAAGCAGTCAGCCAGCCAGCTGAGGTCAGTTCTGCCTGGAGAGGAGAGCTGAGGCAGAGGCGGGAATCTGGAGAGGGAGCTTACCCTGGTGTAGCTGGGGAACAGATGTTCCATGGCACTTAGAACTGGGAAGGGATCTGAGAGTTCACCTACTCCATGCCTTCAATATCCAGAGGGGAAGCTGGGGCCCAGAGCATTTAAGTGATTTGCCTCCTATCCCATTGGTAGTGAGGGACAAAACTGGGGTTTGAACCCAGATTCGTTGAAGTTCTTTTTTTTGAAGCAAGAACTTAAGTTGAAAGAGTGTTGAATCTAGAATCAGAAGGCCTGAGTTCAAATCCTGCCACTGACATTTATAGTCTATGTGACCTTGGATGAGTTATTTCATCTCCTTGGGCTTCCGTTTCTTGATTTATAAAATGAGGGAGCTGGACCAGATAAGATTTAAGCCCCCTTCCAGCTTCAAATCTGTAATCTCACATGATCCAGAGGCATAGATAGAAATGCATCTTTGTCAAATTTCCTGTTAACATAAAACTGGGAGGTTATATTATAAGCCTTATTTTATATGTATATATATATACATACATACATACACACATGTATATGTATGTATACATATATACACACATAAAAATATTCTGTGTATTAGATTGGAAAAATGTGATATACTGCTAATAATATATTTTTTTCTATTGCAGTAGGGTTATCTTAATATATTGTAATTATATCACTAACATGCTAATGGTATATCAGTAATAAGTTGGATTTGAAAAATATTTTAAAATATCTTGATAGGTAGGCAGGAAGGAAAAAAGGCTATAAATATTTATTAAAACAAGGCTATAAATATTTATTGCTATGTGCCAGGCTAGCATTTATTAAATGCTAACTGTGTGTAGAAATCTGTGCAAATGTGTTGGGAGAGGAGAATGAATTTCAAATCGGTTTTTTGTCTCTGCTCTAGTGAAACTTATTGAAAAAAGTTTTCAAATATGAATGCTGAGCAGTCGTTGGCAATAGTTGAAAACCTATGGTGAGTTGGAGAGGTGTCTCAGGACTGAAGATGGGAAAATGTTTGAGTTTTAAGTGGTTGTTTTCTGTTAGCCTAGGCCAGTGACTTGCCTTGGATTCTTGGGAAAATTCTAGACCAAGGGAGATACAAAGTGTTTTGTGAGCACTTGGGACTAGGGTGGAAAATCATTCAACCCAACAGGAGTTCAACAAGGATAAGTCATACCAGAAAAACATCCCATCCCTTTTTTGACAGGATTATTAGCCTGACACATCAAGGGAATGCTGGTAGGTACTGTTTCCCTGGATTTCAACAAGACAAAGTTTTTTTTTTTTTTTTAATGATATCCTCATGGGTAAGATAGGGAGACGTTGGCTAGCTACATTTAGCTTGATTGGCTGACCAGAGAACAGTGATTTCTCAGAGAAGTGATTAAGTGACTGAAGTGATTAGTGATGGAGGTGTATGGAAGTCTGTAGCTCAGTACCCCAGCACTCTGTTCTAGTCAACATTTTAAACAATGATGTGGATGAAGTCATAGATGGTGTATATCAAGACCACAGGTGCCAAGGATAGTTATCATTGGTGGGTGGTGGAACTGGTTTCTAAAAGAACTCTATGGGCTAGAACGTTGAGTCATTTTTTAGGTATGTCCAATTCTTTGTGACCCCATTTGGGGTTTTCTTGGCAAAGATACTGGAGTGGTTTGCCATTTCCTTCTTCAACTCATTTTACAGATGAGGAAACTGAGGCATAGTTAAGTGACTTGCCCAGGGTCACACAGCTAGTGAGTGTCTGAGGCCAGATTTGAACTCGTGTCTTCATGACTCCAGGCACAGTGCTCTATCCACTGTGCTACCTAGCTTCCCTTCATTCATAGCACCACATGGCCATAATAACAGCTGGTGTTTGTATAGTGTTTTAAAGTCTGTAAAGCATTTTACAAATCATGTTGTTTTAATTGATCTGTACTACAACCCAGGGAGGTGGACAGTTATCCCCAAGAGGAAACTGAGGCTAAGAGAGGTTAAGAGACTCATCCAGAGTCTCACAGCTAAGTCTAAGGCAGGATTTGAGCAGAGGCCCTCCCGACTCCATGGCTGGCCCTTTATCTACTATGCCATCTAGCTGTGTGACATAGCTTTGGATGGAAGCCTGGAAATGATGCCTTTTGTATTTTCTTCCAGTTCTGGGATTCTGTCCTTGCTAAGCCAAGGGACCTGTGTGTGATCCTCACTGTCCATCCTCCATTATCATGCACATTCTTCACCTTGTACCTTTTTCTCGTGGTGCCCTCTGCTATTCCTGTCTATCTATTCTAAATCTACTCATCCTTCAAGGCCCAGGTCAAATGTGGCTTCCTTCATGAAGCCCACAGGTGATTTATTTTTATCCCGACCTCCCTTGGTCCTGTGCTACACATTTTTGCCTCTAATAGCCTGCTTTATTTTGTACTCTGGTTGTTTCACAGATAGAAGTTTTGTCTGCTGGCTTTCTTTAATTCATCTGCTGATGACTCTGTGTCACTTTCCCCCAAAGGCTAGAATCAGACTTTCTTTTGGCCATACTCTGCTCTTAGTAGATGACCTCAACTTCTATTTTAATGAGACCAGTGCATATAAGCTCCTTCAATTCCTCAGATTCTGTCAGCTTCCTTTACCCATTCTCTCCTTCCCCCTTCAGTCTCAGAGTAAGAAGGGATCCTCTTCCTTGCCAAGATTTATAGATTTAGACCTGGAAGGGACTTCACAGGCCATCTAGTTCAACCCTCTCATTAAAAAAAAACTTTAAAAAGTTAATTTTTTTTCAGTTCTAATCTCCCTTCCTCCATCTCCCATTGAGATGGCATGGAAAACAAAACCAGTTATAAATATATATAGTTGTGCAAACCAAATGCCTGCATTAGTTCCTCCCTTCTCCCTGTCCCCCCTCCCCCAAAAAAGAAAAAGTAAGAAAAGTAAATAGGCTTCAATCTGCACTCTGAGGCGCTCCACTCTCTATCTAGAGCTGGATGTCAGCAGGTTTCAGCATGAGTCATTTGGAAACTGTGATTGGTCATTCTGTTGATTAATGTTCCCAAATCTTTCAAAGTGGGTTTTCTTGACAACATTGTTGTGATTGTATATTTATCTTCCTGGTTTTGCTCACTTTGCATCAGATCATACAAATCTTCCCAGGATTTTCTGAAACCATTCCCTTTGTAATTTCTTATAGCATTGCATTTATATACATAACTTGTTGGCCATTCCCCAATTGATGGGCATCTCCTCAATTTCTAATTCTTTTCCACTACAAAAAAGCTGCTAGAAATATTTTGATACATGTGGGCCCTTTTCCTTTTAGATCTCTTTAGGGGTACAGGCAATATTGGTATTGCTGGGTCATAGTTTCCCATAGATGCCCAGTTTAATAGCTTTTGGGTCATAGTTTCAAACTACTTTCTGGAATCCAAACATTTCAGTTTTACAAATGGGGTCCCAGAGGTCAAGGAATGTTAATTGACTTGTTCAAGGGCACATGTTGGGAAGGATCATAGGTGAAATTTTACCCTGGTCTTTTGATTCCAGGGCTAGTACTTTTTTCCCCCTGATGCACCATTTTGCAAACTTGCTTGCATCCCTCTGGTTGTCTCCATGACCTTTCTCTCTCACTTGCTGTCTCATGCATTGTCCCTCTCTTCTTCCTTCTTTCACTCTGCCATAAATATGCAGAGGTCTACCTAAACCTTTCCTTTACCTCCCTACCTCCTCAAGTTAGCACCCCAATTCTCCCTCCCCTTTTGATGTCATCCAGAGCTGCCTTAGCACTTAACTCACTTTTAACACCAAAAACTCTACATACTCCAAACTAAGCTAATTACCTTCCCTGCCTTCTTGGGGCATCACTGTTTCTCTTTGTGTTGTCAAAACTCATCACTTCTACCATTTTTGCAGCTTTGGGTTTAATTTTTTATTCATTTCCCTCCTAACCAATCAATCAGTAAAGCCTGCCAGTTTCATCTCTGTGACATCTTTTGCATCTGTCCCCTTCTCTTAATTTCCACTGCTACTACCCTAATAAAGTCTTTTACCCTCACTGTCCTAGGGCAGAAGTGGAGCTGGGTAGGGTTCCTGTACTCAGCAGTGGTAGAATCAGTCTATGAACAGCTGTCTTTCTGTTTGGATAAGATAGGGAGACTTGGTGTCACATTTTCTTTTTATAATGGTATTTCAGTATAATTGGTTTCCTTATTATTCTGAGGAGCCTGTCCATAGGTTTCAGATTCCCAAAGGGGTCCATGATATAAAAAAGCTAAATCTCCACCCCCTTCCCACCTTAGAGAGTTTTCTGAGGATATTGGAAAGTTAAGTGACTTGTGTAGGATTGAACAGCTAATATGTGTTAGAGGCAGGATTTGAATCCAGACCTTTTTGACTCCAAGGTTTGCTCTCTTTCTGCTTGGTCATGATGCTTATTCAAGTTCCCATCCCCAAACGCCATCCTTTACCTGACATTCAAAACTTTATACAGTCAGCTGATTCATTGTCGTTCAATTGTTTCCAATTCTTTGTGACCCCATTTGGGGTTTTGTTGGCAAAGATAATGGAGTGGTTTGCCATTTCCTCCTCCAGCTCATTTTACAGATGAGGAAACTGAGGCAAAGAGGGCTAAGTGATTTGCCCAGGGTCACACAGCTAGTAAGTGTCTGAGGCCATATTTGAACTCAGGAAGATGAGTCTTCCTTACTCTGGCCCTGGTGCTTTATGCACTGTGGGTCCCCAAGTTCCCCAGTAGGTTGATACCTTGGTTTTATAGCATTATTTCAAGACTGCCATTCAAAGGGAGCAAAGAAAGAAAAGGACATTTATACTTGTGGGCTGCATAGTTTAGGAAGAGCCCTGATAATCTGGAGAGTGTTTAGAGGAGGGCAGCCTGGATGCTGAAGGACCTGGAGAAGAGGTGATTCTGGGGAACAGCACAGTTATGTTCAGATACTTGAATGGTTGTCATATGGAGGAGGGAGTGAACTTGTTCTCTTTGGTCCCAGAGAGTAGAACTAGGAGCCATGGGAGGAAGCTGCAGAGACCAGGATTTAGCTGTGGTGCCAGGAACAACTTTATAGCATAAGAGGTATCGCAGTGTGCAATGGGCAGCCCAGGGAGATAGGGCTTTCTCTTCATGGGAGGGCTTCGGGAAGAGGCTGAATAGATGCAGTTTGAATTAGATGGCTGCCAAAGTTCATTCCAGCTTGAATTCTGGGGTATTATTCCCTTAGAGCACTCTGCACTCAGAATGAATTGGTCCTAGCCTGAACTGTCTTGCTTCTGTGCCTCTGCTCACACTGTTCCTTGTGTCAGGAGTGAATGAATGAATAAATGAACAAATGGATGATGAAGTATTTATTAAGTAGTAACTACATGCCAGGCACTGTGCTCAGTACTGGGGATATGAATACAAGCAAACAAGACAATTTTCACACAGACAACACAAAGTAATTGAAAGTGTAGTGGGTGAGTGGGGAACCCACAGGGTGGTTTGGCTTAGAAATAGCCAGCTAGTGACGTTGAAGCCTCACTGGGGCAAGACGGAATTCAAGGTCACCTCTTAGCCCAAGGTTGTTCCTGGGCTATGAGCTGAGCGCCTGATGGGAGGGGGATGAGGAGAACAGGTCCAATGGCTGTTTTGGAAGTGGCTGGAAGGTGACAACGAGGCCTTCCTCCTAGTTCCTTCCCTTTCTTTAATACGGTCCAACTCAAATGCTGTCTCCTGTAGGAATCTCTGATTTCCTGCTTGTCAATGATCTTCTCCATTAGATCTCACCTCATGTCTATCTTTTCTCTTCTCTAATGCAGTTAACAGTTAATAATGTCTATTTTAGTTGTTTGTCTTATCTCCCTACTAGACTATAGGCTCCAGAAGGTGTTTTATCTAGACTTGATAGATAAAACTCCTCCTGCATCTAGCTCAGCAGTAACTCCCCACATCAGTCAATAAAGACGACAAAAAAAAGGCTCAGATTTACATCTCCATCTTTTCTGACTACAAATTTTGCCAATTGCTTCTGATTCTTCCCTCTGGGACCAAGCACAATAAATCAAATCCCTTTTCCACGTGAGATGGACTAGGCTTACTTTTGCTAGTATAGCCAGGTCCTGATTAGTGCAAACAATGATGTGGTGGCATTATTCAAATTGACAATGCATATTTCCATTAGGTTGCAACCAGTGACCATATTTTACATAAATGTAACTTCAAGTAGTATGAACATGACCATCTCACAGGATTCATTATTCACACATTAATCACAACCTGGCTGTATTGAAAACAACTTCTATTAATGAAGGTCCACACTTGCTCAGTAACTTAACAGTTGCTTGGGGAGCTAGGTGGTGCAGTGGATAGAACACTGGGCCTGGAGCCAGGAAGACTCATCTTCTTCAGTTCAAATCCAGGCTCAGACACTTAGAAGCAGTGTGACCCTGGGCAAGTCACTTAACCTTGTTTGCCTCAGTTTCCTTCTCTGTAAAATGAGCCGGAGAAGGAAATGGCAAACCACTTCAGTATCTCCGCCAAGAATGCCTCAAATGGGGTCAGAAAGAATCAGACAGGACTGAAAATGACTGAACAACAAAATATCCTTAAATAGAGCCTAAAGTTGCCTTACTACAGCTTCTGATTCAGCTTTCTTGTGGCCAAAAACAAAGCTAATTTCTCTTTCCCATGATGGTCCTTCAAATGCTTGAAGACGCCTGCCATTGTTCTGGTTTCCTTTTTCCTCTGTGTGATCAGTGATATTTCTGAAATGGAGTATTTGGATCTGGCAGCAGCATTTAAGATGTGGTCTGACCTTGGTAGATAAGATCCTAGGCTAATGGGATCTTGAAGGGAGTTCTGAGGCAATCTAGGCATTTTAGAGATGAGGAAACTGAGATCCAGGGAGGTTGAGTTAGGATCACAGGATCACAGGATCCTGCAAGGGATTCTACAAGCTATCTCATCTGACCCCTTCTTTGGAAGATCTTCAGTCTACACCTTCTCTAGTCTGTCCTTTACATCACTACTTGGGTCATCTTTCCAAAGCCTTTCTCTGATCGCATTCCTTCTGGACTCAGAACCTTCAGCGCCTCTCCAGTAACTATGAACTAGCCACATAACGATTACTGAGCCAGATGTCCAGGGCCCTCCACAAGATACATCCAAGCTGCCTTTCCCAGTCTCATTTCATGTCAGTCCCCCTCAGTCACTCGATGTTCCAGCCAGACTGAACCATTCCCAGTTCTGCATCCTTGCCCTGCCCTCTCCCGCCTCTGTGGCTTTGTTCATATCTCGAGTAACCCCAACTTAACCCATTTCAGTCCCTCCTTTCCTACAAGGCCCAAACTCAGTTGTCACCTCTTTCATTAAAACTTCCCAGACTTTTCCACTGGAAAATGACTTTTTTCCTCTTCATATTTCCCAGACAACTTTGCTTGGACTTCTCTTCTGTACTTGTTATAGTCTTACTTATGTATGTATTCCGTCCTACCCCCACATTATATTATTGGATTGAGAGGCAGCAGGGTGTGATGGACAGAACTCTGCAGAATGGTAGACTGGCTTCTTAGTTATCTTCCAGCTCCAAATCTGTGATCCAGAATTGTAGAGAAGATACTGATTTTCATTGGTGGAGGGAGTCTATATGCTGGGAGTTCCTCATAGATCTAGTCTCTCCCAAAATATTAGGTTGTAAACTCCTTAAAAGCAGGGTTTGGCCACAGATACCTTTGTATCCACAGGGGCCTAAGTTATATTGAGTGATACTTATACTTTTGCATAAAATCCTCCACCTCATATTTAAAACCCTCTACAATCTGGTGCCTACCCACCTTGACTATTTGATTTCATTCTAATCTCCTCCACTCTCTCAGTTAAGTTGCCCTGCCAGGTGTTCCCTGTAGGTGCTTTTCTATCTCCTATCTTTGTCCCCTTGAACTGGGGGTACAATAATATATATGTATATATGTGTGTTTACATGTATGTGTGTATATATGTACACACACACATATATATTTATATAAATATATAAATATACCTATTTACATGTTATATCATTCCATAGAAAGTAAGCTTCCTGAGGGCAGGGAATGATTCATGTTTCTTTTTGTGTCTTTGGTGTCTCCTATAGTATCTTGTACATAGCAAACTGTTACAGTTTGTAAACCTCTATGATGGCAGAAACCAGGCCACTGACTTCTAGCCTATACTTTTTGTAGCACGGTACTGGGCATGTTGATAGGCTTACTAGTACTTATTGAGTCAATGACAGTGAAATCCCTAGTTTCCTTCAAGATTCAAGTCAAGTCTTTTACGATAATAAGTGGCTTCTAATCCCTCCAGCTACTCATACTCACTTCATTACTATGTATCTCATTTGTATATAGTTAGTATACCTATATATTAATATATTGCCTCCTACATAGAATGTGAACTCCTTCATGCAGCAGGTTGACTCAGTGGTTAGAACCTGCTGGGCCTGGAGTCAGAAAAGACCTGAATTTGAATCCTGCCTGAGATACTTCCTAGTTGTGTGTCCCTGAGCAAGTCACTTGCTTCTCTCTGCTTCAGTTGTTTTTCTCATCTATAAAATGGCATATAATAACATTTCCCTCCCAGGGTTGTTGTGAGGATCAACTGGGATAATATTTGTAAAGCACTTAGCACTTTATAAAACCCAGTCCTTGGTACATAAGAGCATCTTAATGAATGCTTGTTTCCTTCCTTTCTTCCTTGAATATAGCATGTTTATAGGACTTTTTCATTTTTTTTTGTTTTTATATCTCCACATAGTGGGTGCTTAATAAATGCTAATTAATTGACCAAGGACTTTCACCTGAGATAAAAAAAAAAAGATTATTGGGAAATAATGCTTATTAGTGAGGGAATAGGGAAAGTATTTTGATATTTTCGTTGTGGGTAAGACTTAGGGCAGCTGGGTGGAAGAGTGGATAAAATGTTGGCTTTGGGATCAGGAATATGTAACATTCAGATCCTCCTTCCATCACTAGACATATGGCCCTGTACAAGTCATTTAATCTTTCTCTGCCCCTGTTTCCTCATCTGTAAAACAACAAAGTTGGGCTCTATAGCTTCAGAATCTACAAGCCTGTGAAACATTACATGCACTTGATTTTTTTTAGCATGGCTTTTATTTATCTTCTCTCAAACTCCTTGCAACCTAAGACTCCAAGTAAACACAGACTTTGGCTCCAGAAAACCAGGCCTGGATAAAAGACAGTATAATCCCCTAAGCATGGATCACAGGTGGCATTAGCTGAGCTGTCCATATGCTGGCCCCAAAACAACTGGCATTCTTTAATGAAGATGGAATGTTCATTCATTTTAGGCAGCGATCTAAGAACAGCTCCCTATATCATGCACGAGGCTTAATTTAGCCATCAAAACAAATTCTGACTCATGGGTCTAGGGCCCCAAAGAAATCAGAGAGTGAAGCAAATGAGAACCAGCCTTCAGGCTTCTAAGGACACTCAATATGTTCACTTATACTTTCTCCAGTCTATGCCATTTGTATGGAGCTGTGTCAAATACAGGATTAAACATTTCTGCAGGAGGCATGGGAGGGGGAGCCTGGAACAGAAGGGCAAATAGGATTGCTTGAGAGGCATCAAAGGGTCACTGGCTCTTGAGCCAGAAGGGACCTTCCAGATTGAGACCAAACCCCCACATTTTCAAATGAGCAACTGAGGCGGGGATGAAATGACTTGGCCAAGGTCATCCAGGTAACAGGTGAATAGGGTAATGGGATTTATAGCTGAAAAGGACTGGGAGGGGGGGTCATCAGTCCACGAGGAAACTGAGAACTAGAAAGGTGAAGCAGTTTGCTCGAGGTCACATGGGTAGGAAGCATCAAGGGAAAAAGGAGAATTAGTAACTGAGTGAAGGTGTGTGTGTGTGTGTGTGTGTGTGTGTGTGTGTGTGTGTGTGTGTGTGTGTGTGTGTGTAAGTAAATGGGCTTTTCAAGCATCAGAGTGTGTGTATGTATCTAGAAAATACTAAATACCAAAATACCAAATGCTAAAATTTGTAATACTAAATTTTTTTTGCTTTTTTTTTTTTTTGGAGGGCAATTGGGGTTAAATGACTTGCCCAAGGTCCCAGGGCTAGTTTTTTGTGTTAAGTGTCTGAGGCCAGATTTGAACTCAGGTCCTCCTGACTCCATGGCCAGTGCTCTATTCACTGCACCACCTAGCTGCCCCATGTAATGACGAATTTAAAAGAGGGAATATCCTATATGCAGGTTAAATAAAAAAAAGTCACTTTAAAGTTGTTTAAAAATATCAATTTCATACTGATGTCAGTACTTGGTGATAACTGCTATTTAGATAATACAGTGACACAAAGAGAAAGCTGTTCATGCCTTGAAAGAGATTACATCTGAACTCACTTTTGTATTTTTTAAGTCAACAAGCATGTATTACATACAAGCTAGGGGAAATATTGGAATCCCATTATGGTAACTGGTATACAATAGGTACTTAATAAATGCTTGCAGATTCATAGAAAGAGACTTTTGTGCACTTATCTTTTGGGAGAGGACAAAACCTTACTGAAGGTAAGTATTTAGCACATGGTAGGTGCTGAAATAAGTGTTTGTGGATGGAGAGTATTCTGCCAGTTGGCATCAGAGTTGGTGAAAATTATGCTAGAGATAGTGCTGCTCAGTTCTACATTTTTTTTGTTTAGAGACAGCCTTAACTAGCAGTTTTTACCCGTGGGTGAAGTAGCCTGAAATGTTCCCCAATTCATTTGGGGGGAAGATGGTGATAGAGATTTCCTTCAACTATGGGGTGACTTGGGGAGTAGACCATATAGAGAGGTTTCCCTGGGCTATTTGTGGTCTAGGGGTTTCCCATTTTATCTCGCTATTCTTGCTAGCTAGGTGTTAACCAGAACTCTTTTAATTCTGTTAAAAGATCCCAAGTCTACTCACTGTTCAGTGCCCCAAAGCAAAGCCCTGGTTGAACCGCCCTCATTCTCTGTGGTCCAAGAAAGAACACTGGAGTGGTACTGTCTGGCCTATAAATGTGATTTGTTCATTAACATTTAAGGATTTGGTGACCATTTACTTGGCTCTCTTGTCTCCTCATAAATAATCATAGCACTATAGATTTAGATTTGGAAGTGACTTTTGAGTCTAAGCCCCCTGCCTTCCTAAAATCAGAAGACTGGTTCAAATCCCACCTGACAGTTGTCACCTGTGTGTCCTTAGGTAAGTCAACCCTCCTGGGCCTCAAGTTTGCTAATCTGTTAAATGAGAAGGTTGAACTTGATGATTCTATGTTCTCTGACCATCTGTGTGACCCTAAGCAAGTCCCTTCATGTGCTTGGGCCTCTGTTTCCCCATCTGTAAAATGGGGAAGGGACTAGATGGTCTTGGAGATCCCTTTCAGCTACACAATCATGATCCTGTAATGCAGTATGCTTAATAAATGTGTTAAATGAATGAATGGAGACAGCAGCAGGGGTCTTTTCTTCTGTAGGTCTCAGATCTCTGATTTTGACAGTGACTTAAGGAAGGTTTACTATACTCTCAGAGCTCTTGCCAGCTGTGTTCTCCTTCCTGCCTGCCTTAAAGGAGCTTGTTCAGTTCACTTGAGACCATTGATTCCAGAAGAAAAAGAATTGGAGGGGAGGATGGAGAGTGAGCAGTGGAAGCAGCCTGCCTTCCCTCCAGGGTCAGGGTTATTTTGTGCCCTTTCCTTAGAACATGTGGCTGCTTTAGAGAGGTGATGACCTGGGTAGTCAGGTTCTTATCAGCTGTGTGACCTTGGGCAAGTCGCTTAACCATGCCTCAGTTTCCCCATCTGTAAACTTAGAGGGTTGGAATCCCTGGCGTTTAAGGTCCCTTCCAGCTCTAGGATCCTAAAGCTTCTGATATGTCCTGTTCAGAATAAAAATGACAAGTTTTAGAAGTGCAAATGGGGGATTTTCTTGTGCCAAATGTGCCTACCTGTGCCATAGTGTTCACCCAGTGTGGTCCCCATCGACTCACTTGGCAGAGAATGGCTTTTGGAAATTCACCTTCCAGGGGGAGTAGAGGGGAATGATACAGAGCCAACTCAGGCTACTGGTTCTAATTCAAGGGCCAGAGAGAGGCTTGTCAGAGTTCCTTTCTCAGCCCAAGTAGAAACAGCAAAGAGGAAGAGTCTGAGAAAACTTGGAACAAAGAGAAAACCCCTTAGTTGTGGGTTTTTCACAGAATGGGCCTTTATTTTTGTTGCTCCCCAAATCTGGGAGGCGGGAGGCACAGAACGATGCCGAGCATCAGTGGCTGTACAACTTCCATTTTATTATTGTGTGTGCTTGTATAGGATATAAATAATGACAAAATTACCAAATTGATAACTGGAAACCCAAGCATATTTACACACAGGATTCTGTTGCAATGAGGCTATTATTTGCTTAGCTCCTATACAATTTCCTTTGGGTACCATATTTTTTTAAGTGTTATTTTTACTGTCAAGTGACTACATACATATCGACAGTGAATAGGCAAGATATGTACAAGGAACTCTTCTGTTCAAGTAATTTAATAACGGTATTAAAAGTTATCACTGAGCTATAATCAGATTTCAGCTAAATCATACTCATTGACCAGTTCAAAATGAAGTTCAGTTATTCATCTTTGGCATTCACCAAACGATGAACATAACTGAGAAGCTCAGTTAGATTTAAAATAATGTTAATTAATTAAAAAAACATTAAGACAACCACACAATTTATCAATATCGCTATAATGAACTTCAAAGTGATTCACAATTTGACTGGTTAGAACAATATACAGTAAAATGCCAGTTTTGTCTATAATGATATTGTACTGTATTTTTTTAATAATTCAGTTCTACATAAATATACATTATGGTATCATACAAATACTCCACAGAGACATTAAAAAAATTAAAATACCTTAAAGAAATGTAAGTAAATTTTATTTCATCAAATAGTAAGCAAATGGTCAATTCTTTTTTTTTTGTGGTTCATTTCAAGAAAAGAGTTTTATTACTTTGGAATTTCTTCTTTTTAGTTTTTTTTGCATGTTGTTTCATTTTGTTGCCTTTTTTTTTTTTTTAGAAAAAAGATTTTTGCAATAGAATTTTATCAACACTTTTCTCAAACACGGTTTCCACCACAGAAATCTCGATAGCAAGGTCCCTAGGTCCCAAATGTGTGTGTGTTTTTTAAATACACACCATAAAGATTTTAAAAAATATTTGCAGGGTTCACAGCTATCGGCAACATCCTCCATCTCAGTGCTAGCTCTTCGTAGTGCAATGACTTGCCTGCTTCTGATTTCTCTGCCTACACAGAGCAATTAGTGCCCCCGTGGCCATGGCTGCTCCAGTTTTTTTTTTCTTTTTTTTTTTTTTTTTTAGTGTGAGCAGCAGAGATTTCATTATGCAAAATAAAGCAGAAATATCCTGTAACATTTAACTTCTGTTCCTTATTGTTGCATCAATGAGACATTCTTTTAATAAAAATATTTAATACAAGAGACACATCTGTGCATAAATTCCTCTTTTTTTTTAAACCATTCTTAAATTTTAACTCTGTGATAGGATTAAAGGCTATCTTTATAGGCTATCATGACACAATTGATGACGTAGAAAACCCACAAGTATAGAAATTAGGAAATGGAATTTCTTGGCAATTGTTGGGATTTTTTTTTGTCTGCCTACAATAAATGATAGGTAGCAATTCAGTGAGTTTACAAATACTATGTGGCGCAAGGTCTTTTCTGATGTTACTTTAAAACTGCCAATGATGAAAAAGAAGCCCACACTTTTATATTCTTCGGCAGTATTAGAGACCCTTTTAAAATGATAAGAAGAATAAAAAGTACAATCTCCAAATAACCAACCAAAGAGAGCAAGGAGGCAAGAGTCACTAGAAATGCCTCATGTGTGGGGGGACTGGGGAGGCCTGGTGTAGTAGGGTGGGAAATGGGTGGGGGGCTCTCAATTCCCTCCTCTTACAGATTGCAATGGGAAAGTCTTGGATGCATTCTTCGGTCATTGGTTCAGGAAGAACATTGCCAGAAATAGCTGGTGCGCAGGGCCTTTTGTGAGTGACAAGGCCACGCGGGCAGCGCAGGCTTCCCCGTTGGCGGGGTGGAAAGGTCGCCACAAAGGAAGGCTGGGCTGTGACTGCTTGGAGTGCAAGGCACAACAAGGACGAGAGGGCGGTTTAGTATCAGAAAATTGTAGTTTCATACTTGGTATTTATTCCCCTTTTGGCTTCCTGTCCCGGTTCTACAATCCAGGGTAGGTTGGCGAGAGTCTTTTGTTCCGAAGGGTCTATCTGCTTTAAAACAAAGACAGACGGGCATTTTTACTTTAGGTATCCTTGAAGGGTTGCAGCTCACCATAAACAAAGAACTTTCCACCTGAAAACCTTGCTAGATAAATAATGTGATTGTTGTTATTGTCCCCATTTGGTAGATGTGGACCCTGAGGCTCAGAAAAGGATGGCAGATTTAGAGCTGGAAGGGTATCATAGATTTCATCAAGTCCAACCTGCTCTTTTTACAAATGAGGAAACTGATGCCTGGAGAGTTGAAGGGCAGCTAGGTGGCAGGGCCTGGAGTCAGTAAGACTTAACTTTGTGAGTTCAAATCCGGCCTGAGACATCTGTTACCTCTGTGACCCTGGACAAGTCACTTCACCCCATTTGCCTCAGTTTCCTCATCTGTCAAATGAGTGGGAGAAGGAAATGGAAATCCCTCCATTATCTCTGCCAAGAAAACCAGTCATGGAGAATCAGATGTGACTGAAAAAAAAAAAGACTTAACAATGGAGAGAGGAAGCAACTTGGCCTAGGTCACACAGCTGGTAAATGGCAACTTGAGATTCGAACCCTAGTCATAAGGATGATAGGATCACAGATTAGACAGAGCTGGAAGGGACCCCAGAGGCCATTTAGTCCGAGCCTCCTCATTTTACAAGGAGGAAGCTGAGCCTCTGGGAGGTCGTGTCTTGCTCAGAGTGCCAAAGGAGGAAGTATCAGCAGCAGGATTTGAATCTAATTCCTCAAAACCCACTGGGTTTCACTATGCCCAATGCAAACGGCACTGGACTAAATGCTGACCTAGGATCTGAACCCAACTCTTGCATGTTCTAATCTTGGCCCTTTTTCTTATGCCTCTCTGTGCAGATCAAGATTCAGTCTACCTCTAAGAGTTCTCCTGGGAGACATGCTGGAAAAAAAAAGTCATTTTGGACTATTCCAACTATATATAAATATATATGTTCCAAATATATATAAATATAGTCTATTCCAAACAGAGATTTCAGTGAAATGATTACATAAAGAGAAAAATCAAATGCTGTAAAGACAATATCAAATTGGTGACATTTCTTGTATGTTGGGAAGAAGAATGGGATCCCTGGGGGGCACTGTAGTGGGTAAGAAGGCCCGGTGAGTAACTCCTCAAATCACTGTGTCCTTTTTGGCTGTTTCCTGGTCTGTTGCATTCTTTCATTTAAAGGGGCAGGGATAGGAGGAGCAGATGGTGAGCTACAAATGTAAGGAGCATTGAATCTGGGTTTGGTTTACAGTCCTGGTATGGCCACCCTGCTACCTGCAAATGTCAAGTGAAAAGATTTTACCAAATGACTTTTGAGGCTTCTTCCACATTTGATCCTGTGATCCCTGATTCTCTGAGCAGGAAAGCAGAGACCTGGGTTCTGTTCTTAGCTCTTGCCACTAATATGCTTTGGGCAAGTTTCTTTAACCTCTTTGGGCCTCAGTTTACTCATCTGTAAAATGGGAGATTTAGATCAGAGTTTCTGCTCATTGTGAAAACTCTGATCTTGGTTGACTAGACTGTACCTCAGTTTCCCCAAACTGTAAAATAAGGGGGTTGGAGTAAGTGACCTTAAAGGTCTCTTCTGATCACCAATCTGATTTTATTTTTGGATGATCTTATGGCCTCCAAATAAAGTCTCTCTCATGAATGAGGGTGAGTTTTCACCAAGGTCATTCCTTGTTCATTTTGTATTTGCTGCTATTGTGAGGTTCCGATTGCTGCTTCAGGGCTGTGGGATTTATGTTCATTTGGCCACCTTCAGAATACGTTTTGAGCTATATACCTACAAGGCTGCACTGAAGATTATATATATTTTCAGGAGCAACTAAATTTTTCTCAACAAGAAGGAAATGGAGCCAAGGGAAATTAATGTGAACAATGACACCAGTTGTGTGTGTGTGTACAGCAGATAGGGCCTTGAGGCTGTGAATGCACACCAATCTCCATCCTCCATTTTCACAGTCCCCAATGGAGGTCCTTCAATGAATATTCTATCAGCCCTTATGCCACCCAATCTTTTATGTTCCTCAGAAAGATGTCTTGAGGGACCCGATTAGTGTTGGATGTAGATACTTGGTATGAATAATTTTATCAAGCCAGCAGTGAAAATGGGCAGAGAGGTGTAAGGGGGAAACCAAGGAACACACAGAAAACTTGCTAATCATGTATCAATCCATCTCTAAGGCCTCAGAAAGGCTGCTGAACCATGTTGGGTTAGCAGTAATCCTTAATTATTACCAACCACTAACTAGGGAAAACTTTTCTCTAAGGCTTGGAAAGTGAGAGAAAGAGACAGTGTGTGTGTGTGTGTGTGTGTGTGTGTGTGTGTGTATGAGACGGGGGGGGGAGTAGATGCAGTGATTGGGAAATTGTAATACCTGCTTGGGGTTGTCTTGATTGTGACAACAACAGATAACAGAATGCTTGGACCTGGAAAGAACCTCAAAAGCCATCCAGTCCAGCCACCTTGTTTTATAGATGGGTGAGTGGAAAAGGTGGTAACACAAAAGGCTCTCTAGTGCTATAATCTGAGGCCTAGGGTCTAAATCCTACCCCATGGTGCTCGATAACTATATGACCTTGGGGAAAGTCATTGAAACCTCCTGGGGTTCTGCTAACTCATCTATAAAATGTGGGATTGGATTATATAGACCCATGGACCATGTTTAGAGGATTGTAGATTTAAAGCTGGGAGGGACCATGGAGGCCTCTCAGTTCAGGTTCTTCATTTTATAGACAAGGAAACAAGCCCAAAGAGGTAAGTGATTTGATGAGGGTCACACAGGTGGCTTGTATATTTAGAAGGCAAATGGACCCTATGGATCATGTAACTGAACCCTTTCTTTTGGGGATCATGGGTTATGATGGTGGCATCTGAATAATGTCAGTGCTTGTTGAGGAGAACTGAAGGGCGAATGTATGCATGCTTAAAATGGCTTGGGAATGGCAGGATTTGAACTCAGGGTAACGTGATCCTCCTCCCCCAGTCCGATACTCTTGCCATTGCACTGCACTGTTTTCTCTATAGGGGTGCTAGATGGGGCTATGGTTAGGGAATGGACTTGTGATCTCCCTGCTATAGGAAACCCCTCTGCCAGTTCAGTTCAGTCCCTTCTCTAGAGCATAGTTTTCAAGAGCTGCCTACAACACTGAGACTTGCCCAGGATCTCACAGTCAGGATATCTCAGAGGCAGGATTCGATACCAGGTCTTCCTGCTTCTCTATCCACAACTCCATACTGCCTCTACTAGATTGAGAGCCTCCAAAATATGGGCCACTCTTACCAAAATAAGGCCTTGCAGGAGTCAGAAGGCACAAGAGAACCCTAAAGGGATCAGCCCTTTAGGACGTGTATGGGAGAGGAGGAGCATTGCTGAGAAAGGCTGATGAAGAAGTGGGGCCCACACCTGCTGAGGTGTCTCACTGCACAGCTGCAGGGCTGCACCCCAGTGGAGCCTTCACAATTCAGTGAAGCAGGCTATCCCACCCACATAGTAGGGGATGCAGCCGGCTCCACGTTGGGTAAACTGAGCATTCTTAAAGCCTGCTTACAGGGAACCTGTGCTACGGACACATCCAGCCAAGCCTTGGATTCACAAGCCAGTGGTCTTTTCTATTAGATTTTCCCCAGGCACCTGCTGAAGTATGTAGTGTTTTTAGATTCAGTCCAATAGAGAAAACTTTGAAAAATTGGTTCTTGTAAATTATTAAGGTGATATGGAACAATGGAAAAAGAATTGGCCCTGGGCTCTGAGGCCCTGGTGCTTGCTGCCTGGATGACCTTGGGCAAGGCACTTTATTGCCTGGACCTCAGTTTCTGCAGCTGGAAAGTGAGGGGGTTAGATCAGATGGTCTCTTAGCTTTCTTGCAAGCCTAGCTCTACAGTCCCATGTGTCTACCATAGAATGGAGGGATAAACATGAAAACTGTACTCCCTACTTCATTCTCATTCACATGAACACATAAAGACACACGAACATACATATACATATGTGTTTGTATACATACATATACAAAACACACAAACATATATCTGAACATGTAGGAAGAGCAGTCTCATGCTGATATTATAATGCCTAAATCCAGCCTATACCAACCAGAATTAATGAGTGATATTGCTAAAGCCTCTAAATACTGATAACAGAGGGCAATTCAGTCAGCAAGTATTTGTTAAGCACCTGCTAGTGGTGTATTGAATAGAGTGCTGGGACTGGAGTAAGGAAGACTTGAATTAAAATCTGCCTCAGACACTTAGTAGCTGTGTGACCCTGGGTAAGTCACTTAACTCTGCCTTAGTTCCTCATCTATCAAATGAGCTGGGGAAGGAAATGGCAAACCACTCCAGTATCTCTGCCAAGAAAATCCCCAATGGGGTCACAGAGTTGGACATGACAAAAACTATTAAACAGCAGCAATGTGCCAGGCATTGATGAAGCCATTGGGAATACATGTGTACAAAGGTGGATTCAATTCAGCCCACTCCAGTGATCATTTATACATTCATTAGTGACTCTACATGAGGGCCAAGCACTCGCTGTTTTTACCAGCACAAGGTAAAGAAAAGCAGGATTTGGCATGAGAGGTTGGCATTTATTTATGTCATGACTTGGATCAAGCCACTTTACAACTCAGTTCACATATCTGGAAAATGACAGTACTGGACCAGATTGCTTCTGCTGTCCCCCCTAGCTTCAGACCTGTGAGACCATGATCTTTATGAACCACTTCCCCATCCTGGGCCTCAGTATGACCTCTGAGGCCCCTTCCGGCTCTTAATCTATGATCTTCCAAACTAGACTGGGACTCTGGAGGGCACCAAAAGAAAGGTAGAAAGCCAAACTCAATAAGGCTCTCTGGCTTATAGATTCTTTACTAGAAGGAATCTAGGTGAGAAATGATTCTAACTCCTCTAAATTTGGAGCCAGTATTCTTTTCCATGAGTGTGGAGGACTCTTGCATGCTGCTTTAGCCCAAGGTCATGTGGCTAGTAAGTTGCATAGCCCTTTCTTCAACAAATATTAAGCACTTATATTAATGCAGAGCATTGTACCAGATACTGAGTTAGGATCTGAATCCAGATCTTCCAGGTTCTACCCTTAGTGCCCTTCCCTGATGCTCACTATCTTCTAGCTGGTCTCCCTGTTGGGTGGTGAGGGGGGGGAATTATGGGCTCTCTCTGAAGAGCAGATTCTCAAGGAGGGAAGGAAGGGAAGGCATAAACACATGCCTAAGGATGGCTTTAGAGACTTGGGGACCCCCTCCTACTTACCACTGACTTGCGAATACTAACTCGCGGCTTGGGAATGGGCTTGGCGGGTTTGTTTTCGAAGCTTTCTGGGAGCGTTGAGGAATGCCCACCTTTTCTTGCTTGGAGCGCGAGCTGGTAGGCCACTTCAAACGCCTGTCCTAGTGTTAGTATGATTTCGTAGGCTAAATTCTGTTGCAAAAATAAAGGGGAAAAAGCATTTAAATACAGGCCCATTTCAAATGACAACAAGTATTAGAAAACACTTGGGAACATGGAAGGAGGTGAGCTAGATGTGACCTTTCACCTGCAGTGTAGGTGATTCAGAAAACACCAACCAGAAGAGCACATTCTAGGACCAATTTAAGAGTTTGATGAAATGGAGCAGTCCTTCATTAGGCACCCTAGTTTATAGCCAACAGGGACCTCAGCTTGTTTAATGGATGATAAGTAATTATTTTTTCTTTTTAATTCAATAAACATTAAGTGTCTTCTGTGTGCAGATCATTGTACTAAGCTCTGAGGGAAGAGAGAACAGCTCAGATAAGAGATGTTCTACGCCCTCATGGAGTTTACAGTTTAATAGTGAGATATCTGATGAGGAAACTGAGTCCCAGGGAATTTAAATTACTTATTGAAGGTCACCCATATAATGAGTAGTAGAGGCTCCAAAGTCTCTTTCTGCCATATTTCAGCTGCCAAATGAAGGGTGTTTGAAGTAGGCAGAGAAGGTACTATGGTCATGGACAGTCTTAGTGGAACCTGATTAGATGTGGGACTTCATTGAATACACTTTCCAGGACAGCACTGACATTTCTTGTCAATCCTTAGATGTTTAGGGAATCATAGAATCATCAAGTTGGAAAAGACCTCAGAGTCCCACCAGAATTGGCGAAAAAGCTGCTTCTTCATGCTGGTAACTCAGGGCAACTAGGATGGAATCAGTTCAGTCCAAGTGAATAGTAATTTACCGATTCCTATGGGTCAGGTGCTTGTTGTTATTTGTTCCTTGTTCCTGAAGAGGAACATGACATAGAAGAGGTGATGCCATTACATGCAAGTGAATTGGATTTAAGTGAGGCAGGGCTGTGCAAAGTCACCAGCCTCACTCTCTCCTCTGGAGCCCTCTGGGTCTAGTGTGGCCAGATGTTGATCAGGATGGCTGGAGGTGGCCCTTGTGGGCCAGGTGAGGCAATGCCAAAGAGTCAAAGATAAAAGAACAGACAGTCCCTACCCTCAAGGAGCTTACCTTCTCCTGAAGGTGAGGTGGGATAGGAACAACTCCAATGCAGATAAATCAGCACAAACAAGAAACAAAGTAATGACAAAATGTGAGAAACGGAGCCAGCCTTGAATTTAGGAAAAGCTGGGAGACAGAAACCCTGTGTTCACATCTCAACTCTGCTAGTTATTACCAGTATGATCTTGAAGAAGTTTCTTCAGTTCCCTAAGACCCAAGTTTCTTCATCTATAAAACGGGCACAGTGTGTGTGTGTGTGTGTGTGTGTGTGTGTGTGTCTGTCTGTCTGTGTGTGATGAATATATGACCTCTAAGGTCCCCTTCCAGCCTTAATTCTGTGATCCTGTGACTAGATTGTGCTAGTAGTTTCCTCCAGCTTGAATTCTAAGATCCTATGACTATGTGGTCTCTAAGATCTTTTCCAGATATAATACTATGACTTTTCAGTGCTCCTGAGCAGCTCTAAGACTATAAGCTATAGGCTAGTTAACCAATGTGCTTTGGTGAAGGGGCTCTCCTCACTGGGAGTTCCCCACATAGACGTGGTCACAGGTGAGGACCAAAAAAGTACAAAGAAAATTGGAGGGAGGGAGGGAGGGAAGAAGGAAAATAGAGAGGGGGAGGAAGAGGGGGAGAGGAAGGGAGGGAGGAAGAGAGAGAGAGAGAGAGAGAGAGAGAGAGAGAGAGAGAGAGAGAGAGAGAAAGAGAGAAGGAGGGGAGAAAGATATATCATAGAGAGGAAGGGGGAAAGTGAGAGAGAAAGAATATGAATTTCTGCCGGCTCCTCAGGGTGTAACTAGAATAAGCACCATACCTATGTGGTGGTAAGGAAGTTAGCAAGTTAGTTCAGTGGATAGAAAGCATTGGACCTGGAATTGGGAAAGATCTGAGTTCAAATTCAGGCTCAGGAACTAGCTAACTATATGACCCTGGGCAAGTCACAACCTCTGCCTGCCTTAGTTCCCTCTTTTGTAAAATGGGGATAATAATGCCTCCCAGGGTTGTTGGGAGGATAAAATGAGATGATATTTGTGGCACCTTTAGCAAACAATAATCTCCCCCTGTCACTTCTCACACATGCTGGAGAGGGTCCTCCAGAGGAGTAGAGGCCTTAGCTCTTCTCTAACATCTGCATCTTGATTAAAACGCAACCAGCGTTTTGGCTGAGGAGAAAGGCGTTAGTCACTCAGACACAGTCAGCGGGAGCAGCAGGCATTAAAACACTGTAAGTGCAGCCCAATTAAGTCTACTTGACTTGACATTTCCCAGTCTCCCTCTGGCCAGATTTGGCACTTTATGGCTACTTTGGTGACAGCATCATCCCCCTTCTGAACTCTCACTGAAAAAAAAAAAAACTTCTTAAAAAAAATCAAATTAACATTTTTTGGATAGTTTTTTTTTTTTTTTGTAAATTCATGGATTGAGAACTGGAAAGGACTGGAGAGGCAGCCTGATCCACTGACCTCATTTTTCAAATGGGGAGGCTGAGACTTGCCCAGGGTCAAACAGCTAGTTAATGTCAGAGGTAGGCCATGAACCTGGGTTCTTGTTCTCAAAGCCACTGCTCTTTCCAGTGTGCAAGGTTCAGCACCTTCATTTCCAAATGTACATCTCTGATGTCCTCTTAATGGAACCATTTTGATAACAACAAAAAAGGAAGGGGAGGGGGTTGCTCTGCATACCAACACTTCCACAGAGCCTGATGGTAATACTATTCCACACCCATAGTGTCCCACCACCAAGTGGGGGAAGGAGAAAGGGTCTGGACCTATGCTTTCATGGAGGTGGGCCACTCAAAGGTTAGGAAACTCTCTACCAAAGCAGGTTGGCCCCTTCTTCGAAACTTAAGAGACTTAGAAAGTTATCTGAGAGTTTAAGTGACACATCCAGAGTTACAGTGTATGTGTCAGAATTGGGACTCAAGCCCTCATCTTCCTGGCCCTGGCATAAGCTCTCTGTCCATTACACCACTGTGCTTAATGCCAAGTGGAGCTTTGGAGCAAGACTCTGCTGATGGGCTATCCTGGGTGATGTTCCTAGGACCACTTCCTCACATATGATTGGTGTTTCCTGGGTCACAAAGAACTTTGCCCGCAACAAACTTGTGAGGCAGGTAGGACCAATATTGCTGCTCCAGTCTTCAAAAGGGAGAAACATAAACTTAGAGGTTTAAGGAATCCAATAAATTCCTGTTGCTTATAGGCAAAGTTCTGAAGCCTACTTTGCCAGGTTAGTTTCCCATTACTGCTATATGAGACACGCTCTCCCATTTGTGCACCTGTGGGCTGTTCCTCTTGTCTGAAATGTTCTCCCTCCTATCAGAAGCTCCAGCTTCCTCCAAGGGGCAGCTTATGAGCCATTTTCTAAGGGAAACCTTTGTTGCTCCCTCCTCAAATTAGTGTGTGTGCATGTGTGTATAATGTATATGTAGTCAGGAAAATCCGTGTTCAAATCCAGTTGTGGATACATCCTAGCTGTGTGGCCCTGGGCAAGTCACAACCTCTGTTTGCCTCAGTTTTCTTCTCTGTAAAATGGGGTTAATAAAGCACCTACTTCCCAGGGTTGTTGTGAGGATCAAATTGGATAATATTTATAAAGTGCTTTATAAACCTTAAAGTGCCTATATAAGTGGTAGATATTATTTCTACCATATCAGGCTCCCAATAAGGCCTCAAACTAGAAAATATAAGAGCTGGGATTTAAATTCAGGTCTCCTGACTCTGAATCCAAAGCTGCAGCCACTATAGCACATTTCACTTCCATTTTCACCCTCTTGGAGAGAGAAGTAGGAATGGAACAGTATAAACCATTTTCTTTCTGAAATGGAAGCAATGGAGAAAAATGTAAAGGAGCCTTAACTTAAGTGACCCATGGAAAATGGGTTCAGATTTGAGTGAGGAATGCTGAGGCTAAAGATGGAAGAAAAGTTAAGTGGAAAGAGTTCTGGGGTCAGAGGCCCTGGGTCCAAATTCTGCCTTTGAGGCTTTCTAGCTGTGTGACCTTGGGGAAATCCCTTCCTGGGCCTCAGTTTACTCATCTTTAAACTATGGGCTGTTTCCTGTGGCCCTGTTGGGACATATATCTAGAGGCCATCTAGTTATAGGATTATAGAAAGGAGTTTTGAATCTTTGATGTTAAGATCCTAGGCTAACAATAGAAGAGATATTAGAGACCATTGAGTCCCACTCCCTCATTTTACAAACAAGGAAATCGATGCTGCTCAGAAAAGGTCATACAGCTCTTAAGTATTGGAGACAGGATTCGAACTCAGGTCTTCCAGACTCTGAGTCCAATCCACAACCCCAAACTGCCTCTATGAACCAGAATGGGCTCCAAAGCAAGACTTTGCCTTGGCATGGTTTTTAAAGACTGCACTTCAATGTAAGATGGGATCCTGGGAATAAGTGAAACAGATGTTGTTGGGATGGATGCTGATTTGACAAGAGGCAGCAGTCCTAAGTGTTGTACTTTCCTCCCCTTTTGCTTAGGAAAGACTGCCCCCTGAGGCTATGTGCATATTTTGGGGAACTAAGGAAACCTGCAGAGTCTGCTAAGCCTCCTTTCCACCCCCATCCCTAGTAAACACTGAAGCAGCCTTGGCCTCTAAAGATGGGTGTCAGGGACACAAGTCTCCAAATAATAGTGGAGGAGGATGGTAAGTGGTAGCTGACCAGCACTGCCTGTGTGGCCTCATCAGCATTCGCCCCACTCTCGGCAACACCCAGCCTCCTTGGGACAATCTTCAAGGAGGTTTTAGAATCTAACAAAGACATTCACCTAAAAAACAAGCCAAACCAAAAACAAGAGGACTCTTGATTTCATTCAGTGCCCTGAAGAAGAGGCCGAATGTCTGGGGGCTCTACGCAGGAGTTTGTGGTACTCTGGGTAGGAGGTTGGACTGGAGGATGACCTCTGAAGGTCCCAGCTCACATTGAGGGTTGCCTTTTGTCTGGCACACTCAGGACTGTCATGGGTGTCTGGAAGAAAAATCTCCCTTCAGAAATAATGATGATAATTTGGGTATCTTTAACCCTGTAAAGTTTTCCCTGCAATAATCCTGGAAGTGAATGAAATCTCTAGATCATAGATTTGGACCTTGGAGGCCATTTATTCCATCCCCTTCATTTTTCAGAGAGGGAAACTGAGGGTCCAGAGTGGTTAAGTGTCATCTGCCTATACACGAACACAGAAAAATCAGCCCCTTCTCCACACCCCCCTCAAAAGCTCTGGTGTGTTCAAGGTGGAAATCAATGATGATCATTATTTGGGCTACTGGCTTGTTTCAAATGATTTCCTCTTTATGTGGGAAACTAATGCTGGATGGGAAACAGCTTTCAGGCACTTAGCTTTCAAGCAGTGCCCAGGGTCAGGAAGGCAGCCAGCTGAGTAAAGAATTCAGCTGAGAGATGCTTGAAGAGATTGGCTGTTTCCAGAGTTTAACCCCCAAATGCAATTAGGTTTAGGCTTTAGCAGTATTTATCGGATCCGATGCTGGGTGCCTGTGCCTGTCACAGATAGCACTTGGGTTAACAGGATCCTGGTTAATTCAGAAACAACATGACCCTGGACTCAGACCCAGGGAAACCTGCCTCCAACATTTTCTGATTCCAAGTCCAGCTGTCTATCCACTAAGCTCCACTGCCACACACGGTAAGTAAAGGAGGCAGAATTTGAACCTGGGTCTTGTGATTCCAGTTCTGTTATACAATGTTGCCTCCTAGATTACCTCATTGACTAAGATAACTTACTGTCTAGCTTGTCCTACAGTTATTTGTGTAAGTTTCACCTCCTGTCCCTTCCATTAGACTGTAAGCCCTATAAGGGCAGGAATGGTGCCTGATTCAACCTTCACAGTTTTAGCATCTATCACAGAACTAGCACTCAGTAACTTGGTTAAAGGGAATTAAACTTCATTATGTCTCATGATGTTTTCCTCTTGGCTTCAAGTATGGAATTCAAACCCACTTATCGTCCCATCCAACACTAGGCTACTCAGGTGTGATTGTTCCCCATGGGACTGCCTCATACTCCAATTCCCCATTCCCTGCCTTGATTGTTTCCTCATTGACAGTTACTGAGACACTGTGTATATATGTGGCAGTTCATGAATCAAAATCACATAGAGCAAAATGTCTTGGTTAGGATGGTAATTTCCCTTAGCAGCTGTTGGACTCGACTCAGCACGTCAATCTCCTCCTCGGTGTGACCTCACTTGGGGGAATAAGAGGGGGGGTGCCTACTTTGCAGTTTCCCCAGGCATCATGCTCAGGACTAGCTAATGCTCTAGACAGCTAAAGGGCAGCCTCCAGGCAGACTCTGTAGGAAGCATGTGAAGTGTGACCTACATTTAAGGATTTAAACACGAACCATTAGAGAAGCTCAGCAAACATCGGGCTTCAGGAAGAGAACCTTAACTAAGAATTAGGAAGATGATACATGGGTATATTTCTCCAGAAGCACAGAGATGAAACTGAGTTGACAAGCCTGAAATGACTGCTGTGGATCCTCCAAGTTTCTCACAAAGACTGAAAGGCAGACTTATGATTAGACCAAGTGATGTTGGTACCTAACAGTGGAAAGTGCTAGGTTTCAAGCTGGGGATGGGGCGTGGGAGTGAGGGGGGGTGTGTGGTCACTTTGGTCACATATTAGCTTTAGGACCTTAGGAAAATCACTTGGCTTCTCTCCAAAGGCCTTTCCAGCCCAAAATCTATGATCTAGATTTCATTAGCTTCCAGGACTGTTACAAGGTAAAAGGTATGTAAAATATCATCATTATTATTTCCGAGGGGAGAGTTTTATTCTGATCATATTTCTCCTAGGCTCTTTTTTTCTCTCCCCACTTGTGCTAAGTCTGGTCCCTCACCCACATCTCAGAGTAAAATAACTTTGTGACTGTGCCCAGCATAGTCACAGAATTCACTAATATTGCCCTGGTTCTACGTGCCACTCTCCAAGGTACTAGTAAGAAACTAAACTTGATAGGTTAAGATGAGAAATGTAAAATGCTGCCTGAGGTTTCTGGGAATTGAGAAATTTTAGCAAATTCTGTTATGGTTCCTATAGAGATGACTAGAGCCTACATGCTAACTGATGAGCTTGAACTGGGGCTGAGACCTTCCAGAGTGTAGAGGGCCTGGTGACTGCTTGGTATTGAAAAGAATTTGAATTCTCTCATGCCTGCTAAGGTTTATCGCTTTGTGCTTAATACCAAAGAGATTGTTATCCCATAGCTTAGTAAGAGGCTTAGAAAAGAAGGCAAAACATAGCCTTCTGAATCCCCCAGCACTGTTTTCTCTAATTTTCCTGGCACTGTGCTCCCCTGTCCTGACCAAGCTACTTTTATGAAAATTGACAAGGCCACAGCTCAGGAAGGCAGGGCCATAGGCAACTCATGAAAGAAGTGGGCCAGCCAGGGTGGATGGGGAAAAATGCTCTTGACTGTACCCTGCAAGGAATTCTATTACTAGTCCTCTGACTATAGCTTGGGGATGGAGAGCATATGCAGTGGGGAGAAGCTGATGTATTTCAAGATGCTCAGAAAGAATATATAAGAAAAGACTGAATCCTAGTAGAATGTGCAAGAAAACTCTGATTAAGTAGAAATAGATTCTGTACATCCATACATGCATAATGTATATATGCATATGTATGCATGCATATATACACATATATGTATGTATGCAATACATATATGTAGATGCATGTTTATAAGGCAACTAGGTGACACAGTGCTGGCCCTGGAGTCAGGAGGACCTGAGTTCAAATGTGACCTTAGATACTTCCTAGTTGTATGACTCTGGACAAGTTGCTTAACCCTGTTTGCTGCAGTTGTCTCATCTGTAAAATGAGCTGGAGAAGGAAATGGCAAATTAGTCCAGTATCTTTGCCAAGAAAACCCCAAATCAGGTCACGAGTCAGACAAGATAATCGACAACAAAAAATGCATGTATATATGCATATGTATGTATACAGACATCTATTCATAGATTTACAACTTGAAGGGACTTTAGAGGCCATTTTGAGTCCAACCCCCTCCCATTTTACAGATGAGGAAACTGAGGCCCAGAGAGGTTAAATGATCTGTCCAGGATCATGCAGCTAATAAATGTTTAAAGACAGAAGATTTTGTCTCCTCAGATAGAATGTCAGCTCCTTAAGAGTATGGACTTCTATTCTCTCCCTTCTGTCTTTGTATCCCCAGATCCCTGTACAGTGCCTGGTATACAGTAGTCACTTGATAAATGCTTATTGCTCAAATGCCTAGGAAAAGGAAGGGGTATGTTAATAAAAATCTGGATAACTGGAGGCTAAAGGGGCAACCTTTCTTTATTTTTATCCTCATTGTTGGAAATCTTTCTAAAATGTGTTGTTTTTTCTTTGTCACATAGCAAGTGCCCTCCCTTCTAGAGCCATCTTGTATTCATTTGGAATATTGTTTGCTCGAATGTAAGATCCTTCAGGGCAAGGAGTGTTTCATTTTTATGCTTGTATCTCCAACTTTTAGCATAGCTCTTAGGTACATAGAAAGGGTTTGATAAAAGATGTTGAATGACTGGCTACTTGTTATGGGATAGAGGAAAGGAGAATTTATGGAGAAATGACTGATTTATAAAGAAAAAAAAGAAAAATGTATTTGTCTGTTTCCCTGCCTTAGGATATAGAATAAGGTTCATTAAAAAAGAAAAAAAGATTTCTGTGGACTTGGAAAATGCTGTAGTACCTCAAGATCAACCATCCTTTTCAATATAAATGATTATATTCAATTGTAGAAAGACTCCATGGCCTAGTGGAGAGAGCTAGCCTTGGAGCCAGGAATACCTGGGTTTGAATCCCTCCTCTGACATAGACTGTCTGTGTGACTCTGGACAAGTGACTTACCCTCTCAGTCTCTGCAGGCATAAATTGCTGGTGAGGTGCCAACCTGCATTGGTGGAAGGGGTTCCTCACTTGGGAGTTCCCTATGCCAGTGAAATTACAGGTCTAAACTCTAAACCTATCAGGCTAGAGTTATATAAGCTGTAGAAGAGTGGGCTAAATATGTATTCACCTCAGTATGCACTCATTCCAGGTAATAGGTGGGAAGTTTTGACTTTGGTAGGTCAATGGATCCATGATCGCATGGTGGCTGTGACTGTCCCCTGCATGCTTTTGATCTTGTGTGAGACTGTCCATTTTTTCCCTCTTAACTCTTCCAATTGTGGTTCAGCCATTTCAGTCATGTCTGACTCTCCATGGCTCCATTTGGGGTTTTGGAGTTTTCCTGGCAAATCACTGGAGTGATTTGCTGTTTACTTCTCTAACTCATTTTACAGATGAGGCAACTAAGGCAAACAGGATTAAGTGACTTGTCCAGAGTGAGACTGCCAGTATTGAGGGGCCAGATTGGAACTCAGCTCTTCCTGACTCCAGTTCCATTGCTCTATCCACTAGCTGCCCCTAACTCTTCCATTTTCCTCTGATCACAGATCCAGAGTTGGAAGGGATCCCAGAGGCCCTCTAGTTCAACCCTCTCATTTTCCAGGTGAGGAAACTGAGACCCAGGGGGTGGTTAAGTAATTTGCCCCAGATCACACAGGTAGGATTTGCATCCAGGTTCTCTGCCTGCAGAGCCTTTTGTACCTCTGATAATTTTTCAATTTAAGTAATAATTGGTCAGTCCATCTGTTATTCCTTACTTTAGCAACACAGATTTCCCCCCAATCATCTGTGTCATAGAATACCAGAATTTTGGAGTTGGAAGGACCCCAGTGGCCATTGAGTTTGACCACACACACAGAAGAGTCCTCTTTATGGCATAACCACTATGGAACCTCTGTCTGAGGATCTCCAGGAGAGGAGCAGCTGGTTTGACCTCTGGGCAGTTGTAGGTGCTAGAAAGCTCTTCCTTCTAGCAAACCTAAATTTGCCTCATGGCAGCTGCTGCCCTTGGCTCTTCATTTTGCTCTCTTTCCTGCCCAGATCTTGATGGCACCTTGCATTTATGATCATTCTCTTTCCCTCTAAAATCGAGAAGGAGGAAATGACTGTCACAGATTTGTGGGTTATGTCAATTGTATCAATTGAACCTAGGTTTCTCTTATAGATCAGAGATCTCTGGCACATTGAGTAGAGTGCCACCCTGAGAATTAGGAAGGTCTTAGGGTATAATATCCTTCCTCAGATACAGAGAAGCCTCTTTACTTCTCTGACCCTCCCTATTTATAAAATGGACATAATATCACCCATAGCACAGCACTGAATTGGAAAGCACTTGGGCACCTTTAAGTGCTATATAACTATTATTATATAGCATGGAAATAGCATTCCTTCATAATCTAACATTGAAACTTAAAATCACTTCTACCCTGCCCCTCCCTCCCAAAAAAACTGACTCAAAACCATTGGTATCATCTTGAACTGACTCCAAAAGAGATTCAAAGAGAGGAAAAATAAGCTGGTGACTATAACTTAGCAGAGATCATCTTGAATTTATATAGTAAGGCTACTGATTCATTGTTTCATTACTTCTCAAATAAATAGACTTCAACTGGTCTCCTTGTCTTCATTCTTTCTCTACCTCTAATCTATTCTGTACACAGTAACACAGTACTCTTGACACAACAATCTTCTGAAAGCACGAGGCAGAACAGTCTTTCCCATTTAGTGGCTCCCTATTGCCCACAGAATTAAATGAACTCCTTCCCTGGTTGGGATTGGTTGTCTACAATCTGGTTCCAGCCTACCTTCCTGATCTTTTTCACACTGTGTTCTGGCTTATGTTTTCTTTACATTTCAGCCGAATTGGAATCCTTGCAGTTTCTGATTTCTTGTCGCCCTTTCTTGCCTCCCTGGATTTTGAAGGTCCAACCTTCAATCCCAGCATGCACTCCTTCCAATCAGTCCACAAGCATTTATTAAGCATCATACAAAGTTCTGGGGATACATGTTGAAATCCTTTTCTTCTTTTAGGGCCAAACTTGGGTGCCACGTTTTCTAGGACACCTGCCTTGAGTTTCCAACCCATCTCCCCAGTCCTCTAATGACAGTGATCTCTCTCAATTTTTCTGAAAGCATTTTCATTCAAATCTTTCCTTTGCCCCTAGCAAATCCTGCCCCATACTAGGCTTATTTGTGTATACATCTGGGTTTTGTTTTTAGATTGTAAATTCCTTGAAGGCAAGAACTAACTCCTTTATCACCTTTGGATCTCCCATGTGTCTGGTACATATTATGCACTTACTAAATCACTAAAAAATAGCATCACAGCTTTAGGAGATTTCAGAAGCCACCTAGTCCAACCTCCTGTTTTACAGAGGAGGAGACTGGGGCCAAGGCAGGTAGCATCACTTGCTCAGGGTCACGCAGTTATTAAGTATCGGAAGTTGGATCATGGGAGTCTAGATTTAGAGCTCAAAAGGATCTTAGAAGCTATAATGTTGAATCCCCTCATTTTACAGATGAGGAAACCGAGGCATAGAAAGTCTAAGTGACTTGTTCAGAGGCTAGATGTTTAAGGCATTGGATGTAATTAACATGATGCTCTTCTATTTTTAAGACTGTCCACTAATGGGAGAATATGCCACAATATGCTATAAGCAGAGCTTAAAATTTTAGCACTAAGAATTTTAGGCCATGCCATATTTTAAGGACTAAATATTTTTCTTATTATTTTGATGCTTCTATGGGTCCAGGAAAGGATGGATCAAGAGGGGACAGCCTGGTATAGTGCACAGTGAGAAAAATCTGGGTTCTAACCCTGTCTCTGCTTCTTGCTAACTATGTGACCCTGGGCAAGACACTTCCCTTTTCTTAACCTCAGATTCCCCATATGTAAGGTAAGAGAGTTGTTATTTGATGGCCTCAGAGATCCCTTCCAACTCTAAAACTAGGAAGCTATGATATTTTTAATCCAGATTGTCTTTCCGTTTCCTTGCAGTACAGATAAGAGAGAGGAATGCTTTTAGCAAGAGGTGGATAGTAAAAATCCTTCTTGGCTAAAACATAGGCAGCTCTACTGTTCCTTCCTTCAGAGGAATCAGGTTATTTCACTGCTTTGTTCTGGTCAGGACCTTTTCTGTAAAAACTGACATATTTTTCATTCATTCATTCAGTGAACATTTATGTAGTGCTTCCTATGTGCCAAGAATGGTGCTAAGCCCTGGACTTTTTGATTTCATTGGTCATAGGGAACTCTTGGTGAGAAAAATCCTTCTACCAGTTCAGGTTGGCAATTGTTCCCCAGCCTCTAGTCTCCAAGAGCTGCCCAGAAAGATGAGAAAGGAAGTGACTATGTGGGATTCCAACTCATGTCTTCTTGAATGCAAGCCTAACTCTCTAGCCATTGCTGGGACTGCTTTTTTGTTAACATTTGCTTCACTAAATGTAGTACCTTTTATGTGCAAGATCCCACTGAGAATGGAAGGAGGAGGGAGATGGGAAACAATGTCCTTCATGCACAGCCACCCACCATCATGACAATTCTTCAAACAAAGCTGAACCTCCTGGTGTACCTTGCCCTGCTGACTGCTAAATTTTTTCCATTGCAAGGGAATGGAAAGACAAGCTTGATTAAAAATATCAAAGGCAGAGAGGGCAACATGTATTCTGAGGATTAGCAAAGTGAGAATTAACAAGGGTCTTGCTGCAAAGTCACGTCTCTTCAATGTTGTTTTTTTTTTCTTTGAGGGGAAAAATAATCTTTTTTTAATGCTTCAGTTCCCCTGAATGTAGCTCTCTCCACAGCTTGAGAGAACTAGATATTCCCATAATAGGATGTGTCTGAATTATTTCTCATCCAGTGAGCATAGTTTTATTTATGAGAAACCAGTTCAAGGATTATCAAAAAGAATTGACTTGGGGCAGCTAGGTGGTGCAGTGGGTAGAGCATCAGTCCTGGAGTCAGGTGGATATGAGTTCAAATCTAACCTTAGACACTTGACACTAGCTATGTGATGCTGGACAAGTCACTTGCCTTGGGGGGAAAGAAAGAATTGACTTGTTGGCAAATACTTTAGGAGAGTCATAGTCTCTTCCCTCTGGCTACTTCATTCCTCATCAGGTGGTTTTTGTGTTATGTGTTCAAACAATTTCGTCCCTTGGTGGCCAAGCTTCAGGCTGAATTAAGCCAGGCAGTGTGATATTGTGGATAGGGCTGGGAAGACCTGGGCTAGAGTGTTATTTCTGATGCTTACTAGCTGTGTGACCCTGGACAAGTCATTTCTCTGGACTTCAGTTTATTCATCTCTAGAAATATTATAGCACTGACCTCATGGGGTTATTTCATAGACCCAAAGATCTGCGTCTGGGAGGAACCGTAGTCTAACACTTTCATTTTACAAATGAAGAAACAGTTCCAGAGAGGTAAAGAGATTTGCCCAAGGTCTTATAGGGAGGAAATGGCCAGCTTAGCGTGGCCTCTTAGTTTGACAGTTCAAGTTCAGTGCCTTTTCTATTGTTTCCCTCTCAGGTTGTGAGTATAAATGAAATGATGCATACAAAATGCTTTGCAATGAAAGCTGCATGTAAATGTGCGATAATTATTATGTATTTGTGCATTTAGCTAGGCTGGCTCCTTTTTATATAGGCGCTTGTAAACTTGAAGCCTTTCCATCTTGATGGGGTCCTCAGGAGCAGCAAATCTGCACCTGAAGAGTCCAGGGTCATCTCTGCTTCTGGGAGAACCTGTACACTATGTGGACTTTAGTGGAGGAATTTATAGTATATTGAAATCAAGCAAGCATTGAGTGTCTGCTATGTGCCAGGCACTGAGCAGATAGAAAACCTTAAAGAACTACCTCGGGTTCTAAACCCGTAAGGAGCCTAGCCAGGGCTGTGCCCCTGTCCCATGTCAGAAACGGGATTGGCCTCTCTCTGCTCCTCACACACAATACTCAATCTCCTGCCTCCATGCATTTGCACCAGCATGTTTCTAGGCATTCCCTCATAGAGCCCCTCTCTTCCTTAAGATTGGGGTCAAATGCCACCTTTCATATGAAGCCTTTCCTGATCTCTAAACTACCTCGTATTTTCTTATTTAGTCTTTTCAGTCATGTTTGACCCTGTTTGGGATTTTTTGGACAGAGATACTGGAGTGGTTTGCCATTTCCTTTTCTATCTCATTCTACAGATAAGGAAACTAAGGCAACAGCGTTAAGTGACTTGCCTAGGGTCATATGGCTATTAAGTGTCTGAGGCTGGATTTGAATTTGGGTCTTATGGACTGCAGGCCTGGCACTTTATGTACTATGATGCTACCTAGCTGCCCACCTTGTTAATTCCTTTGTACTTATTTATTCTCTTTAAAATTTCTTCTGTACACACACACACACACACGTATGTAGATAAGATACACATACACACCTCTATCCTATCCCTGCCTGTTCTTTCTTCTTTGCCTTCCTTCTCCCTCCTACTCTCTTTCCCCTCCCCCTCTTCTCTCCTCTGTCTCTCTCTCTCTCCCCCTCTTATTAGAATGTAATCTTCTTGTGAGTAGGGCTTATTTCATTCTTTGTCCTTGCATTGCTAGCACAGTGCCTGGAACACCTCGGTGCTTGATTAATATTTGCTGATTGATAGGACTTGGCTGCAGTGACACAGTAGATAGGTACACCTGGGTTCAAATGCTCACCTCTGACTGGCTATATGACCCTGTGCAAGTCCCTTAATATTTGTTCTCCTTAGTTTTCTTTTCTTTTATTTCTTTTTTTTTTTTTAAAGCAATTGGGGTTAAGTAACTTGCTCAAGGTTACACGGCTAGTCATTTGATTTATGCGTGGGTGCTCGTTTTCTGAGGCCGGATCTGATCTCGGGTCATCCAAACTCCGAGGCCGGCACTCTTACTCACTGCGCCACCTAGCCGCCCCTTTAGGGCAATTGGGGTTAAGTAACTTGCCCAAGGTTACACGACTAGGTTTTTGTTTGTGCGGATTAGGTGTCGGAGGCCGGCTCCGAACTCAGGTCCTTCTGATTCCAGGGCCGGCGCTCTATTCACTGCGCCACCTAGCCGCCCCTCTCCTTAGTTTTCTTAACTGTAAAACGGGTATAATATTAGCACCCATCTCCTGGGGTTGTGCCTGGCACAAAGTAGCAGCTTAATAAGCTTGTTCCCTTTTCCTTCCATTTCCCTCTTTGTTCTTCCAGGCAACACTTTAATATTGCAAGTTGCAAAAAAAGTGCTGACCTCGATAGGCAGTGGGAATTTTCTTACAAGGGACTTCTTTGTACCAATGAAATCACAAGTGTGATCTCTATCCATAGCCTTAGAAACAAGGAAATAATGTAGATAGAGCACAGTGCAAACTTTAGAGTGTTAATACACTCCAATGATGATGATTAGGCATGGTATATTCATTTCTCCACATAATGCACCTATCAGTTGGCCTTGGTGGTAACAAGAGGTATCAAAAGAGTGACCTACAAAATGTCCATGGACTCTGCCAGGCAGCAAGCAGCCTCTCTAACAAACCACATTTTCTTTTATAATAATCCCTCTCTGGTTTAAGGATGTGATCTGGCCATTAGGTTGTGAATTTCTTCATGATTCCCCATCAGGAGCCATGTAAGAGACTTCTACAGATGTTTATTTAAAAAGGCTTTAAAACTTGGACTGAATATATAGCTGCCCTACATAAAGACAGAAAGTCTCTGGTCAAAGAGGAGAAATGGGGGTCTAAAAAAATTTTTTTGGAGGGTAAGCAAAGCCTGTCTCCTCTTTAAAGATTGCTCAAAGACCCAGGTCCAACCTGGTCACCTTTGCAGGTATTTTGGGCATAAGCCGAAATATGGTTTCCCCAAGGATTATTGAAATGGTGGATTTTGGCAGGGTGGAGGGAAGTAGGGGAGAAAAGGGCACAGCTACATTTCCGGAGCTTCTAGAACATTCTGGCCAGTTTCCCACCTTTATACAGTTCACAAGATTCAGCAAGCATTTTCCCAAGGGGTAAGTGAAACAAGTATTTGCATCCCAGTTTTACAGAACAGGACACTGAGGTCTAGAACATTTAAGCCACCAGCCCAAGTGCTGTGAGCCTTTCCAACAGTAATACTAGGTAGAATTTATATAGTGCTTGAAGGTTTGCAAAAACACTTTGCATATGCTGTCTCCTTTGAGCCTCATAGCCATCCTTGGAAGTAGGTGCCATTATCATCCCCATTTTATACACAAGGTAACTGAGTCTGAGAGAGATTAAGTGATTTATCCAGGATCACATAGCTAGTGAGTGTGTGGGGCAGGATTTGAACTCAGATCTTCTTGACTCCAAGTCCACTGTAACACTTAGTTGCCTCCACTACTCTTTTTCATTTAAGAAATAAATTTTTCCTCAATTACACATAAAATAATTTTTAACATTTGGTTTTTTAAAAAAATTCCAATAATACTTAAAAACTGGTACATTTACATTGGGCTTTCAAGGCTTACAAAGGATTTTGCACATACTTTCTCATTTGATTTTATCAACTCTGTCGAGATGTTGTTATACAAGTAGGTAAGTTTCTCCTCTTCCTTCTCCTCTTCCATATCTTATAGTGACTTGTGATTTCATTGGCTCAGGGAATTGTCATTTCAATGGCCTCTCCCAGTGCCAATCAACACCTTTTCTGAAATTTAGAATCTTAGCTGTCTACAGCACTGAGGTGAAGTGACTTGTCCAGGGTCACACAGCTACAGTGAGAAGCACACCTTTAATATACCTCTTATGAACTCTAAGACGAGTATTACATTTGTTAAAGGAAAGGTTCTTCACCTGGGGTCCACAGACCCCTCTGATGGATCAATTTTAGGGGATCTTGTGAGCTTGCTGTTCTAAAGAATATTTTGATAACTGGGGCCATCGTCAGCGTCTTGACTTTTGTCTTGTCACTGGATATTGATGACTCTGGAAGAGAGTGAGGTTGTCTCTGTCTCAAATCCAATTCATGAGCAAGTCAAGACATCACTCTTGAAATGTCATTGGTCCTCTGGGAGAATGAAGGATGAACAACATTTTGATAATTATTTCAATTATACCTGGTTTCCTTTGCAATCCTATGTATTTTCTTTTATCTATTTAAAAATACTGTTATGAGAAGAGGGACCCTTTTGGTTACACCAGATGCCAAAGGGCTCCATAACACAGGAAAAAGCTATGGACCCCTATGATTTCATAGACTGGATATAGGGAATTCTCTTCTATCAATGTAGGTCAGCATCTTCCTAGAACAACTAATGTTGCAATCAGTGTCACAGGCAGCATGAGAATCAAGACTAGAATTTGACCCCAGGTTTTATAGATTCCAAGATTACCTCTCAACCAGTTAAATGGCATAAGGGAACCCCAGTGGCCTAATTTGATCTCTCTTTAGATCCACACTGAGGAAAAAGAAATACACAAACACTTAAACAATGGATTGTGGGTTTTTTTTGTTTTTTGTTTTTTGAAGCTAAAACCTATGACCTTAGTACAGGGATTGCTTATGTTTGGTCAGGAAGTTAAATAGAGTCGATGTCAAATGCCTCTTAATGGAGATCTCGGTGTAATTACAGTGAGGTCACCATCTGAGAGATGTGCAAGGTTTCTGGGTGAAATGCTTTTTTCTTGTTAACATCACAGCAGGGAGCTGAGGCACTGCTCTGAGGCAAGGCAGTGGGCCAACTTTTGACCATCTGGAGCTGGTTCCTAAGAAACCACCATCCAGGCCTGGCTTTTCTTAAAAGGGAGTAGAAAGACAAAGGCCAAATTTCCAGATGAGATGTCAGAAGAGAGGTAAGCTTGAAACATTCAAGTGCGAGCATGTACACACATACACACACATCTGGAGAGGGAGACAGAGTGAGAGACTGAAACCTCACTGTCTGCAAATTAAACAACTGCATTTCAGGGAATGGCAAGATCTGACTAATTGCTTAATTTGCCAGGTTTAATAGGGTTGTGAACAGGAGGGAGGGAGGAGAGAATTTATACTTTTGTGGATTGAATGGAGCTACTCTAATTAATGCATTAATAGGGCAAAGTTCTTCTGAGGGAATTCCTGGTGTGGGAAGTCCCTCAACGTATAAGACCTATAACCTCTCTGTGGTTTAGGAGATGAGTGAATTGTCCCAGGATTATACTTTTAAAAAATCTGATTTCCTTGGCATAGGGAACCAGTAAGGAAAATTTCTCTATAATACAGATCCACAGCTGCTTTGCAATTTAGAGATCTGTTCAGGTCACTGAAAGGTTAAAGTAACTTGTTTTTCCAGGGTTCCATAGCATATGGGCAACTAAATGGTGCTGTAGATAGAGCACTGGGCCTGGAATCAGGAAGCCCTGAGTTCAGATCTGACCTCAGATACTTACTAGCTATGTGATCCTGGGTAAATCACTTAATACTGTTTGCCTCAGTTTCTTCACCTGTAAAATGAGCTGGAGAAGGAAATGGCAAACCACTCCAGTATCTTTGCCAAGAAAACTCCAAAACTCCTCAGAAGAGTTGGACATGGCTGAAAAATGACTTAAAGAACAGTAACAGTCACTAAATCCATCTCTTCTTAAAAAAGGAGAAATAGCTTGAGGGGAGTGAGAGTTTGTATGTGTCTGTAAGAGACACGTGTCTTAACCCTTCCCTGAATACCCTGCTCGCATTCCCTAATCTTCAGGGATTTCTATTTTAAGAGAGGAGCTTGTCAATAAATCTGATGTATAGAATGTGTATAGGAGACTTTTTTGAGGTAGGAGAAGGTCCTGATACCATACCTGTACCCCATATAGAGACGGGGTAGCAACTTTTTAAAGGCCTACTTAAGAATTCCATGAGCACTTTATAAATACATTTAGGAATTTAATATTATTCGTTACCCAAGCTGAAGGAAAGCAGAGTTGAACTAGGATTTGGAAGGATAAAAATGGAGAAAGAGATGGCTGACAACAGATACATTCTCTGTTCTATCTTAGAAAATCTAACAGCTCAGGGTGCTTAATAATAGAACATTTATATAATGCTGTTAAAATGATTTACGAATATCACCTCATTTAGTCCTCACAACAACTTTAGGAGGTAAGTGCTATTATAATCATCCCTATTTTACAGATGAGAAAACTGAGGCAGGCAGAGGTTAAGTGACTTGCCCAGGATCACACACCTAGTAAGTGTCTGAGATCATATGTTAACTCAAGTCTCTTAACTCAGGTCCAGTTCTCTCTTTGCTGTGTTGGGTGGCTCTCACCTTCACTGAGAAAAAAAATTTCCCCTATCCTTTTTCTTTCATGGTACCTGAATTCAAATCCCACATCTGCCTAAACTGTGAATTTGTCCAAGTCATCTGACCTATGCCTGCCTTTGTTTCCTCATTTAAAAGTGAGGGGGTTGGACTAATTGGCCTCTGAGGTCTAGGAGCCTAGGAGCCTTCTTTAGATTTCATCCAGAATGAGCATATGGGCCAAAGATATGCCTTAGGGAACCAACTTTTTCTTGTTGCTAATATTTGATTTACTGTGATTAGACAACCTCAAACAACAACAACAACAACTAAGTACTATAGAAGGCAATGAAAGTGATACTTGCTTCCAGCTGGACTTTGGAAAAAGATGCTAAGAAGAAGGAACTGTCCTTGGTATAAAAAAAGGCACTCTCCTTGAGATTAGAGGAAGGAGCTGTCCTTGGTATAAAAGGAAGGCACTCTCCTTGGGATTAGAGGAAGGTGCTGTCCTTGGATTTAGAGGAAGGAATTTGTTAAACCAAAAAATTTGGGCAGTAAAGGAAGAAACATAGAACTCCTGAAACTCACGAGTGTGTGTGTGTGTGATGTATGCCTGCAAGAAATCCACACTAATTTGAGGAGGAAAATTTCTGTTTCCTGCCTAAATCCCAAACTGCAGCTGTCTTAGTGTAGTACCTGGCAAAGCAGTTCTGTTGCTCAGACGGGACTTTCAATAGAAGCAAACCCCCAGGACTTACCACATCAAAGGCTGTGAACACGTGGCAGTAATGGTGATTTGATTTCAAGTCTTTTGTGATATATGCAAATGTGGAAAGATCCTCGGGATCCTGAGCAGCACAGGAGATATTCCGGATTTCGTGCTCAGCAATAATGTTCTGGAAGGAAAAAAAAATACATATTTCCAATCTTTCTTTTTTTCAGTCAATAAGAACAAAGGACTCTCAAATGAAGTGGGCCATAGTAGAGAACGCTTTACAATGTACTCTGAAATTATTTTGTAATATCCAAACCAGTCCAAGTATTTATCAAGCAACTAATATATGCAAATCACTGTGGCAGGAATGGGGATACAAATACAAAATGAAAAATGGCCCCTGCCTTCTGTGAGCTTACCTTCTATTGGGAAGATATAACTTGTAAACAGATAAATAATAATAATAGCAATTTTATAGAGTTTTAAGGTTTGCAAAAGTATTTTACAAATATTGATCTCATTATGTGTAGAATACATATTCATCGGATGCACATATTACTATTGTCTTCATATAACATGTTGTATATGTAATATATTCATTAGCACAGTGCCTGGCACAAAGTAGGTCTATATAAATTTTAGCGCTATTATGATATTATTACACACACATCCACATATATACATACATATATAAATATTGCATGTATATTTATTTTATATATATATACATACACACATATATTGACTGTATATAGGGCTATCCATGTGTGTATAAATTCATTAGTACCAGTAACTGGCAAATAAGAGGTACTATATAAATTCTAGCTATTATAATAATATTATTATGTATATATGTATATACATGTATGTATATATGCACATATCCATATATAATTCATTAGCACAGTGCCTGGTAAATAGTACATGCTATGTAAATTACAGCTATTATTATGTCATTATTATAAATATATGTAATACATTTGGTATATCTATATCTATCTTCTCAGTCTATCTCCCTATCTCTCTCTCTCCCCCTTCCCCATTTTCTCAAAGGTAGGGAAAGAATACTAAGGGATCACCCATGGGTGCTGGCACATCTTAAAAGCTAGAAATTTTGAGGCATGGCAGTGGGGAGGGGAGGCATTCCAGGCATGAGAAACAGCTTGTGCAAAGGCCTAGAGATGAGCTTAAGGGAGAAGCAAATGGGACCATTTGACTGAAGGATAGAGTGTCTTTATATGCAATAAATCTGAAAAGATTTGGATTATTTAGGGCTTGGAACTCCATGCTGATGTGTTTGTAATTTTTACCACAGAGGCAATAGGGAGCCATTGAAAGTTCTTGAATATCATCTCTACAACTTCAGACAAAAAGAATGATGGGAATCAAATGGAAATGATTAGAATGAAAGATATTTGAGGGTAGAGACTTTTTTTTTTGGTCTTTGTATCTCTATGCCTGACATGTAAATGTTTTGAATTGAATTGCACATTTTAGTTTGATTTTGAACTCCCGAATGTAGACGTTCCCCAAAGCCCGGAGCATCTGCAAAGCATGAACCCTGTAGCAAACATTCCCAGGCTCTGTCCGGAGATGCTTCTTTTGTTGTGGTGCCTCAAAGGTGCAATCTGCAAGCCCTTAAGTTCACATAAACTCCACGTCTGCTATCTTAGAATAACCTCTTTGCCTTCTTAACCTTGTCATCTCTCAAAAAAGGCCCTGTGCTTCCTGTACCCAGATTACTTTCTAATGGCACAATCTGAAATAAATCTTTGGCAGCTTGCCATGAGGGAGGAGCCTGCCTATTGGTACCTAAAAATACTTTAAAAACATCTGTCTGCTGCCAGCAGCACCAATGAACACTTCATATTCTGCACACAGCACAGCTGCATTGGTGGGGGAACAATTAAAGAATTAACTCCATTAAAAATAATAAATTAAGGTATATTTTATCCTGGCACTGAAATGGCAAGCTACAGAAATGATGCTTGTCAAAACGAGCTCAGGTGAAAGCTGGAGCCTTCCAAGCATGGAACACCATCTTCCCAGAATCTCAGAAGTACCACAGAAGGTCACAGCCTCATCCTTTTGTTCCCGTCAGCCCTCAGTGATGGGCAAAAAGGACAAAAAAGCATCTTGTGAGTTTATGAAATGCATTTATAAATGAACATTTAATTTATTTACTTTTTTAAAAACAAAGTGGCTGCTACTGGTGAAGTCTCCAAGGTCATCCTTCTCCTTGCCATTGGATGCCACAGCCACAGTGGCAAGCTGCTGCCTCTTGCATTGATTTCACCTTTCTAGAATAGAGTCACACTGACAGTATGGAGACAGCATATTACAGTTACAGATCCCTGGATTGAAGTCAGGAAGACTTGGGTCCCAGTCTTGTCTCAGATGCCTCTTAGCTGTGTGACCGTGGGCAAATGACTTGACCTCTCTGTACCTCAGTGTCATCATCTGTAAAATTGGAGTGATAACAGCTCCTATTTTCCAGGGTTGTTGTGCAGACTCAAAGGGGACACTGCCTGTTAAGAACTGTCTAAATGTCAGTTATCATAGACAAGTTCTTTTAAAAACATTTCTTATTTTTAGTTAGGGAAAGGGACCTGGGGCATAAGGACTAGGTTTATAATTTCATTGGTAAAGTGTACTCTTGAATGAGGAAACTTCTTTTTACCAATGCAGGTCAATACCTTCTCTTGCAACTTATAGCCTTAGACAGATGTGTAGAGCTTGTTGCTGTTCAGTCATTTTCAATCATATCCAACTCTTTGCAACCCCGTTTAGGGTTTTCTTGGCAAAGGTACTGGAGTGGCTTGTCATTTCTTTCTTTAACCCATTTTACAGATGAGGAAACCAAGGGAAACAGGATTAAGTGACATGCCCAAAGTCACACAGCTAGTAAGTGTCTGAGGCTGGATTTGAACTCCGGAAGATGAGTCTTCCTGACTCCAAGCCTGGCACTCTATGCATTATGGCACCACCTAGCCTCCCAAATGTAGAGCACTGAGAGGTTAAAATACCTTGCCCAGAGATGCCTTTTTTTTTAAATGAATCTATCTGCAGCACCTCTCCTACCCACCTATCTTCATTGTAAGAGAGATTATAAAAGAAAAAAAATATCAGCACCCTCCATCCACCTCAATGGTATGTAAAATTCCATAACCATAGTCCCCTACCTCTGCAATTTCCCCTGGGGCGAAGCTTGGTAATTATAATTATATAACATTCAGTTTCATTCCATTTTTCCTTTTCCATTCTTTGCTATAGTCATTGTCTAGACTGTTTTCCTGGTCCAACTTCTTTCCTGCTGTGTTAGTTGATATATCTTTGCCTGCTTCTCTGAATTCCTCATATTTGTCTTTTCTTGCAAAATAGTAGTATTTCATTACATTCATAGACATTTTCTTTTTTTTTTTTTTTAAAGCAATTGGGGTTAAGTAACTTGCTCAAGGTTACACGGCTAGTCATTATTTATGTGTGGGTGCTCATTTTCTGAGGCCGGATTCGATCTCGGGTCATCCCAACTCCGAGGCCGGCGCTTTTACTCACTGCGCCACCTAGCCGCCCGACATTTTCTTTTGCATACTATTTTAGTCAGACTTGTATTTCATTTTCACTCTCTAGAACATTAGCTAGGGACCCATCAGAGAAACCAAAGCGCTAGGGAGCAATTAAATTGTGGGAAAAATTGTCTCCATGATTTTCAATGAACTAAGCTCCTTTATTCTTATCCAGAGTTTTTAAATGTCTTCTTTAGGAGGGAAGTAACTGGAGGAGATGGCATTTGTTTCTGATTGCTGAAGAGGAAGAGAAGGGTGAAACATTGCTGAGGTGTGAATGATATGGTCAGACTGATTTTCTCTTAATTCTTTGCATTAATTTTTAAAGGAATAACAGAGTATCTAAGACACTTAAATGTATATTCCTGTCATATTAAAAAAAAAAAACACCAGTCACACAAACATGCACAAATCCCTCAACTTCCTGTGTCTTTCATTAAGGGCAGGTAGGGGGCCAGGCTAGGTGGCACAGGGAATAGAGCACCAACCCTGCAGTCAGGAGGACCTGAGTTCAAATTCGACCTTAGACATTTAACACACTTACTAGTTGTGTGACTTTGGGCAAGTCACTTAACCCCAATTGTCTTCCAAAAAGCAAAAAAAAAAAAAAAAAGGCAGATAGGGGCTCTATTTGGTGTCAGGAGGGCCTGAGTTCAAGTGTGACCACAGACACTTAAAAACTGTGTGACCCTGGGCCAGTCACACTCCCCATTGCTGCCCAAATGCAACCACAGACACTTAATAGCTGTGTGACCCTGGGTAAGTTGCTTAACCCCCACTGCTGCCAAGAAATAAAATAAATGAAAAAATATTTTTAAAAGCTGTTAGCTTTTTAATATATATATCATATTATATATTACATTACATTACATTACATTACATTATATTATATTATATTATATTATATTATATTATATTATATTATATTATATTATATTATATTATATATATGTGGTGGAATGATCTGGTCCAGTTAATGAATATAGCTATTCTACATAAGATCAGGTTATGGTGGAAAAAAGGGAGCCATGATTCCAGTTTTTTTTCTCCTTCTGCAAAATAAGGGATATATTTCCTCTCAACTCTGGATTTCTCTGAGGAAGAGACTAAGAAGTCCTTACCACACAGAGTGGCACACAGGGAACAACAGTGGCAAACAGTGAGGGCTGGCCAGGTGCCAGAACTGTGCTCCAAAGCCCAGTTGGAGACTCCCTAGGGAGCAGGCCCTGAATGCTGTCACACACAGTATACAACTCTTAATTTGCTCTTAATAAGAGTCCCAAGTTCTTAGAAGGCGACAGATTTGCATAAAACAAAAGGATGTTTTTTGGGGGGTATCCTTTCTCCTCCACCTCATAAACATTCCAAATTATCTCATTAGTCTTAGGCTGATTTGAGCGAGGCATCTGGGGGGACAATTTTTATCATCTTTTTAATTTACCCAGATGGAGAAACTGTGGCACCAGTGGGTTCAGGGCCTTTTCGTTCTGATTCCAAGCAGAAAGTTGGCATAAAGCATAGATCTTTCCATTTTCACTCAAGTGCTTGGTCTGCATCTTTTTCTCTCTCTTGAGGGATCTTCTAAATCTGAAGATCAAGGCCAGGGCACTGCGGGAACTCAGTTAGGGCAGTTTGCAGATGTCTGCCGGCAGGTCAGATGCTCCCCCTACCTCTGGGTCATGCGCTTTGGTGAAGCTTATTGGATTTAAATTGTTTTTGTGCTAAATCTTTTCTGAGCTCAATTTTTAAGATAATTTGCAGCTTCTTTCTTTTCAGATCATGATGACTGATTCCATTTTTTTCTCCCAAGTTGTTAGATAGTGAATTTCAGATAACATAGCCTGCCTCCTAAATACTTGTTCCTACCCCACCCACACCCAGTGAACCAGATGCAAATCATATATTTGAAAAGACAGAACAGCGTTCCTTCAGAATACAAACGTTTTCCTGTCTCTCAGCATCTAAAGAAGGCCAACGTTGGTAGGAGTAAAAAGGGAAATTAGAAAATCTCTAATTACCCTTTCTACATCAAAAAACTTCTTTGTTGGGAACAAAGAAATCAAACGTGGCAGTGGAAAGAGCAGTATCCTGGGGATTTGGAAGTATAAGCTCTAGACTGAAAACTCCATTATTAACTAATTAGCTGTGTGTCCTTGGATGAGTCACCTGAGGCTTCTGACCCTCAGTTGTCTCATTCATAAATCCATAAGGATTGACCACAAGATTATAGATCTTACAGGCCATGCAGTTCAAACTCCTCATTCATACGGAAATTAAAATCCATAGAGATTAAATAGCTTTTCCAAGATCATCCAAGGTAGGTTGTTTTTTGTTGTTGTTGTTGTTTTTGGCAGAGACACTGGAGTGGTTGGTCATTTCCTTCTCTAGCTCATTTTATAGATGAGGAAACTGAGGCAAGCAGGGAAAAGTGACTTGCTCAGGGTCACACAGCCAGTAATTGTCTGGGGCAACATTTGAATTAAGGTCCAGGTATTTGTATGTGAAAGAATTCTGGAAGATATGCAGGCATTACCAGGATAAAATATCCACATTCAGGTATTTCTTTAAGCTCCGTCTTGATTACAGGCTTAATAAATGAAACTGTTCTCATATTCCATATGTAGCTTGGATTTCACAAGTCTTGTATTTCACATAGGAAGGTCAAGCTAAGTTAACACTTCCACAACAGAATCTCCATGGTAAAAGCATGCCTTAAAGTACTAATTAGGATTTTGAATAATCAGCCAATAAGCATGTATGAAACACCTATGAAATTCAGGTGCTAGACCTGAAAAGATTCTAATCCTTTTTTTAAGGTGGATTGGAGCTGAGATTTAATTGGTATAGGGGATTCAGATCTGTAACTCTGCAGGGAGTCTTCTGTGCATAGTCTTAGAGAACTGTCTATGGTAAATGACTTTCTCAGGGACACAGAGCCGGTGAGTGTCATAGAGAAGACTTGAACTTGGGTTTTCCTGACTCTGAGGTCACTCCTCTATCCTCTCTGCCATGCTGCCTCTCTCCCATGGTAAAATGTATACCAAATACAATAATTCCTATTTCTATATCTTTTTAAGGTTGGCAAAGTGTTTTCCTCAGTCCAACTCCAGGAGTTAGGGAGTGCAAGGATAATTATTCACATTTTACAGATGAGAAAACTGAGACTCAGGAGGAGTTATGTGACATGCCTGCTGTTACACAGCTAGTATGTGTTGGGACTGGAGTTCAAAGCCAGGCATCTTAACTCCAGCTCTCACAGATGCTCCTTACATATTGTGTCCAGAGAAAGGATAGAGAGCTGGCTTTAGAGTGAAGAAGACCCAGGTTCAAGTACTTCCCTTGATACTGACTGTGTGACTCTGGGCAGGCAGGTCCCTTCAAGTCTCAGGACCCGAGGCTAGAGTTTGTCAAACAAGGGTGCCAACTGTGGTCAGAATCAGATTTAAAATGTCATTGGGAAATATTTAACAAAGTAAATAAAAATAGGGTAGAACATAGATAATGTTAATGTGTGGATTTCTAAGCCATATGTATGTATGGTTTAGTGGCCTTGGTTTCTATTTGAGTTTGACACCACTACCTTAGATAGCTCCCTGTGATGTAAATTGCAAAGCAGGTGTTGACTTTAATTGGAATGGGGAGTTTTCCTCATCTGGGAATTCCCTTCTTCTAACATCTACCCCACCCCCAGCACTGACTCCTTTCTCATCTCTGCCATTCAGGATCTTTATATTCAAATGGAGTTCCTCCTCTGTGAAGACTTTCCTGCTCTCCCACCCAGAGGTTCTCTCTTGCTTCTCATGTTTTCCCAGAGAACTTTGTCAGGATCTCTCCTTGTCCCTTTCACTGCATGTCTGATACTATGATTATTTTTTTGTTGTTGTTGCACGATCCAGTAGAATATAAGTTGTCAAGGGTTGGGATGCTTTCACTTTTGTCTTTGCATTCCCAGTACCTTACATGGTACCTGGCACATACAGTAGGTGTTTAATAAGTGCCTGGTGAGTTAAATTGAACAATGGAGCATACTTTTAAAATGAAGTCAGTATGAATGCATTACTTAGAAGACATTGTATTGGTTTCATTGTGTTGCCATTCATTCATTAGATAAAGCACACATTCAACATTTTAGTCTCTGTAGTCATGATAATAATTTATGTTCATAAAGTAATTTATAGATTCTGTGCATTATGACTTTTGAGGCTCACAACCCTCCAAGGGAGCTTATATAATGATTCTCATTCCCATATTACAGATAAGGAAATTGGTTCCAATAGGCCAGGCATACTGTTCATGCAGAACTACTTAAGAAATGCTTGTTGAATTATAGAATAATAGAGCATCAGAGATAGAAGGGACTGCAGAGATAATTGAGTGCAAATTTGTTTTTTTAAAGATGAGGAAAATGATCAAATGAAATTGAAAATCTTTTATACCAACAAAATCAATGCAACTAAGGTAAGAAAAAAAGCTGTTAACTGAAAAAATACAATCGACACATAGTTCTCACAATAATTATCACCCACCATGTGAAAAATTGCTTTAGATTGCTAATAATGAAAGAAATTAAAATAATCTTACCCCAAAATTGGCAAAGATGACAAAAGATGGGAATAATCAGTGCTAGAGGGGTCGTGGGAAGACAGTCATAGAGATAGAATACACTATAGATGACAAATGGTCCAACCACTGTGAAAAGTAATTTGGAATTGTGCTGGAATAAAATGCCTATGTCCTTTGACCCAGACATTTTACTGTTAGCCATAGAATCAAAGGAGCTCAAACAGAAAAAGAACATATGTATGTGCACCAAAATATTCATAGCAGTACTTTTAGTAGAAGCAAAAAACTGGAAATGATGGAATAAATAAAGTCAAGAAAGATAAAGCTAATTATAATTTCAAGATTATAGATTTAATGCTGAAAGGAACTTTAGAAGCCTTCTAGTCCATCCTCTTGATTTTACAGAGGAGGAAACTGATGGCAAGGGAAATAAAGAGAATTGTTGAAGGCCACAGAGGAGGTAGAATTTGAACACAGGTCCTCTGACTTCATATCCAGCACATTCCTCATCGTATTGAGGCAATGCACTTAGTGAGTGGCAGAGTAAGGGTGGAAAAGATGCTATTGGTAATATTATTCCTCAAGGTAGATGGTACCAAGTATAGCTGAGAGTGAGTTAAGTCACATGAATGCTGAATGCAAGCACAGGGTTTTTCCTCACCATACCCCATTGCCCATCTGTCTCTCTGTAGAGCTTTTCTTTGTGTTGTACAATGGTGAAATACCCTGATTGTAGATTTTAGCATATGGTGTTCTTCTTGATTCATCCTCTACATGGAGACTGCTAGGTGGCACAGTGAATTTGTACTTGGAGTCAGGAAGAACTGAGATACTCTACAGATCCTTACTAGCTTTGGGATCATGGGCAAGTCTACTTTTCTCAGCCTCAATTTTTTAATCTGTAAAAGAGGGATTTTAATAATACCTACCTCCTAGGGCTGTTGTGAGGATAAAATGAGATAATATATGCAAAATACTTTGCAAACTTTAACGTGCTCTATAAATTTAGCTATGATTATGATGATCACTCCTTGGCTTATCAGCATGTTACTGAACATCTATGCTTTCCAGGTAGCAGAGCTCAGCAGCACCTTTCACTTTTCTGCACGGAATTAGGATTAGGATGACAGGCTATAGATGTGAAATGAACCTCAAAGACTCAGTCATCCTGAGTCCCTCATTTTACACATGATCACACCAAGAATCAGAAAGTTCAGAGACTTGCCCAAGGTCACCCAGACAATAAGACAGCCTGGAAACACACTCAGATCCTCTGACTCTTCTGCTTTATAGATGGCTTTCTTGCTAAAGGCTGGTACATAGTCTTAGGCTTTTTGCTTATGGATAGGATTGAGCTAACCCTGAAGGAAGAAGGTGGCCTGGTACAATAGAATAAGTGTTGGACTTGGGAGTCATGAGACGTGGATTCATATCCTACCTCAGCCATTGTGTGACTATGGAAAAATCAGTTTCTCAGGGTCTTAGTTTTCTAATAAGAATAAATAACGTAACATAATAATATATGATAATATGATAGTTAGTATCTATATAGTGCCTTAAGGTTTACAAAGCACTTTACCTACATTATCTGATCACCACAACAGCCCTTGGAGGTGGGTGCAGTTGTTTTCCGTATTGGGAAAACCAAAGTAAGAGAGATTAAGTGACTTAAAAGCCCAGGCACATCTTAAAGTTCCATATAAGTGGCACAGTTATTGTTTTGATGTTATTATTCCTTTATAGTTTTAGAACTCAGGTGGGCTAATGGCATTAACTTATTACCAAGAGTGTCAAAAGGGGGGCTAGCCTTGGAGTCAGGAAACCTGGGTTCAAGTCTTGCCCCTAACACATACTAGTTGGGTGGTGATGGGACTGGAGATATATGGTAAGAGCACAGGGTTCAAATTCTGAATCTGATGTTTACCATGTAACTGGAAAAGTCCACTTAATTTCTGGGGGCCTCAGTTTCCTCATTTGTATAAATAAACTAGATTTACTCTGAGGTCTCTTTCAGTTCTAAATCTAGGAACCTAAAATCACTTCACCTCCTTGGGCCTCATGTGTAAAATGAGAAGGTTGGAAAATGATTTTCAAGGCCCCTTCTAGCTCTGAATCTAGAATGTGTTATTACCTGCACAGTGGCTTGTGAGCATTTAGGAAGGAAGTAGTGATCACTAATGTCCAGCAAAAACAGGTAGCATTAGACCAACTGTATTTCTTTTCCTTTTTAAAAACATAATGACACTTAGCAGTTAGCTGATCAGCTGGCACTTATTAAACACCTACTGTGTGCCAGGCACTGTACTAAGTTCTGGGAATACAAAGAAAGGCAAAAACCAGTCCTCCATGTCCATCACCATGCCTAGTACACACGAGGTGCTTTTTTTGACTTGACTTAGCCCTTCCAGGGAATAAACTACAGTTACAGAGTTACATTATTTCAGTAATGTATCTGAAAAAAATTTCCCAAGAAGGAGAGATGCAGGTTAGATGGTATAGCTGTGCGAGTGCCTAACTGCTAGAAGAAGCAAACCTAGAGTCTTCATTATTGGTGCCCTGACCACTGGAGGAAGGTCTCTAATGGAGTATCACTGGGATCTGTCCTTAGTGCTGAACCTTTCAGTATTTTTATCAGTGACTTAGAAAAAGGCATTTATGACACACTTAGCAAATTCTCAGATGACACAAAACTACTAGAATAGTTAGCTGACGGATGAGAGGAAGCATCTAAAAGGATCCTGAGATGACAGAATTATGGGCTGACTCTAATAAAAGGAAATTTAATAAGGATTTATATATATAGCTATGCCTACATATAGATATATCTATATCTATGTAATCTTTATACTTGGGGTAAAAAAAAACCCCAATAAACTATACAAGTAAGGATGCAGGTGGGGAGAGACATATGGCTAGAATTTTTAGTAAGCTGTAAACTCAGTATGACCCTACAGGGTGGCATGGAACCTGAAGAAATTAATTTAATGTTAGGTTGCCTGAAGAAGGGTATCAAAACTGGAATGAAGAAGATGAGAGTACCACTATATTCTATTCTGGTCAGACCACACCTGGAACTCCTGGTGTGGAAACTCACTCTATCAATGTTAGTATCTAAGTCATCTATCATAGTCTCAGAGATTTATCTGAGGGCACTGAGGGCTGATCCATATGGGTTCATTCAACTAATATGTGTCAGAAGCATGATTTGAATCTGGGTCTTCCTGACTCCATACCTTGCTCTTTCTCCAGTATACCAAACTGTCTGCTTATTACATGATTGTAAACCAGTATAATTCCAGAATCAAAACCACACTGGTATTCTCTGTTCTTGACTTCATGATCCAAGACCTGGAGTGCTCTAGAGAAGAGAATCCCTTGGGACCACCAAGTTCTGGATTTATATAATTTGAACTTGATGGCATTATCAGCCAATAGAGCTATGCTTAGCTCCAGGCAAGTGAAATCTTGTCTGTGCCATTATAGGTAAAAGCATCTCACTTTGCTGAGCATCCAAGGTGATGCCATCTGAGATGCAGGACAGTGCTAGCTCAGGAGCTTTGGGCATAGGTCATATCCCCTTGCTGTCAACAAAAGGGAAGAATCCCTGGCACATGCTTATACAAAATGTAGCTATACTTGTGATAGTGCCAGTCCTGTTCCACCAAGCCCCATATAAATAGATACAAAATATAGAGTAGTCAATTGGCAGCACATTTTGGAGAGAGAGAAGTACTAACAGCTGGGGGAGGAGTGAGTGCCTTAGAAAAGGCCTCAGGTGTTAACCAGGGCAAGTTATTGAACTTTTCTGTGCCTCAGTTTCCTTATCTGTAAAATGAGGGGAGCAGACTCAAAGGCCCCTGTTAAGACCCCTTTTAGCTCTAAATCTGGGGTCTATAGTCTTATGATCTTTTTAAGAAGCAAGGGGAAGAAAAAAGGGGAATCTTTGTAACACAAAACTACCTAACAAAGACCCAAAATAAAGCAAATGTGTAGTTAGGGAGGGGGATTCATGGGTTGGGGTAGAAAGCAAAGGATTATGAAACAGATTTAAAATCTGAATAGGCCACTTTTGTGGGACTCTTTTCTCATCTATAAAATAAGAAGGTTCAGCTAGTTGGTTTCTCCTGACCTTTCCACTTCTAAGTCTACAATACAGAAGTAGTCTTTGATGCCAGCATGGGGAACTTCTGGTATGAGAATTCCCTCTGCCCCCTTCAGATTGTAACCCCATCTATGACATCTATACCATAGGGTTAGATCTCTAGATCTGGAAGGGATTCCAGAAGTCATTGATTTAAACCCCTTCACTTTACCAATGAAGAAACTGAAACCCACAGTGATTAAATGAGTTACCTAAGGTTACACAGCTTACTAGTAATAGAACTGGGATTTGAATTTTACCAGAACATTCTTTCCATCATACCATACTGCCTGTAAGATCTAGGGAGTGAGTTGCCTGGGGGCATGCACAATATACAAAATAAATAGGACAATTTTTATCTTTAGAGGAGTTGGGGTAGTGGGGAAGTACTGGTAGCTGACAGGGACTAGAAAAGGATATAGGATATAAAGAACTTTCTACTTTCTGTGACCTGGGTGTCTTTGAAATCTTATGCAAATTTAATCTATTTTATTTATTTTAACACATCTATTCAAATTTTAAACACTACTAAGATTTTGGGATGTTAGGCGATTTGCCTAGAGTCACCCAACTAGGAAGTATCAGGAGTAGGATTTGAACTCAGGTGTCCCTGACTCTCTCATCAGGGTTGTAGTACTGCTACCACATTGGAAATCTGTACTTGGCCTTGTGCCTGCTGGTTTATAAAGTAGCCTCAGGCACTGTTCTAATCTACTGCCCCACCAACCCCACCTACCTTATTTGTTGCATCGATAAATTTGACTCCTTTATAAGAGACAGAGAGAATAATCGTTGGGACTTTCTTCATCTGCTCCGTAGATTTCTGAAAATAAAATTAGAAAGCTGTGAGAACAGGACATGTTGCCTGGCAACTGAAGCACATAATTTTTCCTCTTGAAAGATATAAATGAACTAAACTTACACACACACACACACACACACACACAATCAATTCTCCCACAGAACACACTCTAATTTACATGTTTGTCTCTCTTCTCTTGGGTTTTGACTATGCTTCAGGCTTATAAAGTATCTGTGCTGCACTTCAAAAGCTAAAAAAAAAGTCTCCATTGCCAATCCATGGGAATGTTCTTCTTCCCCGGCACTAAAGGAAAACAGGGAGTTCTCCCTCTTCTGCATTTCTAAGAGTTTCTGCTCCTAGGTGGGTTACTGAAGCCACACCTGGTTCACCCTAAGGCTGAAGCCTTTTGCATATCCTGGACCTCCTATGGAGTGCTTTCTTCCATATACTGCTTTTAAATTCATAAAACAACATAAAGGAAACCAATTATCTAGTTATCAAAAATTTTTTTTGAAGTTCCTAAATCCAAGATTAAAAACACTTCATAAGGAAAGTTCTAGGCTTAAAAAACAAGAAAATAATGAGAACATATCATCCTTTACCCTGTGTTCTTCATTCAATATGTATGGGTAGTTTCTCATTAAACTTAATACATCAGTCCTTGAGGAATCTGTGGTTTGATCAATGTGGGTCATCTCTCCACATATCCTCCCATGCTTAATTATAGAGTGGAGGTGACCCTGGATCCTCAAGGCCTGTGTATGGCAGTAGAGTATAAAGTGTGGAGGTTCCTGCCATTTAGAAAATTTTTGTGTAAATTTTTTAAAAGGATGCATTTAATATTTCTGCCTTTCTGCATTTGGTTGTGAGGGTTTCATGCCCTAATACACGGTCAATTTTAGTGAAGGTACCAGTAGAGCTGAGAAAAAGGTATATTCTTTTCTACTCCTCAGTTTTCTCCAGAAGTTTATCATATCTAACTTTTCTAAAATTCTACTCATCTCCTTAACTTCTTCCTTGTTTATTTTGTGGTTAGATTTATCTAGTTCTGAGAAGGGAAAGTTGAGGTCTTCTGATAGTACTGATTTATTGTTTTTCCTCTGGTAAGTTCTTAAATTTCTGTAAATTCTTAACAATGAACTGTGGCTGCTTGCTGAGACCCAGCCTAGTTAAATGTGTTTAGAGAGGCCCATCAGAAGTAGACTGACTGGCCACTCAAAGATGAATTCTTTAGCTGTGATAATCCATTAATATACAGAACCCACTTCTCTAAAACAATGATCTTCTGAATTTTTCTTGAACAGGGTCAACCTTTCTCAAAAATGCAACTTGCACTTTTAGCAAAATCTTATTAGGCCTACAAGCCATCCCATATTCCAAATCCCTTGGATGACTGAAACAGTCTTGAAGTAATCATCAACAAGCAAAATGAAGGTGCCTAAGTACTTACTAGGGTTCCTTCATCATTTAGACCGGTTCACCTTCTTAGGTTACATTCTTATGAGAAATGTTCATTTTTTAAAAATTAGTATACTTGGAACTACAATATCTTTGTGCTTGGTCTCAGGAATCAGTTTTTTAGCTCTGCACATAACTGATCATGTACTTTTGTTTTTTACCTTCGGTAATGGTGTATTTGTGTCTAGATGTAAACATACATGTACATATATATGAATATGTATGTAAATATACAAGCATGTGTATATTCATACATATTCCTCTAGATGCAATATTTATTACTGTTCCCAAATCACCTTTTTTAAACATCATTTCCCCACCAACACCCTCCCCCTCTATCCTATTACATTTAATATAAAAATGAACCTACCTGACAATTAGCCTGATGGATTTTCCAGGTAAAACAGGTAGGAAAACAAGGAAGAAAACACATGAAAAGGTAAGAGGAAAACCTTCTTAGCAATTCACCAAGAGCTGAATCAATTTGCTAAAGACAGTCCCTTAGTACTTTAGGCAATTAAACTCTTGGACCTTAGTCTCTTGATTTGTAAAATGAGGAGCTTGGACTAGGTGACCTTAACAGAGTGCCTGGTACATGGTAAGCACTTAAAAGTTCTCTGTCTACCTATCTATCCCTTATACAGTCCCTTATAGCTCCAGATCAAGATGCCCAAATAATGCTGCAAAATGGGAAACGCTATTAATAAGTTCCAAGATCTGGACCAGGACCTTCTCATTTTAAAAACTGCTGTGGGTTTTTACCAACTTGCTCTCACTTCTCTCTCTGTTTACTCATCTTTACTCCATTTGCACGGCTGTCTCACTACTGACATGCTCGAGCCTTCTGTTCTGAGCTCCCAGAGCCCAGCTCACTGCCTTTTGTAGGCCAACTTCTTGGCTCCTTCTCATGTAAAATTTTATAAGGAAAAAAAAATACCTAGCCTTTCTTTCTGGCTATCTGCTGCCATTGCCCAAGCTTATTTCTGAAAATTCTGAAATGGGATGAGGAATTGGAGGTCTTTTCAGATGTAGCTGGAATCCAAACCTGCTCAATTCAATAATGATAATGCAATTGAATCTCTCACCTAAGCCATTTCACTGTGATTTAGACAATCTTTTTTTTTCTCATTCTTCAGACACATTGTCTTTTAGCCAGTCATTCATTTTTGTCTGTTAGCAAACATGTATAGCCTTCCACATAAAGAGAACTAATTACCCAAGTGTTAGGCTTCCATTGTTCCTATTTAGAGTTTGTTAAATGGTCTACACTGGATTGACAAAAAGCAGCCATTTTTCTTGTGCTTTGAAATGGAATTTGAAATGATTCCATTTGTCATTTTTCTTTTATGATATCTGCTACCCTTTTTTATGTGGGGGGTATGGAACTGTGATTTCTTCTGCATAGGGAGCTTCTAGTGGAAACTCCCTTTAGCGATGAAAATTAGCAACTCATTGCATGATAAAATCGTATATTTATAAATGGAGGTCCGGGACTTCAGAGGCTATCTAGTCTAGCCCACTCATTTTTACAGATGAGGAAACTGAGGCAGTGAGAGGTTAAATGCTTTGTCCAAAGCTCTGTAACTCATAGTCATAAACAGCTGCCCGAGACACTGAAAAGTTACTAGAACTAGTACCTGTCAGAGGGAGGACTAGAACCCAGAAGGCAGCATGGTATGGTGGGAAGCATGCTAGAGTTTGGGGGGAATAAAGGACCTGGGTTTGAATCCTGGTTCTCCCACTTAGGTGACTGTGGACAAATCATTTTACCTTTCTGATGTCAATTTCAACACCTGAAGAAGGAAGGAGTTGGACTAGATCGCTCTTCCAACTTTAGACCTCCTGTTCTGTGATCTCTCCCAGCTGCAAATCTATGATCTTAAATCCTGGTTTCTGGAAAGAGCACTGGCCTTCACCTCAGAGGATTTGGCACTTGTATTCTGCCTTGGATACTAATCACTTGTGTGACCTTGGACAAGTCACTTCATTTTCCTGGGCAGGTTTCCCTTGCCTTATCTATCAAATGAGGGGGTTGAACAAAATGGCATTTAAGATTCCTTTCCGTTCCAACTCTGTGATCCTGTGATCCATCCTGGCTCTAAATCTGTGTCTTAAATTCATCTCTCTGAAGTCTGCCCTATCTGCCTTGCCATCTGCTATATCTCCATTCAAAAGAGGAAACAAAATGAATAGCATGCTAGGTAAGATCAGATGATCATCATTTAGGATGGCAAAATTTTACTCAATGCTTTACTTTTTTCAATCCTTATATTTTTCCAATACTTCTCACCCTTCCTGTCCTTCCCTAACCAATGCAAAAACAGCCCAAGCTGAATTAATGTCAGGACCAGTAATTAATAATAACAATAGTAATGCCTGGGTATGCTAATTTCCTTGGAATTAACTCTGTAAAGAAATTTGTGGCAGAGAGTAAGCTTTGCAGCACACAGTAAGGTTTTATAAACAATCCAGTCTGTGGCAGATCTTTGTCTTTCAAAGGGGGAAAGCATCAGAGATTACAGGAGTTAGAAGGGATTTCAAGAGGTGATCTTTCTAGTGCAGGGGTGAGGATCCTGTGGCCTGGAGGCCACAAATGCCCTCTGGTTCCTTGGGTGCAACCTTTTGACCAGGACCAAGTTTTACAGAACAGATCGTTTTATGAAAGGGATTTGTTCTGTGAAGTTTGGATTCAGCCAAAGGACCCCACCTGAGAATCCAGAGGGCTGCACTTGAGGACCTAGAGGGGCACACGTGGCCTTGAGGCCACAGGTTTCCTACCCCTGTTCTAGTCCATTCTTTCTTTTTGCCATCAGGAGCTTCTATAAACCTTCTCAGGATTATGAAGCAAGGTAGAATGAAAGGAATAGAAACACAAAGCCAATTTCTTATTCATTTTTTTTCATAGAAGTTTAAGAAAACTACATTGATCCCACTATAAGCTACAATGTCCACCAGACTGCATAAGACTGAATATTAGAGAAAAAAAGAACTTCACAAGTGAAGGTGTCCTCAGACCATCTGGACTATCTTATTTCTGATTTAAAAAAAATCCTGGCTACAACTTATAATTGTTTATAAAACCTTACTCAGTCATAAATAGCTGCCTGAGACACTGAAAAGTTACTCAAAGAAATAATATCAGTCAAAGGGAGGACTAGAACCCAGAAGGCAGCATGGTATGGTGGGAAACATGCTGGATGTGGGGAAAAAGAAGGACCTGGGTTTGAATCCTGTTTCTCCCACTTAGGTGACTATGGACAAATTATTTTACCTTTCTGATTTCAATTTCTACACCTGTAGAAGGAAGGCTTCTGGGGAGAGGAAACCTTCTACCTCCCTTCTATTTTTTGGACAGCTCTAATTGTTAGGAATTTTTGCCTCTTTTTGACTTGACCCCATCACTCCTGGTTCTATACTCAGTGGTCAAACAGAATAAATTCTTCTGCTACTAGCCAGCCCATCAGGTACTTGAAAAGTTATCCTTCCTTTCCTGGATTCAGGCAAAACACTACCACGTCCTACAACCAATCTTGTCCTGGGGCCTCTTCTCTTTTCTTCCTCTATACACTCTCACTTTATGATTTCATTGGCTCCCATGGGTTTAATTATCATCTCTGTGCTGATGACTCTCAGATCTATATATGGCCTAAATCTCTGCTAAGCGCTAGTCCCATATCACCACTGCTTATTGGATATTTCAGATGACATATTCCATAATCATCCTAAACTCAATAGGTACAAAGCAGAACATAGTTTTTGCCTGCCCTTCCCAAACTTAGTCTTCTTCTGAACTTTTCTTACTATCAAGGACACACCCATCCTTGTCATCTCCCAGATTTGCAATTTGACTCCTTACCCCAAACATGTCATCTGTTCACTTGCCAGATGTTATCCTTTTTACCTTCCCAACATCTGCCCCTTCTCACCACTCACAGGGCCACCATGCCCATTCAGGACTCTATATTTTTGTTTTAACTGGGTAAAAGAGGCCATTCTGTGCTTTATTTCTTACCTAGTCTTAATCACTGTATGGGCATTGACTTAGTCAAACTAAGACCTGGGAAAGACCTTAACTTAAAAAGGTCAAGGTCTCCTACAGCATCCTGGGCCATCTCCAGTTGTCCTGATCTTTATCTGGCCACTGGTCAGCTGACCCTGGAGGAGAGAGTAAGGCTGGTGACTTTGCACAGCTCTCCCTCACTTAAATCCAATTCACTTGCAATTCATGGCATCACCTTCCTGATGTCACAGCCCTCTTCGAGAACAAATGACCAATACCACCCATCACTGGACTATGGCACTAGCCTCCTAATGGTTCTCTCTGCTTTAAGTTTCTCCTTGCTCCAGTCCATCCTTCACTTAGCTACCAAAGTGCTGCTCTTTAGGTAAAGGTCTATTTCACTCTCCTACTCCACAATCTTAAGTGGCTTCTGACTTCTAGAACCTCCTCTGCTGGACTCTTAAAACCCATCACACCCTGGAGTCAGAAGGACCTGAGTTCCGATCCGGCTTCACTTACATGTAAAAAACAAAACAAAACCCCGCAAACTAGCTGTGTGACCGTGGGCAAGTCACTTAACCCCAATTGCCCTCCAAAAAAAAAAAAAAGCAAAAAAAATCCCTTCACAACTCAGTCCCACCTGCCTTTCCCACTACCCTATGAATTTCCTTCCTTCCTGCTCTCTCCTGTCAGGACAAACTGGCCTTCTTGCCATTTATCAAACACAGCATCTCATGTCTTTGCACTGGTTGCACTCCAGGTCTACAGTGTACTCCCTCTTGGCCTCTGCCTCAGGAAATTTCTCACCTCCTCCAAAATACAGCTGAAGCATCACTTTCTACATAAAGCAGGACCCCCCCACCTATTTCCCCCTCCCTAAACTACTCTGTGTATATTTTAAGTTATTATATATATAATATACACGAACATGTATTTTACCATATGTTCTGCATTTATGTGACATACATGCATACATACATATCTATTCTCAATGACTTTGTATTTATTCTGTGTATATATGAGATACATTTGCATATGTATTTTCAATGACCTTGTAGTTTATTCTATATGTATATATGATATATACATATGTATCTTCTATATTACTTTGTATTTATTCTGTGTATATGTGATATATACTACATATGAATATTCTAAATTAACTTGTATTTATTCTGTGTGTATCTATATATGTATATATGGCTTATACCCATATATTCTAAAATACTTTATATTTATTCTCTGTGTGTATATATGTATGGCATTATACACATATATTCTAAACTACTTGTGTTTATTCTGTGTGAATATGGGTGTTCCCAAAGTTTTAGTGCCACAACTTTTGAACTTAGTACAAAGGTCTTCACTAAGATTTATCTCTATCTATATAGATATCTATCTATAGGCAGAATATGTATATGTGTGTATATAGATACACACACACATACTTACATATGTATATTATATATATCTGGGGAAGTGGATTGTTAACTGCCCTCCCTCCCTCCCTTACTGCTGTCAATCAGCAAGTCCTTTTGGGAGTCTTTCAACCCCCACCTAGCTTCAGTCCTTTGTCTGTTTTCCTGCCTCTGTAGGCCCCTCCTCCCGGCCAGTGGGAGTCAGGGACAGCCCTAGCTCACTCCCCCAACCAATGGAAATGAGGGACAATAAGGGAAATATGACCCTGCTGTGTTAGGGTTTAAAAACTTTGTTCGGGGGTGGCTAGGTGGCGCAGTGAGTAGAGTGCCGGCCCTGGAGTCAGAAGGACCTGAGTTTAGATCTGGCCTCAGACACTTAACGCACACACAAATAAAAACCTAGCCATGTGACCTTGGGCAAGTTACTTAACCCCAATTGCCCTCCAAAAAACAAAACAAAACAAAAAAACAACTTTGTTCACCGCACCTTGTGTGCCTCTTCCTCATGATCAGTCATGGGGAAGACTGCCCTTTTCTCCCAGGAAAGAGAATAAATTCCTGTTCTTATCCTAAAGGATTTCTGTGTTCTTGATTAAATTTTGGATGTTTGGATCCCAAACATATACATATACATACACACACACACACACACACACAATAAATACACATATACACATACATACACATGGTAGTTTTTTAGATTATACGCGCACACACACACACACACACACACACACACACACACACACACACACACACACACACACTTGGAATATATATGAGACCTAAGGGAGTTAAAAAGCCCTAAGAGTTGGAGGAATCAGGAAAGGCTTTGAATAAAAGGTGGTCCTTGGATTGAGTAACATACACACACGTAGCATACATAAACACACACATTGTCTCCTCTGAGAGAATATAAGTTCCTTGAGAACAAGGACATTTTTGTCTTTCTGTCTTCAGTTACACAGTAGACACTCAATAAATGCTTGTTGACTAAGACACTGAAGAAAGGCCTTCACTCTCCCTGCCCTTTTCAGAACACTTGGTCACCTTATCAACAAGCTTCTTAACCAGTGGTACCCAGAACTGAAATCAGTGCTGACTGCAGATGTCATCTGGCCAGTTCAGAGTTCAATGGGCCTGTCCCCTCCTTATGTCTGGAAGTGATGCCATTCTGAGTGTAGTGTCAAGATTTCCTTGGCTTTTCGGGCTGTCACATTTTACTATTGATTAATATATATTAAAATGAATTAATTGAGCTTAAGATCCACTGAAAACCTTAGATTTTTCTGGACAAATTGGTATATTCCCTTTACTTTCCAAGTCCCAATTCTAAACAAACCAAAACATAGTAACTTCCCTAGTTGCTGTCTCCAAAGTAGATCTGTCCTGTTCAAATTGTAAGTATTCATATCTCCCTTAGTAGTGTGGAGATATGCCCTTTCTGTACACAACTTTTAATTGGCCTTTGATAGGAAGATGGGGAATACTATGATATTAAACCCAATTTATCATCTGATCATCAAAAAATAACCAAAATTGGAACCCAAATTCTACTAATATCACCTAATCTTTTGATTATGAGCTTTGACTGCTATTGTACCATGGAAAAATTCCTGGCTCTGGATCCAGAGGTCCTAGGTTCAAACCAAGTCATTTAACCTCTTTGGGCCTCAGTTTCCTTATCTGTAAGATGAGGGGCTCAGACTCAATGACTTCTAAAGCTTCTTCCAGCTCTCTACTTAAATTTTATGGCAGAACTGTGAGAGCTCATTGAGTTCAATTTCCATTTTGACACCCTGCTTGAGCCTGAAGGCAGGTGCATGTTCACAGTAAGCCCAAAAGCAAACCAACCCTGGTTCTGGAGAAGAATCAGGAGCAATCAGAACATGAAGAAAAATCTCTGCAGCAGCGGTACTCTGTGTTCCATTTTAGGATTTTATGGATATCAGAATGTGACAACAGATTCATTTCAATCATGCAGGAGCTGATTACTACTGCTCCTTCCCATTTCCCTCTCACCTCTGCAATCACCGCTTCCCTCTACTTTTAGAGTGTGAAGGCACCTGTTCTGAACACTTCTGCTTCCCCAGTGAAATCCTGCCAAAGCACTCTTGCCGGCTGGTGGGGGCCCATTAATGTGCTCGACCTCTCGGCACTGGCTCGTTGAGTCTTTGGACAATTAGAACTCCACATGTTGATTTTTGGAGCTCTTGCCTCCTGGCCTATTTTCCCTTATAGGATGCTCAGGGGAGGTGATGCTGAAACATTCTCCCTCCTTTTATTGAGGGGTGGTGGTTTATGGTTCCTCTCTGAGATATAAATGAAAGCAGAGGCCTCTTCTAGAATTCCTGGTGTTTGGTGTAATTCAGCAAACACTTATTAAAGCCCCCAATATGTGCAAGGCACTGAGAATATGGACCAAAGTGAAAGTTACTGCCTTCTTTTCTCTTGGAGGGACATGACACATATACAAATGTATAAATACAGTCTGTGCAAATGTATGCAGAGAGAGAGAGAGAGAGAGAGAGAGACAGAGAGAGAGAGAGAGAGAGAGAGAAAGGGGTAAAAGATCATGTAGAATGTGTGCCATGAAGGAAAGAAGGGGTTATCCTGATTGAAGGCTCATCTTCCTGAGTTCAAATCTGACCTGAGACAATGAATAGTGTGTGACCCTCGGCAAGTCACTTAACCCTGTTGGCCTCAGTTTCCTCATCTGTAAAATGAGCTGGAGAAGGAAATGGCAAAAACACTCCAGTATCTCTGCCAAGAAATCCTCAAATGGGGTCATGAAGAGCCAGACATGATTGGAGTAACCAAACAACAAGAATGTGAATATGTGGTTTTCTTAGTATGTGGCTGCAGGGATCTTGATGTATGGTTTTGAGGGCACCATTTGTCCTTGAGTTTGACACCAATGATCTAGTCTAATTCCTCGTTTTACACATGTGAAAACTGAGAAGAAAAGTGACTGCTAAAGATCATATAGGAAGTAGAAAGGAGAGCCAGGATTTAAACCCAGTTAGAGAGATTCCTAGAGGGGGCACCTTACTCTTATGAAATAAAATAATTTTCCATGGTCTTTCTTGCTATCTTTGTAAACATCCTATGAGAGCCATGCTGTAAGTAGCTTAAGCAAATCACACATTTTCTAGACTGAGTTGATTCTTTATTCCTAAGACATCAAGAAATATTTCCATCACTAAATACCACGGGAAATTTATAATTTGTTCATTGTTCTAGCCAGGGACCTTGGGCATCTCTGTAATCAGAAAACAGTAATGTTAGCAGGGAGTTTACAACAGGGGTGATTTAGGCTTTGATGTTTCATTTAACCTCTGTAAAAACATGTTTTCTGACAAAGAAGTCATTTGTGCCCCATAATCAGTATAGGGAGGAAATCAGTTTAGCTACATACTGGCAGGGAATGTGACATTCTCTTGTTTTGTACAACCCAGCAATAATTTCCAACAGAATTTAAGTCTAACTCAGTGACTACATTCCTTGTAACTAGTGTGATTCCTTCTTTGTGTATCTTTGGCTTGGTTAATCTCACTGATGTAGCCTTTTTACTTAAAACTTAAGGTGCTTGGCAAATGCTATTAATTCCTATGTAAAGTTTGACCCATTTAGAGGGGTGTGTGTATGTATTTAAAGTACACATTTAACTTGGGACAATGATACCAATGCATTTACAACTCTTTACACTTAGAAACACTGTCCTGAAACTTATAAAATGCCCAGTGATTGATTAGCAATTCCATTGATATCTCTCTTTGGTTTTGTTCACTTTCAAATGTGTAAAATGTGCTGGTGTGTATGATTTCCTTAGATATCACTGTCATCCCATCGCTACGCCATATTGGTTCTGCTTGCTTTTTATGGCTATGTAAGGTTTCCCAATTTTTTTTTTAGTGTCTGAGGTCAGATTTGAACTCAGGCCCTCCTGACTGCAGGACTGGTGCTCTATTCACTGGGCCACTTAGCTGTCCCCTGAACTGAACCATTTGTACCCTCCTCTTCTTTCCCACCATCTTGTTGCAGGTCAGTCTCCATACCTAGAAGCCATTTCATCCTCATTCAAATCCATTTCTTCCAGGCTCTTGTCCAGGAGCTCTACCTCCTTGAAATCTTCTCTAATCCTACCTAGCTTAACCCACCCCCACCCTTCACCAGTCGAGAGTACTGTAGACTTATAGCTTGGAGATCATTAGGTCCAAGTCCCTCAGTTTATAGATGAGGAAACTAAGTGACTTGCCCAGGGTCACCATTGGTAGTCACTCTGAGGTCAGCTCTCTAACCACTGCTCCACACTGCTTTTCTCTTCATCCTCACATTTTTCTAAAGCACTTTGAATTTCTCCTTTGATATTACAGGGTCATAGCATCACTAATCTGGAGCTGGAAAGGATCGTGGAGGCCATCATGTCCAATCTTCTCAATTTAGAGATAGGGTAACTGCGTCCCAGAGAAGTTAAGTGACTTGGTCAAAGTCACACAGCTACTAAGTGGCAGAGCCAGGACTGAAGTCAGAGGACCTGGTTCAAATCCAGTAAACTTGTTATTATGTGACCCAGTAGACCCCTAGAGGGGAAAGGCTGATGTTTTTCACCTTTGTATCCTTAGTGCCTTGCCTGTTTTTGTTTTTGATTTGCAATTATGATTTGATAGTTACAGGATAATTCTGGTGAGGAAACCCTCTCTAAGAAGCATCTCTTCTATTGCTTAGAGAACTGCTTAAGGCATATGACTTGCTTAGGGTCACAGCACCAGTAAATGTCAGAGGTGAGATCTAAACCCAGGTCTTCCTGACTCTGAAGTCAGCCCTCTACCCACTAATCCACCATTGCATTGTTCAACCCATAGCAGGCATCTAATAAGTGACTGATGAAATTATTTTACTTGACATCCTGATGTCCATTACACTAATAAACCCTAGCTCATGCAGCCATCTTTCAACTATTGTATGGAAAGGTTGTTTTTGGTTCTTTGCAATTGCCAACAGTGCTGCTATAAATATCCTTGAACAGCTATGCCTCTTTGTTTTTCTTTTTGGTAACATTCAGAGTATATTACCAACAATGGGATTGTTGGGTCATTCATTCATTTGTTCAATAAACATTTATTAGGAATCTATTATGTTCAGAGCAATGTGAACCATTCTTTGGAGATATATACATACATATCTACATCTCTGTCTATATCCATTTGCCTATCCATCTATCTATATGTATGTATGTGTATGTTGGTAGGAGACAAGGCCACTCAAAGAGTTACCACCTGTAATTCTTCACGTAAGGTGGTGACCCATTGGGCCTCACACTCTGCCCATGCATCACGCCTTTTGGACACTGATATAAGACCTGTCATTGTACCCTAAAGACTCTTGGACTTTGGCATCTTCCCTGCAGCTAAACCTTCCCATACTTGCTATGGGCAGCTAGGTGGCACAATGGATAGAGTGCTGGCCCTGGAGTCAGGAGGACTTGAATTAAAATCTGGCCTCAGACATTTACTAGCTGTGTGACCCTGGGCAAGTCACTTAACCCTATTTGCCTCAGTTGTAAAATGAGCTGTCAAACCACTCCAGTATCTTTACCAAGAAAACCCCAAACGGGGTCATGAAGATTTGTACAGGACTGAAGTGACTCAATAACAACATACTTGCTGTCTTCCCCAGTTGGACTGGTTTAGAGGGAGGAAAGGAGAGGGCTAAATCCTAGAATGTTAGGATTTCAGGGGTCATCTTGTCTAACCCATACCCAAAAAAGCCTTTGCTTTCTACAAAACTGTTGGCATGTGGCTATCTGACCTTTAATTGAAGAGCTCCCAGGAAGAAGGACTTATTACTTCCTGAGAAAGCCCATTCCACTTTTGGACAGGTTTAATTGCTAAGAAGTTATTCCTGATTACAGTCAAGCCTAAATTTGCCTGTTTGGAACGTTTACCAGTTACTCCTAGATCTGCCGTCTGGGGCCAAATGGAACAGGGCTAATCCTTCCAAAGCCCTTCACCTACTTAAAGAAAGCAACTTCTGAGTCTTCTCAAAGCTATAAGCCCCTAGTTCCTTCTGCTGATGCTTCCATGGCATGGGTTTATGTTCCATCCCCATTCCCATGTGCTTTCTAACCTTCCTAAAAGGTGGTGCCACGGACAGAACATAGTACTCTAGATATGATCAGCCAGGGCAGAGTACATTGGGACTATTCCCTCCTTATTCCTGGAGGCTGTACCTCCCTTAATTCAGCTAAGATTGCATGGTGGTTTTTTTTTTGGCTGCCACATCACACCCATATTAAGCTTGTAGTCCAGACTGAAAAAGAAAACTAGTGGAATTGATGGTTAAGTGTGACAGCAGGGGATAGAATGTTGTGTAGAGGCAAGACTGCGAGCCAAGTATTTGCCAGGCTACTCTCCAAAAAGAGAAAGCACCTACCAGTTTGTAAATTCACCAACAGCACATGAACACACGTTTCTCCACAATCCTGACAAAGAGGAGCTCACTAAGCAATTGTGTTGGGTCATTTTGAATTGTTTTGGCCAAGAAGCTGAGAAATTGAGGGTACTGGAGGGTTGGCCTGGAAACGAGGAAGACTTGGGGTCAGATTCCACTTCTGACACAAGTATGTGGCCCTGAGCAAGTCACTTAATTGCTTGGTGTCCTAGACTCTTCTCTAAGTTTGGTTATAAATTGCAGAATAGGTGCTCGATCTGTATTGGTAGACAGAGTTTCCTTACTTGGGCCCTCTCTAAACGAATAAAATCACATGACCAGTCCCTAGATGACTTGAATGATTACTTTAAGATAATAATTTAAATATTCTGAACAGTTTTCCAAGTGACTGGTTCTAATAGCTGTATCCTCTTTCATAAACTGTTTATATTTTTGAATATTTATTCAATGGGGATTGGGTATTGTCCTTTAGTGTCTATGTAGTTCCTTATTAATTGTAGAATTTAAGCTGCTGAATGTGCTGCCAAAGGTTTCCTTCCTATTTTTTCCTGTAATCTCCTTCAAGGCAGGGGCTATTTTACTTTGGTCATTGTATCCCAGAACTTGGCATAATTTTTCTTTTTATAGGTTTCATTTTTTAATTAATTAAATACATATAAAAAGTACATTTTCCCTGTATGAAAGGGGAACAAATTAAGTTTATTTTTTTTGGCCAATCTAGCTGTTAGTTGCTAAACAATACCAACTCAACGTAGCTTACCTCCTACTATCTTAATTCATCACATTTACTAAAATTAAAATCCTATATATTACATATTTTTATAGAAAATGATAGCCAATAGCTATTTTTTAGTCATAAGAAACAACAAAAGATTTTTCTAGACTCTGCAGACATCTGAAGAAAATACTACACATTTATTTATCTTTCAGATTACTCTATTTACTAACCATCCCATACCCCTCAAAACTCACCATAATTTCTTTTATTTGTTTAGTAGAAAAAATTTAATCTCTCTACAATTGAAAATTTGAGTTTGTTCTTGAATTTTTAATGTTTAAATCTTATTACACAGCTAAAATTTATTCTATTTCCTGGTTGGAATTGAGAGTATCCTAGTAACATGTATTTCCCCAATAACATTTATTTAATAGTGAATCCTTTCACAATTTGTTATTTTCAAGGTTTTTTTTAAAAAAACACATTGTTCCCTTTATTTGTAAGATCTTTGCCATGTTCCATGGACCTAGTTCTCCATTTTATTTTTATTTGTCCAATACCAGATTGTTTTGACAAGAGCTGCTTTGTGATGTATTCTGAAGTCTGGAAGAGCAAGTCTGCCTTCTTAATCTTAATTCCAAATGAATTCTCAGTATTCTTGCCTGCTAATTTTTCTTTTGTCTTTTTTCACCCAAAGAGGCTTGTATAAGAAACTGTGAACTATTACATAGTTTTGAAAAAGTAATACATATTAAATTTTGGTTTCAATGGTATCTCCTTCTGCTCTTTTTCCCTTTGCATGGCAAAAATATTTTTGTTGATGCTTTTTTCATGTTTATTACTAAGGGCTAATCCACTTCCCTCTTCCCTTAATTCCCAGTAGAAGCCCTCCCTGGTAACAAATACGTATAGGTCAGCAAAAACAAATCAACATAATGCTCATGTCTGAGGAGATGTCATGTTGTCAATCTATAGTTCATCACTTCTTTGTCAAGAGGTTGGGAGCATGCTTCATTCTCAGTCTTTGAAGTCATGAATGGTTATTGTTTTAGTGAGACTTCTGAGCTGTTTCAAAGTCACCCCACTCCCACCCTACCATCATTATTTCTGTGGTCATTATGTAAATGGTTGTTATGGTTCTGCTCATTTCACTCTGCATAAGTTCATACAATTCTTCTATAGTTCCCTACAGACCAGTGGTCATGTCCATCATTTCTTATGGTACAATTAAATTCCATTACATTTATATACCACAATTTGTCCAGTCATTTTCTAAATTATTGGTACCTATTTTTTTCCAGTTGTTTACTACAAACTGTTTTCAATGTAACTTTAGTTATGATTTTAACTAGTTGTATAGGGCAATCTATTGACATTTTTATTGTTATATCTATGACATAATTTAGGGTTTATGATAATTTTAACCGTAGTAATCAACATCAGAAGCATTATTTTCACTTTTATTTCTCTTAATTCAGTTTTGTAGTTATTTTAATAGAGGCCAAACATTTCTCAGTGACTTAATTATTCATCTGCCTAATGGAATCCTTCTCTTTCTTCAATATCCAACTCCTTGATGTCTTTATTTGAAATTGATTTCTTTCTCTTCAAACTGTCCTTGACAACTTACATTGATCTTGACCATGCCCTTAAAATATCTTGCTTCATACCACATATATTTTTGTAAGCATCTGTCCCTCCATTAGATTGTGAGTTCTTTGAGGGTATAGGCTAGGTTATTTTCATCCTAATATTTTCATCTCTAATGCCTAACACAGATCTTTGCACATAGAAGGCGCTTGGTAAATTCTTACTGAAAGATATTAAATGGAACAGCAATTTTATTGTTAAATAAAGGATTATTTTAAAAATAACTTTTGATCCTTTATGGATAATATATAGGAGGTAAGCATGATGTAATGGAAAAAATTTTTCTCTGGACTCAAGGAACTTCAGTTCAAACTTCAGCTTTGCTTCTTATTTTCTGTGCAGTATTACTGAATACATTTTCTACACTTATTGATATGATCATATTCTTAATCTTAAACCATCTTTATATTTTCAGTATAAAATCATACTTGGTCATGATTTTAAAAATGTGATACTTTATTTTGCTTATTATTTCTATACATATTCATTAATTAGATTATCCTATATTTTCTTTTTTAGTGCTGTCCCTATTAGATTTTAGATTCCAGGTCAATTTGCTTCATAAAAATAATTCAATATCTCTATTATTCAGAAATAGTCTGTAGGAAAAAAATTGTTCTTTGAAATTTTAGAGAGATTCCCATGTGAACCTATCTGGTGTGTGTGTGTGTGTGTGTGTGTGTGTGTGTGTGTGTGTGTGTGTGTGTGTATGTGTTAGGGCAATCAGATGGTTAGCAAATTTTAATCAGGATTATGACCATATATATCTTATATGTACATAGTTGTTTGCATGTGGTATCTACTCAGAATATAAATACCTTGAAGGCAAGGACCATATTTTTGCCTTTCTTTGTATCCTTAGTGCATAGAACTACAGGTACATAGTAATTACTTAATATGTATTGATTTAAACAATTTATATTTTTGTAAAGAGTCTTTTAATTTACTCAGATTCTTAAATTTATTAGTCTATACCAATCAATAGGCATTTATTACAGCCTTCTTTATGCTTAAATATATTTAATTTAAGTTTTGTTTGCATTAAAAATATTATTTCCCAACTTCTTCCATTTAGTTCCCTTCCATATTGATAATTTCCTCTTTACTAAGTTCTTTGTTGGTGATTTCTAATAATTTCACTAGACGTGTCTTTATGAAAGAGAGTCAGAAATACATTATTTTGAAATTTTTATTCTTGTATAGTGGTTATGAATTGTCCTGTCATGCCCCTCTGGCACTCTCTAGATATGAGGAGAACAAATCTAATCTCTATTCTAAGTGATAGCTACCATCACCCCAAAACCGTCCCCCACCTAGAGGTAGAGTTAGTATTCCCCTTATAAAATACAGACTGAAATTACTTAAATACCCATCTGGTACTATCTGGCTCTATCTAAGTGGGGTTCTGTAATTTAATGGGCACATTGAAGATGTATGGCTTTTTCAAGCCCTGTAATAACCCCTAATCCATCAATGCATCTGAGATAATAAGTACATGCAACCAGAAAGAAGACAGGCAGGCAGAGAGAGCAATACACTGGGCTTCTTGATAAGAGTAGCTAGTAGAGCCTCACTGGTCCACTTGCACTGACCTGGGAAATGTTAGTGGGATTTTTCCCTTCTTGGGATAGAGGGCTTTCAGTTGGGAAGGGGGTCTTTTTGAAAGCTTTTGAAAGGGAGAATAAAAGAGTCATAGGCTCTGAGTAGTAGGAGGAGAAAGACAAGGAGAAGCAGGAGGAGGGAGGACATTAATTAACTGCCTGCTTCCCTGCCAAAGTGAGTGATGGTCCAAAAATGACTCTGGGCAGCTCTCTGTGTAGAGACAGGGAAAACATCTAGGCAAATGGTGGATGGAAAGATGTGAGTGCTAAGTTTAGAAATGGATCTTTGAAGAGGATGGGGCATTAAAGATCGAGGAAGCAAGCCATGCTTTTCAGAGCAGAGGAAGTAGGGTATATACTATTCTAGATCAAATGGTAGAACCCCAGGTAACCAAACAATAAAAACAGAAATTAATAAGAAAAGAAGAAAAGTGGAAAGAAAACTGTGTGGGAGGGACCAGAAGAGAGGATATATCTATTCCACTCCTGGGCAGAGTTCCAGGCCAATATTCATGAATATTGAATTTATGAGTAAGGCAAAGTATGGGGTATCTGGAAGTAGGGCCAGTTTGTTGGTAACTCATATACAGACCCAGACCTACCTAGAGGGATTTGTGTAGTAATGAACCACAGGAGGAGACAGAGAGAAACACCAATGTTAATTGTATACCTGGAGGTAGAGGAGAAATCTTGGCTGCAGTGGGCTGAGGGGGGCTCTGCACTCCTATCTGATGATAAGAGCTGGAGGCAAGCTAAACCTGGGGCCTGAATATCACTTTGGTGGGAGCTAGGGAAAACTTCAACTTCCTTTTTCAATTGCTTTCATCTCCAACTGAAGGGCCCATGAGTGTGTGTAAAACTGTAAATAAGAATGGGTCAGATTCTCCTTAGATATTTACCATGTATTAAAAAGAAGGATTTTGAAATGTTCCTAATTTATCATGCATTATGAAAAACACAAGAAGCAAAGGGAAAGAGTGTAAAGACTGGTAGTGGAAAATTTGGTAAACTTTCTGAAAACCTTTGAAATATAATACAAAGAATGTCCTACTCGAATGGTTATTTTTGAGAATGTAATTCTTCTTTTTATTTATTATTCTAAACTAGACAAACATCAACAAACAAGAACATTTCCCCATAGAAGGGAGAATAGAAAAAGAGGACTGTCTATGAAACTGTGTGTCCTCAGGTAGAGCTTGTGGGTTTGGAGGGGATGTTTCAAATTGAACCTGGTAATTCCATCATTTTGGTGCTTGTTTGTATAAAAATTAATCACTGTAATAATCCACAGGAATTCTTTTGTTTTCCTCTTTGGAGGGCAGTTAGGGTTAAGCAACTTGCCCAAGGTCACATGGCTAGTAAGTGTTAAGTGTCTGAGGCCGGACTTGAACTCAGGAATTCTTTTAAAGAAAAGGGTTTATAGGATCCTAGAGTGAGAGTGGATCTCAGAGCCTGTCAAGTCTGACTCCCTTATTTTACAGATGAGAAAACAGAGGTTCAGAGAAGTTCAGTGACTTGCCCAGGGTCACATAGATAGTAAGCAGCATTTTAACTCAGGTTTCCTGACTCCTCATCTAGTGTCAAATCTAACCTTAAATTCCTAAGAGGCACAGCTAGGTGGCACAGTGGTTAGAGTGCTGGGCCTGGAGTCAGGAAGACTCATCTTCCTAAGTTCAGATGGAGCCTCAGACAGCCTGTGTGACCCTGGACAAGTCACGTCACCCTATTTGCCTCAGTTTCCTCATCTGTAAAAAGAGCTAGAGAAGGAAATGGCAAACCAGTCCAGTATATTTGCCAAGAAAACCCCAAATGGGGTCACAGAGTCAGATATGACTTAAAATGATTGAACAACAAATCCCTAAACTTTTATATTTGCAGGAGAACTCTAATGATAAGATAGACATTTGTAATTTTACTTAATAAAAATTCTGACTAGAGGATAGTGCAATAGAGTGTAGACCCTACACTGTGCCTAGCAGAATTGGGCACAAAGTGGGGGAGGTGTTAATAAATTGATTGGGATCAAAAGTAAAGTGTACGTAGCTTTGTTCACAAAACGGGGATAATAATTCTTGGCATGCATCCATCCCTGGGTTATTCTGAACCAAAATCTTTATGAACTTTAAAGTATCATAGAAATGTGAACTGTGATTATCCTAAGTTCTTAACTCCCCCCAAAATTTTGAATCAGAAGGGTTTTATATAATTGTGAAATTCTTTGTAAATAATTGGACTAAAATTTTAAATATCTGTCTTAGGTGGGGAAAGAAATTCTTTAACATACATAATTTAACATAAATGGATTCAAATTATTCTATCCTATCAAAATTTTGGTTTTTAGGTGAATTGAAAGAAAAACCTAAATGCATATTAAATTCAATAAACACTAAACTCCTAAATGCTTACTACACACACACACACACACACACACACACACACACACACACACACACACACACACACACATTTGGAGGTGACATGGTGTAAACTGAGGTTTAACTTCAGAGTTACAAAGACCTGGGTCCAAGTCCCATCTCTGACCCTGAGGGAGTCAATTTCTCACTCATTATTACTCCTTCCTCCCAACTCTGCAGTTCTAATGAGTTGGCTGCCCATGTGCATTAGTAAAGGGAGTTTTCTATATTAATGAAGTAATATATGCATGTATGTATATGTGCACTCACATGTGTATATACACAGTTACCCATTCTTTTTTTTTTTTTTGCTTTTTTGGAGGGCAGTTGGGGTTAAGTGACTTGCCCAAGGTCACACAACTAGTTTTTGTGTTAAGTGTCTGAGGCCAGATTTACAGTTGCCAGTTCTTAATAAACACAGTATTGTTTGTACATTCAGATATATGTACACCTAATGAAAACATCAAGAAATTGATGTGCAATTATCTAGATACCTTAAAAGTTGAGAGAGTAATTAATAGATAATGAGCAAGCACTTTATATAAAGTTGGAAATTACTCCATCATCATCATCATCAAATTTATGATTTTTACCCAGAAAAGTAATTTCCAGATTCTTCCTAGGGGAAGCAGCTCATCTTTTGAAATACTTGGAAAAGTAAAACTTTGTGATACTTTATAATATCAGAGAAATATCACCCAAAGCAGATTTAAGTCAAACACCATAGTATTTCAGCAAATCACTGGATCTTCTGAACTCCCAAGCTAATTAACTAATGTTAATTTCCCATTCTTTTTGATAGATCACTGAAATTAATACTTAGGTACATATCTAAAACAGATAACCCAGGCAATTCCCTTAACCTCTCAGTGCCTAGACAGATCTCCAACCCTTCTAGCTTGAGGTGGATGAAACCCATAAGCACTTGTCATTATAAGGATTCTTGTGAATTATGACTGTGATTCATCTTTGAAATCACATTTTTTATTCAGAAGGGGACACAGACAAGTAGGGTAGCTTTGGAACTACCATGTTAAAATTGAAATAGACCAGAAAACCCTCCTTGATAGAGTGGACATTCCCAGTTTCACATGGAGACTTTTTTTTGTTCTCCTTTCTAAGAAACAATTTCAGAATTGAAATGTGACTTGGTCTGAATAATTCTGAAATTGTGTGTCTTAGAAGAACAAAAACAACAAAAAGAGGACTACATGCGAAATTGGGAATCTCTGCTCTATAGAGGAGGGTTTTCTGGTCTATTTCAGATACTCTGGTATCTTTCAAAAGTCAAGGAAGTAGACATTTGATGTTTTCTTGAAGACCTCCTAGGAGAGGGGACCTAATTCCCCAGGATAACCAAGCCATTTTATGACTGATTTAATTGCTAGAATGGTTTTCCTTTTCTGACCTCAATTTTCATATTTTCAATTTTGACCTATTGTTTATCCCTAGTTCTGCCCTCTGGGCCCAGCAGACTAAGTCATATCCCTCTTCCAAATACTTGAAAACAGCTATGATGTCTCCCTGAGTTTTCTCTTCTTAAGACTATGCATCCTTAGTCTCTTCAGTTGCTCTTCATATGACATGGTCTCAAGGTCCTTCCCTAGCCTGGGTATCCTCCTCTGGGCACTTCTCACGTGGCAACTCAGTACTCCAGGTGTGGTCTGACCAGGGCATGGAATGCAGGACTGTTGTGACCTGTGTTTTAGGGCAACCTTAAATCAGATCAGCTGCTTATCCCAGCCACTGGTTTATAATGAGCTCTCAGTCCATTAAAATCTCCAGGTCTGTTTCTGGATTCTGGCTATCAGAGTCCTCCACAAGTGAATACCAGCCTAACTTGGAGACCATCATGGTGTAGCGGTTGGAGAACTGGCCTCAGACCCAGAAAAGCCCCAAGGTCAAGCCTTGCCTCTGCAGCATGCTGACTATGGGACTCCAGGCCCCAGGCAGCTCTCCAAGATGACAAACCTTAGAGAGGGTATTGAACTGCATTGCTAAGGGGAATTTCCCATCTGGGAGTTTCTCAGACCAATCAAACCACAGATCTGGTCCTTATCCCTACCCATGCCTTTGTAGCTCTTTCTCGCATTATTCCCCTTTGTGTATAATTCATGACACTCCAGCCAAAGCAGACAGTTATTGTAATCTAAGAAGGTCCCCTCTATCTTCCATGGACCTCTCCTTACATAATAACAACGGCCAGCATTTATCTCGTGCTCTAAGGTTTACAAAGTGCTTTACAGACATTACCTCATTTGATTCTCCCAACAATCCTGTTCAGTGGGTGTTTTTGGTATGAGGCTCAGAGAGGTTAGCCAAATTGTCTGGGGTCACAGTGTGTAAGTGTCCAAAGCAGGATTTGAACTCAGGTCTTCCCGACTCCACGTCTCACTATGCCACATAACTATTCCTATTACATGCCTTTTGCTACCCCTATAAATTTCAGTCTTTTTTTCCCCCCAGTAGTGGCCAACTCTTCATGACCCTATTTGGGGTCTTCTTTGCAAAGATACTAGAATGGTTTGCCATTCCCCTTTCCAGCTCATTTGACAGATGAGGTAACTGAGGCAAAGAGTGTTAAGTGGCTTGCCCAGGATCACACAGCTAGTAAGTATCTGAGTCTGGATATGAACTCAGGGAGATAAATCTTCCTGACTCCAGGCCCAGGGCTCTACCCACTGTGCCCCCAGCTGCTTCTGAGTGAGTCACTTAACCCTGTTTGCCTCAATTTCCTCATCTGTAAATCTGTATTTACTTTATATATATTTGACATTGATTCATTCTATATACATAATCTCCTTAAGAGGAAGGATTGTTTCATGCTTTGTATTTAAATCCATAATACCCCGAACATAGTAGGTGCTTAATAAATACTGTTGCTTGCTTGCTTAAATATCTAGATCAGGGCTGTGGAACCCGGGGACTTAAGGCCACATGTGACCACAGGTTCCCCACTCCTGATCTGGAGGCAGTGTGGAATAGAGGTTAGAGAGTCAGACTAAAAGTCAGGAAAACCCAGGATGAAGTCTCACCACCCACATGTACTGGTTGTATGACCCTGGGCAACTTACCTAACCTCTAAGTTCTCCAGACAGCCCTGTTAAGTTTAGAAATTGCTACCATGTGCCAGTTAGCAATAGTAGAGGAAATTTCCTCACCAAGAGTTTCCTATGCAAATGAAATCACAAGTTTAGCTCATAAATGTGCACGGTATTTTCCTCTTGTAGAATATAAGCCCCTTGTGGGCAGGAGCTGTTTCATTCTTGTGTATCTCCATCTCCAGGGTAGTAGGGGGCATATAGTAGGCACTTAATAAACCCTTCTCAAATTATAGCTTTTGCATCTGATGAAACTGAAAATGAGTGAATGAGAAAGGCCTGTTTAATCAGGTGTGGAATTAAGAGTTGCCTGTAGTCAAAGAAGCAATAAATACATCCCTTATTTTCATGCAAACAACTCATGACAAAAGTGAGGGCTGCACACCGGAAAATTCATGCTGGAGCAGAAGAATGCTTTCTAAATAGGCTGTAGTTCCCAAGCTCTCAATTTCAGCACCAGAATAGTGTTTAACCACATTGTGCTCCACAGAGACTATTAAAACCTCTTTGCTCTTGCGATCAGAAAGGGATTTCAAAAGCATTCAACTCCAAGAAATTAATTGAAATCTGAATCACAGATTTGCTGTCTTTTAAATACCATGTGCACAATGAATTCTTTAGAATGATTATGATGATCCCCAAAATCTGATTGCAGCCAGATAATTTAGTTATGAATATTGAACAGAGATGCTTAGTTTTCTTAGACCAGTATGTAAATATCACTGAAATTGTCAGTAAGCTTTAAGGACCAAAAACCCTAAGGTATTAAGGTTATTCTTTCCAATTCCGGTCAGTTCCACATTTTCATATGAGTATTATCAATTAGCCATGGAACTTAGTTTTGATACATACATGCATATTATGTGTGTGTGTGTGTGTGTGTGTGTGTGTGTGTGTGTGTGTGTGTAGCTATACCTCTGGTTTTTGTTGTTGCTGTGATCTATGATTTTATTGGCATAGAGAACTTTCGGTGAAGAAACTCCCTTTAGCAATGCAGATCAGAAGTTGCTCTTCCAATGATAATGAGAACAGCCAACATTTAGATTGTGATTTAAGGTCAGTAGAGCACCTTACAGACATGTCCTCATCTGTTCATAGGCTCATAGATTGGGAGCTCCTGACTCCCTGGAAGATGCATTCCTTCCTCCCCTTCATTCCTGCCCTGATTGGCGAGTTTCTCTTGAGAACCTTCGTTTTTAGTAAGTGCCCAGGCCAGCTCTGCTGCTGACTCTCCAGACTTCTCCTAAATGCCCCTCTGTAGGTTCCTTCCCTTCCCCACACCCACTCCCCCCACCTTCACCTTTTTAACCTCTGCTTTATGACTTCTTTTCCCCCATTAGAATATAAGCTCCTTGAAGGCAAGGGTTGTCTTCTTGCTTCTATTTGTATCCTTAGTGTTTAAGCACAGTGCCTTGCACATAGAGCATTTGTAGTAAGTGCTTACTATCTCTTTAGAGCTAGAATGGATCCATCAAGCCTACTTCTTTCAATTTAAAGATGAGAAAATAGAGGTCCAGAGCTACCCAGCAAGTATGTATCTGAGGTAGGATTCAAAGCCAGGTCATAAAGGTTCCAACACCGGCATTCCATCCGCAACACCAGAGGGGTCAAAAACACTCTTGAATGTTGCCGAACCAGATAAAAATGTAATTTTTGTTTTGTCATTTTCAGTTATATTTGACTCTTTGTGACTTCATTTGGGGTTTTCTTGGCAAAGGTACTGGAGTGGTTTGTCATTTCCTTCTCCAGCTCATTTTCCAGATGAGGAAACCGAGGCAAGCAGAGTGAAGTGACTTGCCCAGGACCGCATAGCTAGTTAAGTGTCTGAGGCCAGATTTGAATTTAGGTAGGTTAGACTTCCTGACTCCAGGCCTGGCACTCTAACCACTGCGCCAGCAATTTCCCTGATGCTATTATTAAATGACTTGTCCAAGGTCACACAGAGAGGAAAATATTTAACAGACTAAATAAAAATACACTAAAACATGGATAATATTACATTTTAAAATTAAGTAAAAATGCAGACAGTAGGGATTCTTCTGTTAAGTATTACTGACCCATTTTTCTCTATCAGTTTGCCACTATCCAACTGTATCTCCCCTTTGAGTTTGCTTGGGGGCATTGAGAAGTTCTGATATACGCAGGGTTATACAGTCAGTTTGTGACTCCCAGGCTGGTTGTCTATCTACTCTGCCTGGCTATATCCTTAGAATCACAGAATTCAATTCAGTTAAACCCTAAGAAGAAGCATCTCTTAAGCATCTACCACATGGTTATAGAGACAAATAGGAATCAGTCCCTACCTTTAAGGAACTTCTATTCCACTTGGGGGGAAATGATGTGTACAAAGGATAAGTAAATACAAAATGACCTTAGGCATCATCTCCTCTAAGTTTCAAATTTTAGAGAGAAAAGGAAAGTGAGGCCCAGTAACTTGCTCCAAGTCACCCAGCTAGAGAGTAGCTGAGCTAGGATTAGATCATAGCTATTGAGATGCTTCAGGTCCAGGAGTCTGTCCATCAAAGTCACAGCACCTGGTCAAAAAGGTATTTATGGATGTTCTGGCCTATAATTCTCTTGGTGGAAAAGCTTCTGTTAAGAAACCCAGAACACAACTGGTCCCGTAACAGGGTGCCTCTCTGATTCTGGTTCCCTAGATCTTTCTATGAAGCAGAATAGTACATCAGTGACATCACACATGAGTGGAAGGACCCAGGCTCAAATACTGAATCTGCCACTTATGACCTCTCTCTGACTTTGGGCAAATCCCTTCCCCCCTTCTGGGTCTCAGTTCCCTTATGTATAAAATGAGGAGTTTGCTTTAGATGGCCTCTGTGGTCCCTTCCAGACTTAAGTCAGACTCATGAAGTTTGTTTATATACATGTAATTCATTCCACATGGCTTCTCAAAATGGATTATGTTCATAATCTCACAGGTCTAGAGCCGGAGGAGACCTCAGAAACTCTGGAGTTCAACCCCCCTCATTTTACAGATCAGAAAACTGAGTCCCATGAAGGTTAAGTGACTTACCTAAGTTCACAGAGGTAGCAATCATGAGAGGTAGGATTTGAGCCCACTCCCTCTGTGCACATTACAATCTAAGACCATAGACCTAGAGTTGGGAGGAACCACAGAGGCCATCTAGGCCAACTGTCTCATTTATAAGATTAGGAAATTGTGGCCAGGGTGGGGGAGGGGAGATTTTCCTAAGGTCACAAAGGTAGTAAGTTGCAGATGTGGGATTTCAACCCAGATCCTTTAACCCCAAACCCAGGGCTCTTCCCATTGTACCATGAATGGGTAGACCTTCTTAAGAAGTTTTGAGTCTAGGAACAAATGCAAAGAAGCTCTTGAACCAACATGAGATAGGACTTAAGGAGGCACAGATGGCCCCAAATGCCCAGTGCAATTTTAGCACCCTGATAGTTGAAGGCAACTCTAATTCAAGAAGTTTTAACTATGTGAGTATTTCCTCTTTTGGCTTCTATACAGAAATGGGGGGCTGACTTACCCTCATTTTGGCACATGCATCTTGTGTTGATTCTGTCCCTCGAAGTTCTTTAATCAGCATAGAACCTAAATACTGAAACAAAGAAAAATTCCATTGTCTAATAGTGTTAAAGGCAACCAGTCAATCAACCAATCGAAAAAAACATTAAGTGAGCACCTACTATGTGCTGGGGAGATAAACATGCCCTCAAGGAGCTTACAATTGACAGGGATTTATTCACAGAGAAGGGAAGAAATACAATATAGCTATAGATCCAAAGAATGGGTCTAGATCTGGGAGGGACATCAGAGTTCATCTAGTCCACTCTCCCTACTCCAGTTTGCCAATGAAGAAATTGAGGCCCAGGGAGGTTGTAGCTTGTCTAAAGTCATAGAGGTAGTGTCAAGATTGACACAAAGGCCTGGGTGTGGCATTCAGGAGAGTCCTCTTGACATAGGTAAGCAGAATGGAGCTTTATAGGGTTCCAAAAAGAAAAAAGACATTTTCCCAATGGTTCTCTGGGTTGATACTTGTTCTCCGAAAAAAACCCAAACCAAACAAAAACTACAGTTATTTGCTTGGTATCATCTAACAAAATCACATTGAACTGCAAAATGGCACATCTAAAAATGTGTTCCCCCCCCTTTTCTGACGCAGCAATGTCTGCAAAAATAAATAATCCCTGTGTTCTCCCTGTAATTGCAGGGCTGTATCTGTGCGGCAGCTGAGAAACCGAGTAATGCACATCCCGTTTGGGTGATTCAGTTGCCTAGGTAATGATGCTAGGCAGAAACCATTCTTTGGGGGAGAGGGGCTCTTTTCATTCAAAGCTGCATGCACTGTGGTTCATCCACCTGAGTAGGGGTGAGGATGGGGAAAATGGGCTCCCTGGGGTTTCATGGTAGAGAAAACCAAATTTAGGCAGTTCAGCCTAATTCCTCTTCTAGAAACTTTGGCACTATACACAATGAATGGGGTAGGAAGGGAAAAACAGATTACTTATAGAGGACTGTGCATAGAAAGAATCCTGAGTCTGGAATCAGAGGATCTGGGTCAAAATGCTTTCTCTAGTTCTTATTACCTGTGTCACCTTGTCCAACCCACTTCATATTCCTGGGCCTCAGAGGACTAGGCAGCCTCCTGAGGTCCTTTTCTCTAGAGCTAGGATCCTTCTGTGACCTAGGGGTTCCTAGGTCACAGATTTAGAGTTAGAAGGGGCCTCAGAGCCCACCTGGTCTAACTTGCTCATTTTCTATAAGTGGAAAGGGTTGGTGAAGTGACATGCCTGAGGGCCACACATCAGGGATTGGACTTGAACTCGGGTCCTCTGACTCCACTTTAAGCACTCTTTCCACTGGACTACATCCCATCCAAAAACAATGTTTTGGATGAAAAAGAGCACATTTATCTTAACTGCATACATATTTGACTGAACCAACACACAGGATCATGGCTATGGAGCTGGAAGGTATCTCAGAAGCCACATAGGCTAATCTCATTTTATAGATGAAGAGATGGAAACTCAAAGTCAAACTGGAAGTGAATATCTAAAGAGGGATTTGAAGCCAGGCCTGGCTAATAAGACTATGATGGTGGCATTGGGCTGTGCCACTGGGTGCATCTCCATGAGACATGCCATTGGAACCATTCCAGACTTAAAAGATAGCTTTATCCCAGGACCATGGGAAGAAATAGTCTAAGACATTCCTGAATGGCCATCAGGAGCATTTGAATCCACATGGATTTAAGGGAGAGTTAACCAAGGCAAACCTTTGTCTTTTAGGTTAAGTGGAAAGTTTTCATTAATTGAGCCAGGGGGGCAAGCGGCAGAGGGCTCAGCTACAGCTTGCATTGTAGTCATGGAAACCACCAGATGCCTCAATGCCTGCCACCCCTTTTGAAAATTTACCTGCATATGTGACTCATAATCTTCTGGTGAATATTAACCAATTCCCCCACCCTCACAAAATAATAACAACAACAATAATAATAATGATAGTAATCAGAAAGTTGTAATGAGGAAGATATATGCTGAGATTGATAGCCTCCAAGTTTCAAGGTAACTGATGGATTTGGGTAGATATGACCTGGTTAGGTTCCGATTAGTGCCAATAATGAATTCCACCCCCCCCCCAAAGTGTTTGCATAATCAGAACTCCATATTTCCATTAGGCTGGAACCAATGTCTGTACCTTACATAATAACAACTTTGAATACTACAAATTGGAAGAAATGTAGTCACTCCATGGGATTCATTAGTTTCACTAATTGGGACCTAACTGCATTTCCTTATTTTCTCCATCTTGCTTAATCCTCAGAAGGTGGCACTTTATTTTAAGAACTCAGAGTGAGGAGGCAAAGGAATACTATGAACTTTGGTGATTAAATGCTTTAATTCAATCTTAGCATGGCAATTATTTTCTGTAAAAGACTCTTCTAGGAAGGGAGGAAGAAAGTAGAAAAGGCATATGGGAGGTAGAGAAAAGGATGGAATAGTAAAATATAGACAAGGGAGGGATGGAGGAACGTAAGAAATGTGGAGGGAGAAAAGAAGAGGAGGCAACGGAGACTAAGAAAGGAAGGGGTAATTTTGAAGATCAGCATTGCTGGACTTCAGATGAAAAAATAAAACTCAACCCCAATCTTTCTCCAGGGAACATGCATTATTTATCTTTTAATTGATTACTTATTGATTACTTAAATATGTAATGCAGTGTTACTTACAAAAGCTTTATAATCACATGACTGGAAGATGAGTTTCTCTGGGTGATGCTGCCAGTACTGGACAGGGGTTGATGCCGTGGCTTCATTAGGCGGTCTCAAGGTAATGGAGGGCTCTCCCCAGTCTCCTGTCTGAAAATCACATTTATTCTCAAGGTAATATAAGCAGTAGGCAATGTCATGAAGCTTCTTCACAGTCTATAGCTTCAGCTTTTTCTATCCATGCACTACATACATGCATACTGTGGTGGTGTGTAGGCATACAAATTCTATGTTGCAAATTTATTGCACATCTATGACTAACATTCCATGTTCCCAATGTTTCATTAACTTTGAGGTGCAAGTGGCATGTGATTTGTTCTAGCTTTAGAATATAAAACGGAAAGGTTTGAAATAAAATTTCAAAATCTGATCAGTTAAGTAATTAAGAAACTAAAACATTTAAACAGAAAATGAAGACATACAGAGATGATAAACTAAGTCTACCAACAGAAAAAAAAAAGAAATTTAGTGTTGGAAAGCGTTTTCTAGTTGAATATATCATAAAATTTATTTCACAATGTGTTTACATCCAGGATGCTTATGTTCCAAAATCATCAAGCCCCCTTGTTTGATACTGTCTGCCAATCATTTGACATCTCTGGAGGCAAGGTACTGCTTAAGTTAAGTAACTAAACAAATTTTAAGAGAGAAGTGACATGGAAGGGTGACAGCTAACATCCCACCTCTGAATCCAACTCCATTAAAGTCATAACCCTTTTGCTGCTCTCTTGATTGGCATAATTGCTTCCCCTTAGAAGACCTTAAAGCACAAATAACATTTAAAATGTCAAAGGTCACCTTTGGCCCACATAAGCACATACCCACATGTGAGAAACTGAATTGGCAGTTACAAGCATATGGCTCTCGGTATTTCCAGTGTAGATGCTTACCCGCTCCCACCCCTCTCCCAGCCACCCCCAAGCACACGTGCATTCCGACACCGCATCACCATCCTGTTCTGTAAATTTACCTGTTATTGTAATTGACCAGTGAAATAATCTGCAAATTCAAAGGCCCATGTGGGTGTTTCTTCTCGAGTGTGTCTCTGTGGGTGGGCAGCAATATAGCATTCCTGCTGATAATTGTACATTCTTCCCTGGTGGAGATGTTGCCTGTTTTGTCTTTTATTTATTTATCAATTTTCCTGCTTAGGTGGGCATAACTAAGGCTAGGTCTTTGGAGTGAGACTAGGAAACACTAACTTTTTAAACAAAATAAGACTGGATATGGGTTAGATTTTGGAATCTGATTTCCTCCTTACCCCAATAAAAAAAAATCCTAACTCTCTTAGGGGGTTGGAGGCCAAAAGCCCTTGGGAAGCCAGTGAGAGAGCAAGACCCTAAAACTGGGCTCCCAAATGAAATAAAGTTTTGGTGAGGGATTAGATGGAGTGGGGCGAGAAACAAAATAGTCCCCCAGCACAAAGGCCTGGCAGGGAATAAAAACAGCCTTTATGGCAATTTGTGAGTCTTTGCTTGTGGACAAATGATTCTCTCTCCAAAGCTAAGAACAGTGTAGTCTCCTTGAGGAAGAGTGTCTAATTTGTCTTTGTACCTCCCTCCACAGGGGCTGGCACAATGCCTTATGAGTGAGTGGAAGGATCCCCATCTATGTTTGTCTTAAAGGGTGCTCTGGCACTGTCACCATGATGTGGGAGTCAAAGTAGGCTACTGCTAAGTTACTTAAATTCTTCCCCAGGGCATTGCCAGTGGTGGAAAGGGGCCAGGCAAAGATATGGCCTCTGCTCCTGGAAAACCCTGGCTCATTCTGAAGTCCCCAAAGATGGTGACTGTCATTCTGGGAAGACTGGGTCATGCACTTTGCCAAATGGGCAGGATCTCCCAACAGGCTTAGTGTTGCAGGGCTTTATTTATTTGGAAAAGTTCTCACACATTAAAAATAATCCTAGTTCAGTGGCTCTCTTGGCTACCTCCCGGAGGGTTTCCCCTCCACCAGTCTGCCAGTTTCTGTCTTTTCCTGTTGCTTCTCCTCTCTCACTTTCTGTTATCTTTCTACTATTTAAATCATCCCCCCACCCCTTTCATTTATGCTGTATTTTCCTACTTTCCATCTGCCAATATCTTGAAGACTTTCTTCCTAATGTTATTCATTTAGGGATTATGTTTTCTGACTTGTTCCTAATTGGTTCTGATTCTTTAAGTTTCCTTTCTTTTCCTTCCTTCCTTTATTTGTGGTTAAGTGACTTGCCCAAGGTCACAAGCTAGTAAGTATCTGAGGCCAGATTTGAATTCAGGTCCTCCAGACTCCAGAGCTGGTGCTCTATCCACTGCACCAACTAGCTGCCTCATTCCTTTCCTTTTTGATGTGAGGCTTTTCTGTTTGGAAAAGACATTAATGAATGACCACTGTGATATGGTGTTCTACTTCCCTCTGACATCTTCCCTTTAGAATCTTTCCCTTCTCTTCTTGTCTTCAAAGATCATTATTACTTGGAGAACCTTCTGCCTGATCTTTATTCCAATTGGTTGGAAGCAACTTCCCCAGAAACTGTCTAGATTTGAGAGCACCGACCAAAATCTTGCTAGACAGATGAATGGTAGCCTTTGAATGGTGAGAGCTCCTGGTGCTTAGAATGTGGCCCAAATGAATAAAAAACCCAGGATTCCTGAGATGACCAATCGCCACCCCTCTCCCAAACCCTCCCTGCAGCCCCAGCATGGCCCACAAGTATAGTACAATACTACAAAAATAATACAACACTGTCACGCAACAACAGAAGTTTGCACGCCACTCTGTTGAATGATACAAAAGGGAGACCTGGGGAATTCAGTTACCTGGCCAAAGAGCAGCCCCAGACTCGCTTGATGCATTTTTCTCTAACCAAGCACCCACTTTGGATGTGAGCTTTACTAGTGGCAGAGGAGAGCTGGGCAGAATCCCCTCTCCCTTGCACAGACCCAGTCAGACACAGCAGGGGCCAGGGGTGGGGTTAGGGTGTCGGCAGGAGAATGCAGAGGGTGTTACAGGGGATTTGGGCACGTTAGTATATTAAACATGCAGAGGAGATGCAAACCCATGGCGCTAATTTTTAAGTTAGCCCAGGCACAGGAGCTGAAATCAGAGGGAATCCCCCCACACAAAACAGAATTGCAGCCAAACACGGTTCCAAATGAGGACGGACGTCATGAACATGAGGAGTAGCAGCAACGTAAGGACTAGCAAGCACCACTTCTAGGGCACATCCTCATGGAAACCACCTCAGTCTAGTGGATGGGTATTTGGAGAAACCAAACCACTGCTGTCCATGTGCAAGGCACCTTTTTGGGTAGGCTCCCCTCTGGCTGCTCTAGAAATCACAAAAAATCCAACTCCTAATTATGGGTTTAAATCAGGGAGGATTGGGGTGGCTAGGTGCCCTGGAGTCAGGAGGACCTGAGTTCAAGTCCGGCTTCAGACACTTAACACTTACTAGCCGTGTGACATTGGGCAAGTCACTTAACCCCAATTGCCCTGCCTTCCCTGCCCCCCCCCCCAAAGAAGCAAAAAAAAATCAGGGAGGACTCCCACCTATGACCTTTGTGGTAAAAATGGAGATCAGAGGATCCTAGGGATGAGAACCAGGAAGGACCTTAGAAGTTACTTAATACAAGCATTTCTTTGGACAGATGAGGAGATTACCATCTCAGAGATGAAGGGATTTATCCAAAGTCATGAAGACAGCAAGTGGCAGAGCTGGGATTGGAACCCAGGTTTTTTGCCTGAAAATGCACATTTTCCATCATACCAAGGACCAGCCCATTATCTGTGGTGGCAAGGGAGAAAAGAACGATGGAAGGATGAGTGAGAAAAAAGAGGAGAGTAGAGGGGGAAGGAGGAGAGAGAACACATTTTTTTGTGTTCCTGAAACTGTGCTCCAACCCAGAGGTTTAAAAATTCCCCCACAGGGTCTGAATCTGCATTTCTGGAAATAGAAACTTAAATTTTGTCAGACAGTGCTATTTTCAGAAGTATGTATTCAACTGAGTAAAAAGGAAAAGAAAATGGGGTTGCTTAAGATAGAATTCATAGGAGAGAAATTTGTTTTCTTCCTAGAAATTCACCATTTTTTTAATGACCCTACCTCTAAGAACACCCGAAAGTATTTTTCTTTCTTAGAGGATTTTGCCTTTTTCTTTCTGATGTGAATTCTCTTTCTCTCTTTCTTACTCTGGTTAATTTGCTACAGATTATGTGGTTCCAACCACTGGATCCAGTTGAAGCACTGGTTTTGTGTATTTTGCCCTTAGGTCTGAGAGAACCATCACAACTCTACTGTCTTAATACTAGGAGGAAAGAGGGAGAGTGGTCTGTCCCAGAAGTGCAAGGTCACAGTTTTGTGCAGGGCCTCCAAAAGCCTGGAGGTTGTCTTCAAGAAGGAAGGAGCCAAGAGAGCAAAGCCAGTCTGGAAGTGATTCTTGGAACTGGACGACTAGACGCTAACATGGAAATCTGAAATTTGCGAAGCCCTGACCCAACAGCAGGTGTGCAAAGAAATTACAGCAACACACCCTGTGGAAATTCAGCATTCTCTGAAGTTTTTAAAACCAAAAAAGAAGTCGAGTAGTTCATTACATATTTTGGTAAGCTTTCCCTTTGGGAAAAAATATTAATGAAAAGCAAAACCAAAATTAGGTCTAGAAAGTCTCAATATTGAAAACAGGGTTTTCCAAAAAATCTTAACAGTTTAAGCTTGTATTAGTATGTTTATAAGTCATAATCACCTTTCATGGTGATATAGCTGGGGCAGCCATGACTATATTTATTTATTATTACAAGAGTTAACCTAATTAACATCTGGCTTGTATTTATCAACCTACTCTTTTGCAAAGGACTAAATAATTTATAGACTTCTACAATGTTAGATGGTCTCCTTTGCTAATTACACATAATGGTGAAATGTAAGCTTTTTGGAGGCAGGGTTTGTAGACCTTTTGTCTTTGAGTATTTAGCTCTTAGTACAGTGGCTGGCTCATAGTGGTATTTATTAAACATCTGTTGATTAATGGTCATTAAAATAGTTCTCATGAGATGCCATGGATTTAAAAAGGCTTTTGCTAGTCAGACAAACCTATCTGCTTCAATCTGTCCTAATGGGTCAATAGAGATGTAGGGCATGTCTTATAGTGCGGAGGTGTGAAACTCCCACAGCCATAAGACACTTGCAAAACTCTTGACTGTGGCTAGAACCAGATTAAAATGTAATTGGGAAATATTTAACAAAATAAAAAAAAAATACAATGCAGCACGCTGTTTAGTCTGACCCCTTGTGACCCTTTATGGAGTTTTCCTGGCAAAGATACTGGAATGGGGTTTTGCTATTTCCTTCTTTACTGAATTAAGGCAAACAAAAGTTAAGTGGCTTGCCCAACGTCACATAACTAGTGAGTATCAAGTTAAATTTGAACCGAAGTCTTCCTGATTCCAGGCCCAGTGTTTTTCTATCAGAGGGAGCTGCATAGCTATCTCACATTACAGCATAGATAAAGAGAATTTGTGGTTTCCTAACTCAAAATGCAACTTTGTTTCTATTGAGTTTGATACCACTGTATGCCAATTTTTAAATTCAGACCTATTTGTTGGGGAAAAGGAGGGAATAAACACTTATTAAATGACTCCTATGGGCCAGGCACTATGCTAAATGCTTTACAAAATTCTATCTCATTTGATCTAGGCATTCCCAGTAAGGTTAATTCCTTCTAGCAAAGCAGGTCAGCACTTCCTTGCAAAATACTGTCTGAATTGAGAGACAAAGTGGACTTGCCAGGGGTTGCACAGCCACTATGATTCCAGAGCTGGGATTTGAAACCACTTTCCCTGTCTCTGAGGTCAACCCTCTATCCATTGGGCAGTGGCTGCCTCTTATTAAACAACTATGTAGTTGTTTAATTTCTCCTTCTTGCTTTTATACAGAGCCTTGGAGCTATTTTTCCAAGGTCATTTACACATATTGAAGGAAATCAATAAAAGAGGGAGAACTTTGCCTTAACAAGACCCTAAATAGAATGAAAAATGGAGGCATCCTAAATGATAGGAAGATTTAATGTAAGCCATACAGCTCAACAAGTATTTACAGGGTTCTTCTTATTATACCAGCTGTCAGAGATAAAAGGATGTGAAAGGATGTGAAAGCTGTGACTAGCCTTGCATTATATAACCCAGGACTCAGCTTTCTTCATACCTGCTGTGGGTAAATATAAAAGCCCGGTAGGACTGTGCTAGGGCTACCAGGCCTACAGGGACCTGAATTTCATGTACTCAAGGAGGCAGAAATGCAATCTAGTTCTGTGTAGAAAGGAATCACAGGCAGATGGTCTTATATATGGCCTCCAATCCCCTCATTTTATAGATGAGGAAACTGAGACCCAGGGAAGTAAAAAGCCAGGATTTGAACTTCAAGCAGAGTGACATTTCTCCTGCACAATTATGCCTGCATATCCATATCTATGAAAGGTAGTTTAATTACTCGTGTTGCAGAATCCAAAATAAATCATGGGATGAAAAACCAATTATTATTATTTTAAAATCTTGTTCTAAATGTAAAGGGAAACTGAATTGGGGGAACGTTTTGTATATTTGAAGCTTCACATTCTCAAAGTTAGTTAAAGAAGTTATGTAATGATGGCTGCAAATAATCAAAAACTATAATTGTGTATTAACTTTTCTTAATGAAAAAGAAAAGCAGGGTGTCTCCAAAGCCTTATCAACACCCTTCTTTGATTAGGATTTAATTGATTTTTGTTTCTCTAGAAGTTTTTCAATCGTTCTTCCCTGATTGGTTTTGCCCACCTACTCTTTGTCTCTTACCTGGCCCATTGTCAATTAACCCATTTCTTTTGGGCTTGTTGTAGAACAGGTCTAATCCTAATAGAACATTTTCCCAGAAGTGGCAGTCTTAAGGATTTTGCTTTCAACATTTCTAATAAATCTGGGTTGTTGATCAAGCTATCTGCATGTACATGAGACATACATGATGGTATTTATTTTTGGCATCCCTTAAGGCTCCAAAGAATGCTCTGTCTGGAGTTGCATATTTACTTAGATGTATTCTTATATATACAGCATAAATATAAGAACATGTATCCCACAAATGCCCCAGAATGTAGGCTCTCATGGCTAAAACATCAGTTGGCAGTGGAAGGGACTTTAGCATTTATTGAGTCCAACTCCATCATTTTACAGATGAGGAAACAGACGCTGGGACTTGTCCTGTATCACACAGCTATTAAATGTCTGGGTGCCAAGGCCTCCTAACTCCTCTCTGCTACACTATACTCCTTAGTTGGTGTTTTCCCCAGTCACATTATTTGTAACTACTTTGTTTATAATTGTGCATATACTCTCCCCCCTTTCCCCCCAAAAAAGTAGAAGGCAGGTTTCTTGAGGGCATGAATTATTCTTTTTCTTTTTTTTTGGTCTTTGTATCTTCAGATGTTTAATAAATATTCATGGAATGGAATATAGCAGACTTGCTAGTATGAGCCAGACTTGTAAGGCTATTAAAAGGAGAGGATCACTTTTGAACAATTAAAAGCTTTCCATAGTTCATTTAAGTTTTGTAGGGACTCCTGAAGTAATTGTACACCCCATTCTCTTGGTTGTATAGCAATACTAGGCAATGGTCATATGCCAGCTACAAGGACATTACAGATCCCACAAGCCAATACCCTTTCCATCTGAAAAAACCATGCACTGAAAACACTCAGTGTCTTTTCAATACAGCACACTGAGAGAGGGCCTCCCTTGCTAATTAAATGCAGATTAGTGATTCTCAACCAGGTTCCTGAGGTAGCCTGAGGGTCCAAACTCCTTCCAGATGGCAAATCTACTCATTCCATACTTCAAGGACCAATAATTTCATTGGTTCAGATATTCCTTTCCTTTATGCTCATCATTGGCCTTTCATGCCTCAGTAAATTTTATGAGTTACCAAGGCCAGAAAAAAATTCATAGGATCATAGATTTAGAGTTAAAAGAAACTTGGAGACCATTTGGTTTGCCTCATTTTTTACTGATGAGGAAACAGGCCCAGAAAGTAACTTGCCCAAAGTCAAATGGATAGTATGGGCAGAGGCAGTATTTGAATCTGGGTCTCCTGAATCTAAAGCCAGTGCTCTTTCTAGAGTGGACATCCAGATTCCTGGTGATGACCCTTTTAAATTTGGCCAGGCTGGTCTTTGGACAATAGTCCACTTGCCAGGGTTGAATTCAATGCCTTCTTGGGCCATTGAGATCCACTAGTCCTACTCCACTGCTAAAGAGAACGCATTGATTAGAGCAGGACCATAGTGGAGGCTAAATTCTTCAATAAAAGTCTTCTTCAGAGAAAAAATTAGAACGATTTAAAGATATTTTTATATTAAAAATGAAAAGGATGAATGATGTTTGATTTTTTTTCCAAATAAAAAGAAACTCCTATATTGTGAGAAGGTAAGTTGAAAAAGTTCTAATGTTAAGTATTCTGAAGCAAAATGAGTAGAAATTTCACGTCAGTCAAAGGCACTGTCAAATAAGAAAGGTTGAGAATTACTGTTTAGCTAGGAATTGGCACCTCTGTGGTATATTTTTCTGCTTTTGAACAAACTGCAAGAAATTCATATAGTTTGTCATGCAAATCATACTATGATTAGGCTGGCTATAAAGCAAAGAACATAGACCTATGCACTAGGGCATATCAGACACAAGGGTGGTAGGGAGAAGGACCTCATGGAGAGGGAAATAAATAGTACAAGATGGGGCAAGGGAGTGGACAAATGCACATTATTAGTTTAGTTTTTTCATCTTCCCTGCAAAAGCAAGTCAACGTAGACATCAAGGAATAGAGATCAAGACTGACATGGGGGGGAGAGGGGTTTGTGACTTAAGACTTTAAAAGCTGAGAATACTCTGACTCTGGACATGATTTTTTCCACACCGACCAATCACGAAGCATGATAAATGAAGGCACAGACAAGAACCTCAGGTATCAGGGGACATTACAAACCATCTGGCACTTTCAGGACATAGCACCTGTTGATAACTGCTCACAACACTTGGCAAGACATCACACGGTGCAAATTGATAAAGAGAACATAACCGTTCATTGTCTTACATTATGAACCTGATGGATCGCTGAGAATGGAAATCCTGCATTCTGGTTGGTCCAAATTTCACAGACAGACGACTGCTGATATAAACAGAAAACTATATCTTATCTTGAAAATATTTCAACATTGACAACTACCCAAGGGGACTCAAAGAGTATTCAAGGAAAATCAACAGAATGGTAAAAAATAACATTAAAAACACCCCAACTTGTAAATGTTTTACCATTTTTTTGAGTTTTAATCATGTATTTCAAAGTAATTTTCTTTGTTAATGAAATTGATTTTTGACTGGTTGATTACATTTCAAGCTAAGGGAAAAAAAACCATGATCCTACGAGAAGGTAACAAAATTAACATCAGCTTTTGGAAAAGAAAACTGTTGTTTTTCACATTTGCCAAAAGAACTGGATTGTTTCTTTAATATGATATGAAGCATATAAAAAAAGCCAAGAACTGACATTAGAAATGGGAAAATAGTAGAAGCTTTCTTAATAGAAACAGGGAAAACAAGGATGCCTCTTGCAATCTGCTATTATTTAATATAGTTATAGAAATACTGAGAGAGAAGTTAAAGTCACAAACATTGGCAAAGAGGAGATGTAGCCCTATTTGCAGGTAATTAGAAAACCTCAGAGAATCAGCAAAAAACTCTAACAGATGATTAAAAGCTTCAGTAAATAGCAGGATACAAAATAAATTTTAAAAAATCATGAGCATTTCTGTGTAGGACTGACAAAAACCAGGAGGAAAAAATTATACAAGAAATTCACTGCAAAGGGAAAGGTTGATTCTTTCTGGACACTACTATCTCTTTCTATTAAAGACGCAGGAATTTACCTCCCCTGGCCAGGCAATTGAAATTTTTCCTTGCTCCTCTCCCTCTATATCCCCATTTAATGTTGTTTTTCCCCCTCCTTGAAGCTTTCAGGAAAACTTAACAAATATAAAAAAATTTTATTGATCTATCTTCAACAACTGACCACAAGACAAAGAAAAAAAGGAAAAATTTCCCATTAGTTATTGTTCCATTTTAGAAACATATAGCGTAACTCTCCCATTACAGCAACTGAGGAAAAACAAAGTGGTCTCTGGAGCTTCAAAGCCTACTCAATGGCTCAAGCAGTGACTATGTGAGTGTGACAGAGAGGTTAGAGAGGGACAGTTGGGATTGGGAAGAATTCTCATCTCTTCCACATTCATATCATGAATTTAAAGCCATAAAGAACCTTAGAAGTCATTAAATACATACCCTGTCATTTCACATAGAAGGAAATGGAGGCCTGGTGAGGTGATTTACCAAGGATCACACAGTTTGGTGAGAGTAAGAGGGACAATTATAACTCAGGACTTCCAGACTCCAAATCTAATATGCTATTTAGTGTACCACAATGCCTAGGCTTCCCTCCACAGTTGCCTTTGATTTCCATCTCTTCAAATCAAGCTGACAATGCCCCTTTATCACCTCACCATATATTAGTGCTATAACATACCAAATCAACCCAAATCAAACCCAAACTGCAAAGAGAGGGCTGAAAAAATGATCTGGCTTTTCTCTTGCATCTTTGCCAACTTTGTCACTAAAAAAAAAAAAAAGACCTTTAGAAATCCTAGAACATGGATGACAACAGGCTTCCTAGTTGCTGAGCAACTAAAAATTTCTTAAGTATCATAATAATCCACAGCATTCCTGAGCAGACGGCAACAAGAGGCATGATGAGAGAGGAGTAACGTAATCACAACATTCAGAGAACTGGCAAAAAATAGCAATGTCAAAGCCTGCATCTAAGTGAAAACTACATAGAGTGAAGTGACACTAAAAACAAGGGCCAGAGCCATCACATGTGCTTCCAGAATAGCTACTAGCATTCAGTTATTGCTGGGTGGCCCCATTTACCCCATACCTTTTACAGTCTGAATCTGAATGGCTTGCTGAGCAACAGGTTCACATTTCTGAAACTGGCAAAACCGATCAGTTTCCTGTGAATTGATCAAAGGGTCCTTCCAGATAAGCTTCTGAGTAGTACTGACCTTCCATTCTCAATTATTTCCCTCTAAACTTCATGTTCTTTTCTTAGTTGGGAGAGGTTTTCCCCCTGGTTTTTTTCCATCCTCCAGTGAGTTGCTTCTTGGATCTACAAAGCCTCTGGCAGTAGTTAATTCTAATTCTCATCAGCTGTATGAGATGAAATAACTATGCATCACTGGAAGTCTCATTTTAAGTGGAAAAAAAAACCATTCTTTTGAAATATCTTTGATGCAGTGCATCATTTTTTCCCACAAAGTCCTAATATAATTCATATATTGTACCTCCTTTATTAAGTCATAGAACTCTGGAAGTGGAAAGGACCATGGGGGAAAAAACCCAACCATTAATCCCACCTTCTTTCATTAATGAGGAAACTGAGGTCCAGAATGTATAAGTAACTTGCCCAAAATCATATCATTAATGGCAGGGTTGGGACTAAAATCAATCCATGTAAAATGTGAGCATGTGAGACTGTATAGATGTGTTAATACTTTGCATCAGAATGAGCAGCTTCTTATCTATCATTTCTCTCTCTTTGATCTCATATATCCAACTACTTGCAAACTCCTGTTGATTCTCCAAAGCATCTCTTGTACCCATCCCCTTTCTTTCTATCCAAGGCCACCACCTTGGTCCAGCTGATCACTTTTTCTTCAAACTAGTGGTGTCAAACTTGAAAAGAAATGGGGCCACAAAGCCATATATAAGGATCTCTGTAGGCCATACATGGGTTTAATTTTAAAATGTAATATTACCTATATTTTACTGTATTTAAATACAGTATTTCCCAATTACATCTTAATCTGGTTCAGGTCACCTTTGGGAGTATTGTGGGCTGTATGTGCCTGGGAGCCTGTATTCAACACCCATGGTTTAGACTATGGTGATAGCTTCCTCATTGGTCTCTTCTTTCCAGACAGTTTTCCACAGAGCCATCAAAGTGATTTTCCTAAACATGTCACTCCCTTGCTGAGTCTCAGGGAAGTGAAGGGACTTGCCTAGGCTCTCACAGTTAGTAAAGGACAATGGGGAGAGTTGAACCCTACAGATAGGAGGAGAAAAGGCAGTTAGTGACGTCATTAGGAAATAATATGGGTAAAATGTTTAGCATAGTGCCTGGCCCTATCCTTTTCTCTCCCCTCCCCACTTTCTTCCCCTTCCCTGTTTCATTCTATTCCCTTCCCTTCCCAATAAACCAGGAGGTAAAATGCAGACTGTTTACGAACTTGGGGTGACTATCTCACTAACTAAATAAGCAATACTAATATTTCACTGTGTTTGAAATATGCCTAAATGCTTACTGTCCAAGGTCAATTTTCTGAGGCTCTTGGACCCAAAGGTATTGGAGAAGGCCTGCCACAGACAGAACTCATGTCTATGCCACATCCAAATCTATACTTTTGCTTTAATGGATCTTGTTCATATGGGTACAACCCTATGAAAACAACAACAACCTTCCAATGATACACAACCAAATAGCCAATCCCTGGCAGTCTTTCAGATGCAGTTTTGACAACCTTTTTGAAATGGTATTCAGTGTTCCAGGTCACTCAGTAGGGTCCCATTTTGTAAATCACGGCTTCAGGGCATCAATTCGGAGCACAAGTGATGATTTAGGCTCATTTTAAAAACAGGAAAGCTTCAATAACGTCAAATAACTAGTTGAATGGTTAGCCTAAATGGAACTTGGAATTTAAAAGCATCTTTTAGGAGCTACTTTACTATTATTTTTGAGTAAGATGGTTAAATTTAAAGATCATAGAATTTAGACTGTTGCTTTTATAGATAAAGAAACTGAGACTCAGATAAATGATGTTAGGGACAGAGCTGGGATTAGAATCCTTCTCTAAAGATTTTAAAAAGTTTATATTTATGTTTTACATGATTTCACATGTATTACATGTATATAGGCCAATTGGTCTATTGCTTGCTATCTTAATGGGTAGGGGAAGGGCTAGAGAAAGGGTAAGAATTGGGAACTCAAAATAAAAAAAAATAAATGCCAAATAAATGAACAAATACCAAATTAAAAAAAAAAACTAACAACAAACCTTAAGCTCATATTTAACTGTCAGGCTCTCAGATTACAAAGAGTAAATTTAGATAGTAAAAAAAGCAACAATTTACATTTCTGTAGTGTTTTAAGGTTTGCAGATTGGCTTCCTTTAGTGGAAGTTTTCCCCAATTGTGAATTTATTTTATTTTTATTCTTTAGGTAGTTGAAGTGCTATTGTACCCATATGTTACACACACTTTCAATTGGAGGGGGTGCGTGTGTGTAAATGTGACATATATGTATATACATATACACACTTATGCATATATTTAAAAACAAAGTAGATATAAGGTACATATATGGTGACATGTGTGTATATTAGTACATACATATGCCCACATGTTGTTTCCTCCTTAGAATTAAATTGTTTGAAGGGAGGCCCAAACTCCCCTTTGTTTTTGTCCCTCAATACCTAGCACAATATCTGGCAGAGAGAAGATGCTGAATAAATGCTAGGCCTCTGCCAAGTAAGGTCATCCTTTGGATCACTTTGGTCACATACCTTTGCTGGCATCCACGAGGTACCAGGCACATTATGAGAGAGTGGGGGGATGGGAGGAGGAACAAGGTCCAGTCTCTTCTGTCTGTTGATGTTTAGGGAATGGCTGGTGGCCATGGCCATTCCTGCTTCTTTTCCCACAGTCCCCAGCACCTTCAAGGTACCCAGGGAGGACTGAGAGCTGGGAACATGCTTTGTGGTACACAGAGTCACTGATCTAGCCGTCTGAGTTCAGTAGGTATCTAAAGCCTTGGGAAGAGCTAAAAGCTGACATTTTAATGGTACTTGTACTTTACACTTGACCTTTTCCATGAAGCTTTGCACATCTTAAAGTAATATATAAATGTTAGCTATTATTAGGGAGAGGGACTGGACTTGGGATTTCATTGATATAGAGAACTCCCAGGTGAGGATGTTCTTTACCAATGCAGACCTGCACGTGCTCTGAAACTTAAGCATCACAGAGCTTTTCAGTAGGGACTGAGGGTTTAGGTGACCTGTCTAAGGTCATACAGCTGAGAAGCAGGACTAGAACCCAGGTCTTATGCACTTCAAGGCCACTTTCTATGAATGAATGAAAATGAATCACAAAATGTTTACAAAGCTCATACTGAGAGCTAAGCACTGTGCTAAATGTTGGTGTATGCTGTCTTCCTTCCTGGCTTTGTTCAAGTTCCAGCTAAAATTCCACCTTCTGGGAGGATGCCTTTTCTGATCCCCCTTATCTCTAGTGCCTTCCCTCTGTTGATTATTTCCAGCTTATCCAACATATATGTATAGCCTATTTGTACATAGTTGTTTGAATGTTGTCTCCCCCATTAGATTTTGAGCTCTTTGAGAGCAGGGCCTTTTTTTTTTTAACCTTTGCATTCCCAGGGCTAGCACAGTGCCTGGCCCATAGTAGACAATAAACATTATTGTCTGATAAATAGAAAAAGCAAGACAGTTCCTGCCCTCCAGGAGCTCACATTTTAGTTGGAGGAGATAAGATGCCAAAGAAAATTCAGCTTCAGGGAAGATGACAGATCCCTCTAGCCTATATATCGCCTGTAAAACTATCATTAAAGAAATATGAATGAATGGAACTTTTTAAGCAGGATTCCATTAGAATGAAGGTTTTCTGCCTTGATTTTACCCAGAAAAAAACCATATCCTTTTCTTCATCTTCCCATTGTCCTAATTGTTGAATCTTTCAGGTCACTGGCCAAATCCAGCAAATGATTCGACAGTCCATGTTAAAGGCTCTGTTTTAGAATTCAAGTTACAAGAAAAATGACACTATCTCTTGAATGACAGTGATTTTAAAACAACAACCCACAGATGGGTAAAATAGCCTCAAAGACAGAAAGAAAAGGTCATCCTTACAAAGATATTGCCTCATTCTCTTACTTGCAAACTCCGCAGTCTCTCGAGCAGACACTCAGACAAGGTAAAATCTGTCAAAGAGTGGAAAGTCACAGATGCTCAGTTCAGCCACAGAACAACACAAGGACCAAAGGCCTCTCATTCATCTTGTCTTTGCAATGTGACAGGAGTGCTGGCTACATTCATGGAGGTGTGTTGAATCTTAGAAATCAAAACTTGCAGGTCTGCCCCTGTTTTCCTCTGAATGAAATTTCTTCACTTGACTGGGAAACTGAGGCCCATTTCTCTCTCCTCAGTCTAGAGAAGGGAGTTGCTTCTTTTCATTCTGGCCCTCTTAATTTGGGCTGCACAGCAGAGGTGCTGATTGTATGAAATAGGAGCCTTACGAGATCTTGTGTGCTGTTTGTTTTGCCTTTCTCTGAAGGAGCCTCACCATGGTGTAGAAATGATAGAATCATAGATTAGAGCTTTTGGGGACCTTGGATTCCAGTGCCTTCATTTTACAGGGAAGGACACTGAGGTTCAAAGAGATGACTTGCCCATAGTCCCATAGTTAATATTTACCAGAGGCAGGATTTGAACCGAGTATTTTTGATGCCAAGTCTAATACTCTAATTACTACATCACCCAGCTGCCTCTAAAAATATAGGCACATATAAAGAATCACAGTTCTAGAGCAGGTCTCTGAGGCCATCCTGTCCAACCTGATCATGTAATAGATAGAGAAACTGAGGCCCAGAGATATTAAGTGATTTGTCAAAGGCTGTAGCATCAGAAATTGGATTTGAACTCATTTCCTCTGACTCTGGGGTCAGTGCTTTTACCACTGTACCACCCTTGGCTCTTGAAAGCTTTAATAAAAAGGCACCACTCTAGTAGATACCCAAGATGGACTCTCTTTGAGTATAGCCCTGGTAAAAGAATGTATGTCTGTTGTCTTTGCATGAGCCTAGCTAAGTTCACAAAGCTCCATTACTAGACTGGCCACAAGGGGCTGAATTTTTTGCCCACAGTAATTCCTGAAAGTTGTCTATTAAATTATAGATGGATCAGGAATGTAGGCCTAGACCTGGGAGATAGCTCAGAGGTCCTCCAGTCCCCCACATTGTACAAAGAGGGAATTCTTGTTTGGATACCAGTTACTTTAGATGGCCACTGAGGTCCCTTCCAACTTAGGGATTCTGTGATTCTCTAGACATTGGCATTCATCAAAGCAAGCTCCATTATATCTCTAATCTTATTGACATGGGATCCAAGAAGCATAGATGGAGAGCTGGGAGAGAACTCAGAGGCCATGGAGTCCAGCCTCTTTGTTGTACAGAGGAGGAGACTGAGACAAAGAGAAGGTAAGTGATTTATCCAAGGTCATATAGGTTTTAAATGGTGGAGATGGGATTTGAACCCAGGTATTCTGATTCCCCAATTAAGTAATTTTTCCACTATACCATGCTACCTCTATGATACTCCCATCCATCCTTTCTCCAAAGGAGGAAATCATAATGCATAAGCGTCTGACCATTTTGTGTGACTCTTGCCATGCTCTGCCTTGCCTTAAAGCCACCATGGTGGTCAACTCAACATGGTGGGGATCTTCCTTGTGTCCTCTTAAAATCATACTGATATCAATGGGAACATGTACAATGTCCATCAGTTATTCCTTTGTCTCCCTATGTAACTGGCTCTTTTATTTTTGGTTATTATTTTTCCTGGAAGGAAAAATCCAGACCCTTAATTAGCTTATGTCTCTTGGAATACAGGGCATGAATCCTTCGGATTGTCTCCTGATACCACAAGTTTAAAAAAAAAGATGGGGGCGGCTAGGTGGCACAGTGAGTAGAGTGCCAGCCCTGGAGTCAGAAGGACCTGAGTTCGGATCTGGCCTCAGACACTTAACACACACAAACAAAAACCTAGCCGTGTGACCTTGGGCAAGTTACTTAACCCCAATTGCCTTCCAAAACGCAAAAAAAAAAAAAAAGATGGGATTCTATTATTCTGGCATAGATAAGCCAATGTACCAAGCACATTGCCTCTAGTATAGGGAAAATGCCACAGCCTGAGAGGCTAGTTCCCTTTCCTTTACAGAGATCATGGACAGACTGCCTACACATCTTCCATGTTGGCTAGAGTCAAAGCGCCTTCTCATAACTGCACATGGAACTTTTTTTGTGGGGAAAAATAGAGCAATTGATACATGAGCTCTCTATGTATAACCCCATTCTGGCCAAGGTTGTCAGGATTCCTAGATATTGCTAAGAATTTGGAGTAAGATGGAATGAAGCTAATTATCAGCAATAAAGGCAGGAAGTAATTTTCTCTGGCAGCCCAGGTTTCTTCAAACTTATTGAGATATACATGTCTCAGGGCAGCACAGGAGAAGGAATATTTCAGTCATCAGAAAAGTAGCAAGTGGATTCTTTATCTTAAGTGTGGCTTTAGGAGAGGCATCCTGGTGTGGTGGATAGAAGGGACATCTTTAAGTCAGGAAACCCTGGATTTGAATACTGCCTCTGATATTAAGCATGTGCTCATGGGCAAGCCATTTAACCTCTTAACCATCAGATTCCTCCCCTCTAAAAGGGTTGTGGTACCTGTAGACCCTACCTTTCATGGTTGTGAGATTAGAGTGAGATAATGGGTGTAAAGTACCTTCCATACCTTAATGTGCTATGCAAATGTCAGTAATTACTATTATTGTTGGGAAGAAACTGCATCTTATAGGTTAGGGTATTGTCTGCCGAATATTCCAAACCTTTAAAAAATACAATGAGGTTTTTTTTGCTCACACCTCAAACTATATTTAAACAGATGTATTAGGTATATGTAGAGAGGCTCCTTGGTGTAATGACTAGAGGGCTGGTGCCTCTAATAAACAGGATGATGGATTTAGAGCTGGAAGGGACCCCTGAGTCAAACTCCTTCATATAAGGGATGATTTTGTTGGGCAGATTCCTCATCTTTAAAATGGGGATAATTGTGCAGAAGGGGATGTTTTGTTTGCTCTCCAGCAGTAACACAAAAGGGTGGTCAAATACTATTGGAAAGCCATGTGAGATATGTTAATGTGATTTGTCATGTTAACAAAATGTTGTTTGAAGGGATTTGGGTCATTTTTTAGGAGTGTTGTAATGGGAACAGGAATTTGAAGATCTTCTCTGCCCCTTAATAGACCTAGGGGGGAGTTTGAAGACCTCTCCAGCTTTGAAAGTAAACTCTGCCCCCTGATAGGCTGAATGTAGTCACATGGAGCCTGTGGTGGGAGGAGTTTGCTGAAGGGAAGCAGAGCCCACAGGAAGCTGGTCAGAGCTAGAGAGAAAGGACTCTCAGGTAAGGAGTCAGATAGGCTCCTGAGTAGATATTGATCTTATATTGGTTTGTGAGAAGGCTGAAGGATGCTGTGGCTCTCAGCGTAATTATGACTCCTGAATATCTTTGGTACTATGATGGAATCAGCTTACTGATTTGGGGATTTGGTTTTCTGGTGTCTAAATAAATGTTTCAGTTTTGTTCTCTGCCTGGAGAATCTGGTATGTTTTTCAATCGAACATCATGCATGATACTTATAGTCACGGTCTTTATTCGTGATCGTGGGTGCTGTAAATATTGCATTGGCGCTACAAGGGTATAAGATGCATCCTGGCCTAGAGGAATGCCTGGAAGAATAGAAATGTAAAATAATAGCTTTTGGAAAATATTAGGATTGTGGTGATCTTAGTAAGGTCTGTGGGTTGCTTTGTCAATTATCTTGCCTAAAAAAAATAAAAAAGCTAAACTATTCATTGGTAATGAAGACAGCAATTCATGGTATTTCAACAGAATGTAAGCTCCTTGAGGGAAGGGACTGTCTCACTTTTGTAACTGTATCCTCAGTACCTAGCACTGAACCTGTCAGTCACATGGTGGGTCCTAAATAAATGCGTGTTGACTGAATGACTGATTTCAGGAAGGTTATTGTAGAAGCCTAGCTCAAGAGCTGGAGAAAACTGAGGCTCAGAATTAATTGAATTGCTTAAGGTGACCAAGTGTCAAAGGTGAGATTTGAACTCCTCCACTCCTTCAGTCTGGAGCCACCCCTCACCATGCTTGGATTCCATGATTCTGCCGTGTGGCACCAGGGGAGTGCATGAGCGTTGGAGTAAGAACCGAGATTCACAAAGCACCTGTAAGCACGTCAGTTTGTCTTGACCTTCAGCCTTATCACTTCACGGTCCCGATGAGCAGAAAGAGCAAATAACCAAGAAGTGCTATTTATTAAAACTATCAATAAATTCTAATTGAGGAAACCCAAATACTGAATGGTAGTGAGCATCAGCATGGCCTAATGGATAGTGTCCTGGACTTGGATTCAAAGGTTCAAATCTGACATTCATCTAGCTGTGTGACCCTGGGTAAGACACTTAATCCTCAGAGTCTGAGATAATAATAATTGTATCTACTTCATGGGGCAGGGCATACGACAAAGACTAAATGACATCATGTACCTGAGGTGTTAATGTTAGTTATCATTACTACTGCTACTCTTCTCCTTAGTTTTATTACCATAGAGAATGCTGGATTTGTGGTTGAGAGAGGTGGGTCCAAATTCTATTTATAATTCTATTTGCGTTCCTTTCCCCACACCCCCTGGCTTGTTGTGAGGGCAAAATAACTAAATACATATGGCAAGCCATGATGTGGCATAAAGAATCAGCTCTAATTTTTATTATCCTCATTCTCACCTAAAACTGAGAAGTGTACGCATCCCCACGGTGCCATACAACAGAGTCATGGAATCCAGGGAAGCCATATGGGACAGCGGGATGAGGACTGGCTCAGAAATTCCAGCTTTATACTTGGTGACCTTAGACAATTTGGAACTCTGGGCCTCAATTTCTTCATTTGTGAAATAAAATGGGTGGACTGGGTGGTCTTTAAAGCCCCTTCCAGCTCTATGGTCCCCAGTTGGAAGTGACCTCAATGGTCATCTAACTTAATGCTTTACCTGAAATATAAAGTCCTTCTTGAATGATTCTATCTTTATGATACCCTGCTTCTATTTCTATAAGGGTAGGGAGGGGCTAGATCTATGATTTCATTAACATAAGGAGGTCCTTCAACCAAGGCAGATCAGCAACTTCTGTGAAACTTACAGTCTTAGGGTATTGTCTGGGGATGTTAAAGGACTGGCCCAGGGTCCTACAGCCAGCATATTAGAGGAAGGATCTGAATCTAGGTCTTTCTGGCTCCAGCCCTCTATCTACCATGCGACATTGCTTCCCTTTAACATGTAAAAACCAATAGATACTAGGTCTTGATCTCCAACCCGCTGTCTTCCCTGAACCCCATTGCTATATTTCTGATTTCCTGCTGGACATCTCTACCTGGATAACCTTCCTCCCAAAGGCCTCCGAAGTCCCTTAAAGTTCTAGACCCATGAGTCTATGAGCCATGTGTCTGAAAGTCAACACGCCGATGTCCTCCCTAGACTCGAGCATTGTCTTATTCTCCTCATTTCTGTGGATGCCACCAACACTCCCCATCTCTCAGGCTTATAACCTAGGCATTCCTTCCTCCCTTACTCCCCCATGCTCTATCACTTACCAGGTCCTGCTGATTGGACCTTCATGGTGTTTCCTACTCCTCCTTTCTACTTAAATTTCTACCCCTCCAATTCAGACTCTCTTTTCTTTTCCTCCTTTAGTCTTCCTTCATTCAACTTTCTTCTAAATCTAGCAGATTTAGCACCTACAGCTCCAAAATGAAACTCCTGATGTTTTGGCAAACCCTAACGACATATAACAAAACAGAAAATTTGGAATAAATGCTTAGAGTATTGAAAGATTCAGTGGTTCTTTACACCCCTCTTAGCCTGGCATTCAAGGCCTTACATAATTTACTCCTCATTTATCTTTCCATATGGTGACTTTTCATGTTTACAAGCTTTACATACATCATCTCATTTGATCCTTCCCAAAGCTCTGTGATGTAGGTGCTATTATTATCCCCATTTTACAGATGAGGAAACGGGCTGAAAGGTTATGTGGCTTCTCCAGAAAGTCATACTTCTAGTAAATTTCTGAAGCAAAGGAGAACTCAGGTCTTCTTGATTCCAAGTCCAGCACCCTATCCACTATGCTACGTAATTGCCCCTGCCTCCGATGATTTCTGAAGCTCCTTTCAACTCTATGATTTAGTCAAAACCCAACCTCCATTGTGACTATTGGGAATAAGGGAAGACAGAGAAGGAGGGAGAGTGAAAAGGAGAGGATTCTTGTGCCCCACAATTAACAGGTTCACAAGAGTCCAGTTTCTGAGCCACTGATCAGAGAACAAGGAAGCATATAATCTGTTTTTATTTGATATGTTTATCTTTGTTTGGGCCCAGAACGTGGCCCAGAGCCCTTTCCTAAAAAGCCCCAAATGACTGGTCTTTAAAGAAGTACAAAGAAATGATTTTTAATCTTGACTGTGAATTCATTTATTCATGTGATGTGTGTGTGTGTGTGTGTGTGTGTGCGTGCGTGCATGTGCACGTGCAAATGCACATGCTTACAATCAGTGGCAAAGGTGGGATCTGAAGCTAGGACCTTTGCCTCCAAATCTTACACTCTTTCCATTGTGCCCACTGACTGCCAATTGTCTCCAATATACACAAGGTGAAAAATAAAGTATCTGAAATATAAAAGTGCTATCTATCTATATACAAATATATTTATATTCATAAACATATGTATATTTATATAAGTACACATATACATAAATACATATATCTACATATGAATTCATTTTAGCTTAACAAACTTGGTGCCCGAGCTCTCTGCCTATATCACATAGTCCAGATGATAGGATCAGGGCACTACTCTGTTATTGTCAAAAGAACCTCATCAGCCTATAGTCTCTGATGAGCTGTCAAGTCTGAGGCTGGTGATGGGAGAGTTTGCTGAGTTAGCTTATTCCAAACCTTCTGTTTTGTTATATACTGTTAGGGTTTGCTAGAGCATCGGGGATTTCATCTCTGAAGCTATATGAGAGAAGATTTTGAGGTCAATGATTAAATTAGGCCTTTTTAAGTAACACTTATGTGATGGGAATTCTAAATGGAAAATCCCAAGGGCTTAAAAAATTGATGTGATGAAGTGTTCAGAAAATATTATTGGAACTGAACTCTCCTCTACCCATCATTTGCCCCAATTAGAATGTGAGCTCCTTCTCATTTCTAAAATTTATAGAGAATTGAGCCAAATCTATATGAATACAAGTCATTCCCCAATTGATAAATGGTCAAAGGATATGAACAGGCAGTTTTCAGAGAAAGAGATGAAAGATATCTATAAGCATGTGAAGAAATGCTCTAAATCACTATTAATTAGAGAAATGCAAATCAAAACAACTCTGAGATACCACATCCCTCCAGTCAGATGGGCTAAGATGAAAAAACAAGAAAGTGACAAATGCTGGAGAGGATGTGGACAAATTGGAACACTAATACATTGCTGGTGGAGTTGTGAACTTATCCAACCATTCTGGAGAGCAATCTGGAATCATGCCCAAAGGATTATAAATAATTTCATACCCTTTGACCCAGCCATACCACTTCTAGGGTTATATTCCAAAGAGATCACAGAAGTGGGAGAAAGATCCATATGTACAAAAATATTTTTAGCAGCCCTTTTTGTGGTTGCAAAGAATTGGAAACTAAAGGGGTGCCCATCAATTGGGGAATGGCTAAACAAGTTGTGGTATATGAATGTAATGGAATATTATTGTGCTATAAGAAACGAGGAGGTGACATTTTTCATAATTACCTGGAGAGACTTATACAAACTGCTGCTAAGTGAGAAGAGTAGAATCAGAAGAAATTTGTATACAATCACAGACATAACATATCTGTGATGACCAATTATGACAGACTGGACTCTCTTCAGCAATGCAGTGATATAAGTCAATCCCAAAAGACTCAAGAAAGAGAGAAATGCGCCATCCAGAGATATAACTAGAAAGAACTGAGCCTGAATCCTGATGGAAGCAAACTAAATGAGCTTTTTCTTTTCATTGTTTGGTTTTATTTCTTCTTTACCATCTTTCACCCCACCTAGTACAATACACCTTTGTAACTGGAATAATGTCTAATATGAATGTATTTGCAGATCCTATACTGGACTATATGCTGTCGTGGGGGGAGGGGGGAGGGAAGTAAAGGAAATTTGAAAATCAAGGAACTATGGAATTGAATCTTGTTAACTGAAACTAAACTAATAAATTAATTTTAAAAAAGAGAATGTGAGCTCCTTGAAAGCAGGGCCATCTTGCTTTTCTGTGTGCATCACCATTATTTGGCATATTGTAAATACTTAAAAGGGGAAGCTAGCTGGCCTAATGATTAGAGTATTGGCTTTCGAGCCAGAAAGACTGGAGGCCTCATCTGTCTTCTATCTTAAGTAGCTATGTGACCACGGGTAAGTCTCTTAACCTCTGTCTGCCTCAGTTTCCTCATGTGCAAACTGGGGATAATAATAGTACCCACCTCCCTGGGTGGTTGTGAGGATCAAATGGGTTAACATGTGTATAGTATTTTGCAAACCTCAAAGCACTATTATTACTATTACAAATTCTTCCCCATTCTGTTATTTAAAGGCAGCTCTGGAAACACCCATGGTGCCTGGGGAGTAGACAACATTTTTTGACATGGGGGTCACTGCTCAAGAGAAGAACAAAAGGACAAGTTACTCCCTATGGACTTCCTGGCACCTTTTGGAAAAGGCCAGCTGCATTTTCTAGCACCTAACAATTTAGCGTCCTATTTCAAACAAGCAGAAAGAGCCTTTAGAAAGAGCAAGAAAAACATTTTCTTTCCTTCTTATGAACTGATGATTTCCTCTTTTTCTGGGCCACTTTTAAAAACTGATCAAGTCTGCAGAATCACCTTGGCAACATCTTTTTTTCCCCCAAATCCCCATTAAGTTTGGATGTCTGTTGGAAATTGTTTTAAAGCCCCTAAACTTGAATCTGTTCTCTCTCTGCCTTTGATGCTCCTTTCACAAGGCCCCCTTAACAGTATTAGTTCCTTTATAAATTTTATATATGTTGATATCCTCCATTACTCTAATAAGTTACGATCTCATCAACTGTGGGCATTCCCTCCATTAATGATGATTGTAGTCTTATCTCCCTGCCTGCCCTTCTTGTGAGACTCTTCTACATGTCTTTCCATAACTTTGCCATAGGGGGTCCTCCCAATGTGCTCAGGGCCTTCTTCATGTTCTCTTGATTTTATGTGAATACCAGTAGATTACATAGACTCTCAGGAGGGATACCCACTGAAACAATGAAAAATACAAAATGGTGGCCCAATCCATATTGGTGCAATTGACATGATAATGAAAAAAAATCTTATTATTGTTTGTATATTGAAAGCAATGAACTTTTCTACTAACAATATCATAGGACTGTTTGGGGCAAAGTTTGGGAGGCAGTAGGGAGAACACTGATGTGGCCCCCACATACCATTCCACTCTTACTCTAAATTACTCCCCTTGCCATACTCTTATGTATTAAGCCCAACTGTCTCTGTCTTTTTCACACATGCCACTCCATATCCCATCTTTTTGACTTTGTACTGATAATCCCTATGCCTTGGAAAGCCTTCTTTACCTCCTCATAGATTCCATCTTTTCCTTCACGATATGCTACAAGCACCACGATCTACACCAGTAGCACCAAACTCAAGTAGAAATAGGATCAACTGACCTATAAGGATCCTTGCTGCCTGCACAATGACTCAGAAAACTACATATTAACATCATCTATGTTCTATTGTATTTTTATTGATTTTGCTATTTCCCGATTACATTTTAATCTTGTTCTGGCCCTACTCCTTGCTGGCTTCTTACACCCGGTACCATGTAAAAGAACCCTTTTCTGATCCTTCCAACTTCTGGTACCCCCTTTCTCAGACTAGCTTTGAATATATTTTGGCATATGAGTAGTCTTTAACTCTTCTGTATTTGTTCTCTTTACATTTATGTCACAAATAGTTACATGTGTATTTTTTCAAATTTTTCCTGTTAGAGTGAAACCTCTCTGAGAGTTGAAATGCATTCATTCTTCATTTTTGTATTCCTTGCCTAGCAAAAGGCAGGAACTTAATATACACTTATTGATGAACTGTGTTTGGTTCACTTTATCTTTCTGGGCCTCAGTTTCCACATCTGTAAAATAAGGAGATAAGATTAGGTGACCTCTGAGACCCCTTCCAGCTCCACAAGCCTATGCCCCTGTAAATGTTCTGTAAACTTTGAAGAACCCCAACTCCAGGAGGTGGTGACAGGATGGAACGCAAGATCTGGAGGCAGGGAGCCCTGAGTGAGAATCCTGCTTGTTATCTGGGCAAGTAACTTAACCTCTCTCTGCCTCAAGATTCTCCATCTGTAAAATGGGAATGATAAAAGCATCTCCTTTAGAGGGATGTTATAAGGATCAAACGAGATAATATATGTAAAGTGCTTTGGAAACTTTAAAACTAGAGAAATGTTAGTGGTCAGACTTTTTCCTTAGTATTACCTTTTTCAGGTACAAAAAAAGCAAAAAAATAGGTAATCTTTATATGATCTATAGGCCAGGGTTCTTACTGCCTTTAACATAGACCACAACAGAATTCAGTGATAAGAAAAAAGCACAACCCTTAGGACAATAGAAGAATGTTGGCTTTGAAGTCAGGATTTTTGTTTTTCAGTTGTTTTTCAAATATTTCTGACTCTCAATGACCCCATTTGGGGTTTTCTTGGCAAAGATCCTGGAGTACTTTGCCATTTCCTTCTCCAACTCATTTTGCAGATGAGGAAACTGAGGCAAACTGGGTTAAGTGACTTGCCCAGGGTCACACACCTAGTAAGTGTCTGAGGCAACATTTGAACTGATTTGAAGATGATGCTTCCTGATTCCAGGCCCTGCACTCTGTACACTGCCTTCAAATCCCATGTGTGAGACTTACAAATCCCATCTCTGTATGACTTTGGGGAAGTTATTCCACTTTTATCAGCCTCAGTTTCCCCCTCTATAAAATTAAGGAGATGGACTAGATGTCCCCTTATGTTCTTTCCAGCCCTTGATCTCAGATGCTATGTTCCTTCCAGAAAGATCCTTGGGTAGGAAGTTGTCTCCTGTTTGAAAGCTCTTACCATAGGCAAAACAGGGACCTTCAATTGGATATGCTTTTCATGTACAAAGCTCAAGACAGAGGAGAAGAGCAAAAATCAGAGGAATGATTAGATAGCTCCTAAGACCTCTTTTGGCTTAAAATTAGATCCTCTGATAATGGAAATATACATAAAAGTCACAAAGGTGCCATTAAGTGACACCACTGATAACTAGTTTTGGACTGGAAATGGTCAAAGAATTAAAGAACCTTAGACCTCAGAGATTATCTAGTCTAATTGTTGCTTTTTAAAAATGAGAAAATAGTCTCAGAGAAGTGACTTGTCCAAGGTAACCTGGCCAGTAAATGGCAGAGCCTGTGGTGATAGCTAATAACCAATTTAATTAGTTGGCAGGAAATGAAACTTCTTTTATAATGCCTGTCTTCACTTTTATGGTATTTGAGCCTGAATAGCTGGAAACTAAAACAAATAGAGAAGTTGGATATTTCTTTCAGATTAACCAGTACCTGTTGACAAGCATTTATTAAGCGTCACTTGTAGGCCAGGAAATGAATGAAATAACTCTTAGTCCCAAAGAGCTTACAGAGACAGTCACTGATTATGAAGGGGGATGTTCATCAAGCCCACCAGAATTTTAACAAACATCATCCAGTGTGGGTGGGATAGAAGAACTAGATTTATAAAAGGTCTAAGAGACAGCATAGCATCCAGCTGTCAGTCAGTCAACCAGCAAACATTTATTAAGCACCTATTATATGCTAGGAACTGGGTTTACAAACACAAAGAGTATAATGAGCCCTGCTGTCAAGAAGCTTTCAGATAGATTAGTAGGCTAGGAGAGATGGAATTTGGTGTTGAGTCACTTCAGTTGTATCTGACTCTTTGTGAGCCCTTTGGGGTTTTCTTGGCAAAGACACCAGAATGGTTTATATTTCCTTCTCCAGATCATTTTACAGATGAGGAAACTGAGGCAGCCAGGGTTCGGTGACTTGCCCAAGGTCATACAGGTAGTAAGTGTCTGAGGTTAGATTTGGACTCAGGAAGATGGATCTTCCTGACCCTAGGTCTGGTGCTCTGTGCACCCCCTAGCTATATAGATAGGAAAACGTGAATTCCAAATCCCATCTCAGAGACTTGATAGTTGTATAATCACTCAAAGATCCTCTAACCTCTTTGAGGCTCAGTTTCCTTTTCTGCAAAAATGAGAATAATATATAAAACTTGTTTGTAGTGTCTACCCCAAAGGCTCTAAAGAGATGACGCATATGAGAAGCTTGCCAAACTTAAGGCACCACATAATTGTCATTAGTTATTCTACTATTTCAAAGTCTTACTATGTAAACTGAGGTACCACCCAGGCAACTGATCCTATTCACTCTTCTTGTTTTCAGGCTAAACCATTCGGGCTCAGGACAGTGGAAAGAGTGATAGATCCAAAAGAAAACAAAACAAAAACCAAAACCCCCAAACCAACCCCACAAACCTGGATTCAAATCTTTGTTACTTTGGGGACCTTGGACAAGACATTGCCCTTGCCTAGGCCTCAGTTTCCTCATCTGGAAAACAAGCAGGTTGGAATAGATGACCTTTGAGGCTCCCTCCAGCTCTAAATTTCTGTTTCTATCGTTTTAATCACGTACAATATAGCACACCGCTCTTTGCTTTGAACAAGAGGCACAAACATTACAGTTACTATCTCTCTTCTTGTATTTCAGAGTACTACTTTGATTCTGTGAAAACATTAGTTACATCAGGTGTTCTTAATTATGGGATCATAAGGAATCTATGAACTCAAATAGGAATCTATGAACTCAAATAGGAAAAGATGCTATCTTTCTTCTCACTAACTGCTAATTAAAACTTAGCATTTCCTTCAATTATTTAAAAATGTGATTCTGAAGAAGAGATCCTATGTTTTAGCAGATTGGCCAAGGGGCCATGTGGTGAAAAAGGTTGAGGACCCCTGCTTTAGATGGTCCACTGAATTGTCCTTTCTTGAGTCTAAACAAGAGGATCCCAAGGCTGACTTATATAGGGAATCATCAGGGTCCAGGACTTGGTGGGGAGGGTGCAGAGGTGGTAATATGGAGTTCCCAGCATGAAAACTCCTTCCACTTTTGTAGATCAGCAACTTGCCTCTAATTTAATTTTTTAGAGAACTGCTTGGAGGTTAAACGGATCCTCCCATGGCCACACAGTCAATATGTGTCTAGGGGTAGGACTTAGGCTCAAATCTTCCTGACTCCAAGGTTTCCTAACTTTTTTTTTATATCTACAGAATTCCTTTACATTGTTTATAATTCATTTTTTGGGAACATTGTTTACAGTATAGCACATTATATTTTTTATATTATATTTTAGCTTATTTTAACACATTATACTATATTTTAAAACTACCTAGTTAGGTTCTAAAATGACACATGCCTAGAAAAGTTACCTATGTCACATTTCAACAATTCAGTGACAAAGGACATTAATTTCCAAAGGTGATGGCCGGCTTTGAAATGCCCCATGCATATTGAATAATTATGGGTTATTAGTCTTGGTTTAGGCTAAAATAAGAATTATGAAAATGCTTTGGAAAGTTGAAAACACTAATCCAGTAACTAATCATGACTGTCTTTGGAGTGAAAACTGGGGGTACTGAATTGAAGTTGAAATTACAAGTCAGATGGGTTTTCAATGTGGCCTCAGAGTTTACCCTTGAGATATTTTCGCATTACTAAATTCAGTGATTTTGAAAGTACATTTATTACCATTACTAGGATGAACAACAAAATGGGAATAATATTAGCACTTACCCCCAGGGTTGTCGTGACAATTCAGTGATATTTGGACAGTGCTTAGCATAAAGTGTCATATACAATAGAAGTTTAACAAACCCAAGTGTCCTCCTTTCATCTAGGAGGTAAGCAAGGGGCAGCAGAAAGAGAGCTGGCTTTGGATGAAGAGCATCTGGGGTTCCAGCCCTTTCAAGACTTTCAAAGCCTCCACTGTCTGTGCCCCTCAGAACTCTAGGTCTAAGCCTTGTGGCTGGCATTTCAAATCCACTTCAGCTGTGGCTCCAGAGAAGGCTAAGAACTAAATGTGGTACTTTTAGGACACAAACCGTCCATGGTGGTTTTCTCCAGACCACATTTTCTTTTCTTTTCATGGATTAGGTTTTCTGGAAGATGAGAACCAGAGGGGGCTGGGCCCACATAAATTGAGGACTAAGTCCCTTCAGGGAAACAGGAACACTTTTTAAAGAGCTCCATTAGGCAGAAAAGTGAGTGGGCTTCACATTTTCTCTCGAGGGGGAGGGAGGAGCAGCATGACTCATTACTTAGTGGAATTTTAATTGCTAATGTAAGTTTTTATGAAGAACCATGTGGACCTATCTATCTGCTGAGCACAGCAAACCTATCTCCAGGGAGGGATATGGTTTGGAACCAGGGAAGACAGGGTGTTAAAATAGAAAATGGATTTTAAAAATTATTATATCAAGAATCTAAAAAAAAAAAGAGGAATGGGAAAAGGTGTGAATTGAATGACAAACTGTTAAACATAAAAATCTGATGATGCAGCTGCAAATAACTGAATATTTCATTTTCTGGCAGACAAGCTTGCTGAGCTACAAAATAGCCATTCAAATTGATGCTTGGTTCTGGAAAGATAATAGACTTTGGACAGCACTTTATGGGCTGAGAGGAAAGGGAGGTATTTATTTCTTTAAAAGTAAAAAAAAAAAAAGCCCAACACAACAAAATCCCCTTCTAAAACAAAAAAATGTATCTGGCTTCTAATTCCTTTGTTCAATTCCAGTGGTGCCTTTTCCTCAAAGCTCATTCAATCATACATTTAGTATGGAAAGAGCTCTTGGAAATCACCTAATTCAATCCCTTCACTTAACACCAGACAGTCCCAGGAAGGCCCAGAGTTGAAGCCTTTTGCCCAAGGTCACATAGGTAGCAACTCAGGTCCCATGACCTCAAATAGGGCAGTCCACATTCAGTGCCCTTCCTACTAATATCAATCTTCCACATCATGGGTAAATGTCCCCACACTGACAGATGCTGCTCTCTTTACATTCTCCAAATCATTCAACCTTTTTCCTCCTTAAAACACCATGTGGAGTGTTGGACATTCCTCACACAAGATCACTGAAACCACCAAGGGAGGCCAGAGAAAAGTTAGAAGAATATTCTATAAGGCAAAGTTCACAAGTGTAGAGCTGGAAGGGACCTCAGGGGTCATGAATGCAACCCTCTCATTTTACAGATGTGGAAACTGGGGCTGAGGGAGCACAAGTTCCTTTCAGCTAGGGATGGTCCCACTCATTGTGTTTGTACTCACAGTGTCTAACACATAGTAGGTGCTTGTTGGTTGATTGTCCAACTCTAAAGAGCAAAGGAGATAATGTTTATAAAGCATTTAGCACAATGCTGAACACAGAAGTTGCTTAATAACTGCTAATTCCCATCCCTAATAAGTAATAACTAGCAGCTATCTATATAGTGCTTTAAGGTTTACAAAGCATATTACTCATTTGATTCTCACAAAAACCCTGTGAAGTGGGTGCCATCATTACGTCCATTTTACAGATGAGGAAGTTGAAGCTAAGAGACGGTAAGTGGTATGCCCAGGATCACAGAACGGATGAATGGCAGAGCTGAGAATTAAATAAAGGTCCTCTTGATTCCCAATCTACTTCTCCAATTATACCTCTATAGTACTAAGTTTTGTCTCAACTTTCTATTAGTAAGATACTGTGCTGTGTTTGGTGGTTGTAACTGGAAAAAATAGGCACGTGTAGGTACTCAATAAATATCAAAGAAATAAAAAAAAATGCAGAATGAACCTCCACCTCTAAACCTAACCCAACAAGATGATCTTTAAAAAGTACCATTGGTCTCCAAAAGCTTTAGTCATGCCACCTGTGAGATTTTAGGGAATGTTAAACTACATCAGGCAAATATTTGGACAGAGAGATATATGATTTTTTCCTTTACAAAATCGCATCATTTGGAGGAAATATATGCATTCCAAAAATGAAGTGGCCAGAAACAACAGTTGGTAGTTATAGATTTGGATGGTGGATTGCTTTATAACTGATGCTTGTTAGATAATTAGGAAAAGAGCTATTTTCCTTCCCACCCATGTCTACCCCTAACCAGATAAGCAAACAAGAAGAGGAACAAGGTCTGAGAAGACCCAGTTTGAATTTATTTCTATGGATCCCACTCTTGTGGGAATTTTTCAAACTACAACCCATTTTGGAAAAAAAATGCTCTTATTAGGGAAATTCAAACACAGATGTCATCCACAAATGCTAAGAGAGGAAAACATATGATAAATGCCTGGGAGAAGAAAGCACGAGTCAGTGCACTCAGATCTGGGACAGGGCATTTGAATGCCCTAGGCAAGGTTTGACAATTAGGTGCCCTACTCCATGCCACCCCTTTCTGGTTGTCACTCCCCAAAGGCTTTCAGCCTCAGTTTTAACTCATGAAACCTTATCACAAAACCAAGGATGACTGTAATTCTCTGGCCTTAAATATGTCCATTTTTTGAAAAAGCAACATATAAAACTATTTTTTGTTATGCATGATACCACTGGATTGTGCTCTAGGAAGCTCCCTCCCTTGCCTACCCCAATTCCAACTCTGAATATACCTTTGAGTGAAGTCAATCCAAACTACAGTAGGAATTAAATAATGATTCAAGAGAAGTAAAAAAAAATGTTTCAATCCAGCTTCATCTCCTATCTACATTCATTTCAAAACAAAAGCTAGGAAGACAACAATGCAGTGTTTGATCTTGCCCCTGATAAAGAACAGAGGACAATTCACGACTGAAAAGAGGCAAATGGAGACAGGGTCACTCAAGCCTTTTTCCTCTAGGGTTTTCATGTCCAGAAAACCTTGTGCCTGCAACATTTCCTGCAGTGCCCTGCACAGTACCTTCATACCTTCCAGGTTAGAGCTAAAGCATGGCATATACACTGAAGATTTTTAAAAAGATATCTCCTGTATAGTTAACAGCCTCTTTCCCTCTTTTTTAAAAGTTTGAAACAATCTCTTTATGCTCAAATTTCCACTTGGACTTTATCATCTCAGATTTGGGTAGCAGGAAAAAGAAAGCCTTTGGGTTCATCAGTCTGACCCCAGGACAAAGACAACAAAGGTCTTACTCTCCAGTGGGGAGTTTTCAACAAATTTATTTCTCTCTATATCTCTGGCTACTTCTCTGTCCATCCATCTAAGGTGGCTTTAGGGAGCACTTAATTATTAATCACTCTGTGGCTAACTAGCTATGTTGAATAATGACTACAGACTCTGGAAACAGAGAATCTACAAGGACCACTCCAACTAGACTTCACGGAAAGGACTGGAGATTGTGTAGATCTGTTGTGGCAGCTACTCAATGACAAGTCTCCTGCTATTCTTTTCAAATGCAACTATGTGTTTGTTCACGTTCTCTCTCTCAGTCTCTGTCTCTCTCTCTCCCCCTCCTTACCTCCCTCCCTACTGACCTTTCATTTCATAACATATTCCTGGTACAGGTACTATCTCCACTGCTTAGGGCTGCCACTCTGCCTGGTTTCAAGTTCAGGGATATGATGCTCCTCCTAGGATAAACTCATCATTTCTAATCTTTGACACCATCTTCCTTAGCCGCCTCTTCTTCTCTCATTGGAGGGTGGACTAGGAAACTCTTCCAATGCCTTCCTTTATATAGATCAGAAACTGGATTCAGTTCCTCCCCTTTGCACCTACTGCTCTGTCTGGTTTCAACTCTTGGGAATGAGATGTTCCTGAGTTGGGTACCTCCTGTTATCTCCCTCTGCCCTTCCTGCCTCCTTTTGTGGGTTGTCTCACCCCATTAGATTATAAGCTCCTTGAAGGTAAGTTGTCTTTCTGTTAATTGTATCCACAGTACTAGGGGGCAGCTGGGTGGTGCAGGGGACACAGTACTAGGCCTGGAGTCAGGAAGACTCATCTTCCTGAGTTCAAATCCAGCCTCAGAAACTTATTAGCTGTGTTACCCTGGACAAGTCATTTAACTCTGCCTTAGTTTCCTCATCTGTAAAATGAGCTGGAGAAGAAAACGGCAAACTTCCCCAGTATCTTTGCCAAGAAAACCCCAAATGGAATCATAAAGAATTGGACATGACTGAATAAAAACAAATCTCCAGCACTGAGCACAGTGCTGGCAAATAAAAGTGCTTATTGGGTTGAATTTAATTTATAATGTTAGGCACATGGCTGGGGGCACTGAGAAGTTAAGAGACTTGTCCATGATCTCATAGCTAGTCTGTATCTTTGGCAGAACTTGAACCCAGGCTTTTCCAATATTAGACTGGCCTTCTGTCCACTACACAACACTGCCTCTACATTATGATTGTACAAAATTATACCATACAATTAATAGTTTTATTTTTTCATATCTGTTACCCATTGATTTGCTCAAAGCATTAATTCTTTTAGTAGGAAGATATTTATGAGATTTAATTTAAATATTCCATATGCTGTAATATAATTACATATACCATATATACTGTAAAATATTAAATGTAATATAATATAATGATAATGTCCCAAATATTTGGGTGCAGTTTTAAGCTTTAATATCTTAAAATTGAATTAAGATTTTCCAGACACCTTGTAAATAGAGTAGTATAACGTCATTGTTTTCTTCCTGGGACCTATGATGTCATGGGGAGAACACTGTGGGGAGGAACTGCCTGTCCCACCCTGTACCCTCACCACATCTCTTTCTCCTTTTACATAAATATATATGCACATATATGTATTTATGTGTGTATATATACATGTATATATATTTATATACACACATGTAAATTTTTTTCTTTTTGGGGAGGAGTGGGGGCTGAGCCCATGGAGAGAAGTCCTGGTAAGAAAATCCCTTCCACCAACATAGATCAGCATTGGTTACTCAGCAACACAGTTTTAGAGAATTTTCTGGGGCCAATGAAAGGCTGGTCACATGCACTATGTGACAGAGGCTGCATTTCAACCCCCCTCCCAGACCAGCTCTCTTTTATGATGTCCTGCCTCTCTCCACACAATCTAGTTATCATTATTGATCCCGTGGCATAATTAAATATACTTTCATACAATTAAACTATAATATGGTTTTTTAATACTGTAATTCTAATTCTAGAAAAATACATATACTTGGGAGGGAATCAGAACCATTCCTCTTGAGTCACAGTCCCCCATTCTATTCTATTCTTTTAAATTTTAGTTACTGAACCACTTTACACCAATGTAATCCTGGTTTTAATCATCTACATTCATTACCCTTTGGTTTGTTCACCAAATTACCTCTTTGGGTAAGAAAATATTTGTTGAGATTTAATTTAGTTTCTTCAGTAAGAAGAGAAAGCAAAGATACATATTTGATAAGGAGAGTCCCAGCAGCTGGATTCTGTTCTGGATGGGGGAGGCTGGAAATGGGGTATGTGGTGAATCAATAGAGCCCAAGGTAAGACCCCCGGGGGAGAGTCACTAGGAAGCCAAAGGCATGAGTTACAATGAAGGCATTACTTGACTCTAATGATAGGTACAAGAGCTCAAAGATATGCTTTTTTCCACCTTACCTGGGCCATCTGTCTCTCCAGTTTCGATCGGGGAATATCATCAAAGTAGTTTTCATTTCTTCTTCTCCTCGCATCACCCTGCATGATAATGTGTGGAACGTCTAGGGAGCCCCCAGTGGTGTAAGTACTTTGGCTAAGTGATGGAGACAACTGAGGAGGGCTGTGATTACCACTGGGTTCCTGAATGGAAATACATCATGAAATAAATACCATATTCTAGTGGGTACTCGTTGGTTTCAAAACTTTGAACGACTGACAAAACAAAAAGCATTGGGGGTGGGTGGGTGGACAACGCCAAGGAATTGAATAGCATTCTCCCATTCCACTAATGAATGGTATGATATATTCAGTGCTTTTATTCCTCCAAGTATTTTAACTGAGTTATTGGAGGGTAAAGAATTGGGCATCCAGTTTGTGACACCAGAACTCCCAGTGAGCTCAGCCATGCACATATGTCCATGAGGCACCATTTCCTTCAGTCATTTCCTTTTATCATTTGATAAAATGATAACAGGAGGAACTTGTGCTTATTAGGCATGGTGAAGCTGGGGAGTCACAAACTGGCAGATGCACATGAATATGACCCTGTTGAGTGGAGCACAGTGGATGGTGATCTACCTTGAGTTGGTGGGTAGGTGACATGGAACACACGGCACACAGTGTAGACAGCATTACGACCATGGAACGGTGAACAATGGGACAAATAGGGAATTTTATTTTGTCCTTCCAGGGGGAAAGTAAACTTGAATCTGATGGAGATTGGTCCAAAGAGAGGTAAGGACAGAGTGAAGGATTAGACCCGTGATTTCTTTAGTTTCGGGAACTCCTGGGTGAGGGAATTCCCTGTACCAATGCAGGTCAGAACCTTCTCAACAATTTAGCCTTTAGAAAATTGTCTAGATCACTTAGTATTTAAGTGCTTTGCCCAGGATCATGCAGCTGGCATGGGGCAGAGGGGAGCCTTCAAGGCTGGCTTTTTGTTCACTACACCTCAGTGTCTCTCAAGGTACTCCTGAGAACTGGGTTCTAGGATTTATAGAGAGGTGGAAACGGGAGATCCTGGGCTCTTCCCTTGTTCCTTGCCTCTCCATTTTCTTTTCCCAGCAGATGTTCCCAAGTGGACAAATAAGCCTATGAGGGAGTTAAGCCATTGCACATGTTTTAGTCAATATTATTATATTTTGAAAATCTGTACCTATTAATTGCCTGCAAGGGGGGAAGGGAAAGGGGTAGTTAGAAGGAAAAGACTAGAGAAGGAAGGAAAAGGAGTTAGCAGAACAAAATGACCATCCCGCACCGTAAAAGATTTTAGGATTACTAATCTAGAATGAATCTCAGAGGTCATCTAGTCCAATCCACTTATTTTACATTTAAGGAAACCGAGGCCCAAAGAGATCAAGTGACTTGCTCATACAGGTAGTATCAGAGCCCCTCTTGACTATGGAGCCAATGCTCTTTTCAGTAAGCTTCAGTAAACCCAACTTTGCTGGTCTCACTGTTATGGCTGCTAACTCCTTTCTCCTCCTCCATGTACTTAAAGCAAAAGAAGGAAGTTTTTCACCCCCCCCCCACAATTTTACCCTGATCTATTTTGGGGGGTACCTTTGAAGGATGAAAATGGTTCTCCAAGTTTCTACCACTCCCCACACATCTTTAAAGTCTTCTTTCCTACCCCCAAAGGAGCCTTGTTCTGTTTTCTGTCACCCTCCATTCTGCTCATACCTGTCACAGTCTAATTCCTTCCCCTTCTCTTCAGCTGCATCTCATCAGCAGATACCAGTTCCCAACTTCTATGACATATCCTTGAGCTAATCATGTCATGTCATAAAACTCATTTGTGGGGTGACCCCATTTACATCCAGCAGATGGTCCAGCATTTTGCAAAGGCTCTTTTGCCTTTTGTCATTTATTGAGACCACTGATTCAGAGTCTAAACAAAGTTATACAAGGGAAATTGAGTCATGAATGAAGAAGGAGAGGGAGTAAGGCCAGAGTAGTCTCCCATTGAAATCTCAGTTTTCAGATGAATTTTTGAAAACTTAAACCTGGTGTGTGTGGGTTGTTATTGCCCCTAGCTAAGAAAATGATCCAACTGCTATCGTGCAGGATCTTAAAGAATCTCCAAAGTAAGAGTCAGGTCTTGCTTCTAGGATCATAGATCTTGAGTTGGAAGAGAGGTCAGAGGCCCTCTAGCCCAACTTCCTCCTTTTATAGATGAGGAAACTATGGCAGTGAAATGACTTGTCTAAGGTAATATAGGTGGAAGACTCAGGATTTAATGTCCTAAACTAGTTTGGTGTTCTTGATTTACAGATCTACTTGGAATCAGCACTTCAAGATGGAGAAGTGAATTGTTCAGCTGTTAGAATGGTGTGGAGCCTGAACTGATGATTATGAGAGGGGTCCTCTGGCTGCCCTGGGACTCCAGTAGGCCAGGGGCTTAGAGACCTGGGAAAGACTCAGTCTACTAGGAGGAGACGTTGTTGGGAGGTGGTGGTGTGGAAGGGTGGTCGGCCCTTTGAGATGGCTTAGAGATGTGTGGAGTGGCAACTATAGCAAGTAAATGTTGGGGGGGGGGCAGGAGACTTGGGTTTTTCTTCTTGCTTCTGCCTCTTTTCTTTCCTCTAACTCTTTATCAATTTTCTTCCCTCTCTGTAATTTATATTTTCTATTCAACTTCCTAACTTACTTTATCATCCCCTTCTAGTCTCTCACCCCTTTCTTCTCCTACCCTACCTCTCCCTCTTTAGAGTGTGTGTCTCCACCATTTCTCTCCTCTCCCCTTCTCTACCATCTCTCTCTCTCTCTCTCTCTCTCTCTCTCTCTCTCTCTCTCTCTCTCTCTCTCTCTCTCTCATATTCCCTTTCCATCTGTTACCTTTTCTCTGCCCTAATTTTGTTACAAAATGAAACCTGAGCATCATTTTCATTCCTTTAAAAGTCATTTCCATTTCCTTTTCCTTTTTAAAATCAGGTAAGTGGAAGGTTTTATATTCTGTTCTAAAGTAAGAATCTTAGACCTAAAGTTATTATAAGATACTTTTTTTACTTTGCTGTGGCCCTTGATTAATTTGTTTTTTCCTGCAGATCAGAGGTTTTTGATTAAAAAAAGAAAATGAATTCCCATCCATTGGCAACGATGGTGAAAGAGGAAGCTGTCAAAGCAGGGGTTTGTTGGAATGAATTCCACTGAACTACACATCTGGACATAAAGTATTCATATGCTGCTTTGGCCACAGCAAATGCATTAAAAACAACAACATGAAATTAAGATAAATAGAGTAGATTTCTCCTTCCCTCCCCTGTCCCCAGAAAAGCAGAGGATGTAAGTTAGGTGGCTAAGAAATAGCCCCATCTCCCGACCTGCAACTTCAGGCAGTTGGCAAGCCCCCATACTGGTAAAGCATAACAGAGAGAAGGAAAGCCAAGTTCAGGCAACTTACTCTGAGAGTGATGGAACGAGGGGGTTTCTGGGGAGGATCCTCGTGTAGCCGGTCTCCCAGGGATGCCAAAATACGTTTTCTGTGGCCAATCAAACTGATTTTTAAAACCTGAAACAATACATAATTAGGTCAAAAAACTTTGTCTGAGCAAATAAAATTATAAAGGGAAAACCCTTCTCCCCTCCCCTCCAAACAGACCCCAAGAAATTCTGTGCAGCTAACAACCAATAGATTGCTGTTGTTTGTCCTTCATTCTTGAATTGAGACAAAAGGAGAGGTGAGAAAAGGAGACAAGAAGGGAGGGGAAGAAATGGCAGAAGATAAGAGAGAATGAAAAAGAGGAGAACGGAGGAGGAGAAGCTGGAGGAGAGTAGGATTATGAATGGGAAGGACTGGGAAGGACAAACACTGGAAAGCTGAGTTGTGAAGCCTGCCAGAGGGGTCTGGATTAGCAAAGTTTCAGAAAGCATAAAAGAGATCTGGGTCAAACAATGTTAGTGTAGAAAGACCGAAAAAGAATGGATGTGAGAGGTCTGGACTTGGTGAAATGTCAGAAAGATGAGTGAGAGGAGAGGGCACTAGTGAAGATAAAGGGAAAAACTTTTAAAAAAGCATGTGGGTGTTGCAAACTTGGGGTGGGGACAGCACGTTGTAATGGAATGGATGTTCCACCTGGAGACAGGACCTGGGTTTGAATCCAGCCTCTGCCACTTGCTCCATACATGACAATTCCCTTCACCTCCCTGGTAAATGAAGGGCTTGGATGAATGGTTTCTGAGGTCCCTCCCAGCTCCAGATCTAGGCCCGATGACCCTGAGGCTGGATTCACTTGGTCAGACCTGCTTTCATCCCACAGTCTGTTCTGATTTTGGCAGTGTGACCAAGGGATGGGTTATGGAATGGTATCACTAAAGTTCTAGATGTCAGTCCTAAAGGTTAGAGATATACTTTCCTCAACCCATCCCCTTTCTGGTTTATCATAATAAAGCATAAGACTTTTAATTAAAAACAATAGAGCAAAACATGTCTAATAAGGATTTGAAATCTTAGATTAGTATAGATAGAAATAGGAGATACAGAAGCCCTTGATGAGGTCAAAGGAATTAGCTCACACCACCTACTATGAAAGACTTAGCATGGTGTTTGGCACAAAGGGAAGCACCTAATAAATGCTTGGTCCCTTCCTCTTCCCCTTTCCTATGCCCAGGGTATTGGGAGAACTGGCAGATGTGATTACTGAGTCACCATCAGTGGTCTTTGAAAGGGCTAGGAAGAATGGGAAAGGTGTTGGAGGAAGGCAAATGTCCTGATTTTCCACAAAGGAAGAGAGTAGAGATTGCAAACTATGGGCCAGTGAACTTGACCTTCAACTCTAGTAAAACTCTAGGATACATGATATTAATACATGATATTAGTGAACAGTTAGAAATAAGTGACCATAAATGACTAGCAAAGCTTTATTGAGATTGAGTATCAAACTAATGTAATTTCCCTTTTTGGATAGAGTTACTAGACTGGTTAATGGGCAGCTAGGTGGCAGAGTGGATAGAGCCTGGGCTTGAAATCAGAAAGGCTCATCTTCATGAATTCAAATCCCACCTCAGACATGTAGTCCCTATGTGACCCTGGGCAAGGCACTTAACCTGTTTGCCTCAGTTTCTTCATCTGTAAAATAAACTAGAGAAGGAACTGGCAAACCACTCCAGTATCTCTGCTAGGAAAACCCCCAAATGAGGTCACAAAGAGTCATACATAACTGAAATGACTTAACCACAATTAACCAAACTGGTGGGAATGCTGTAGGATTAAGTTTAATTAGTTTTGGTCAGAACAAAGTTTCATTCCACAGTGTGTGAAAGAGACAGTTTAGCCCAGAGTATAGTTAAAGAGATTCAGAACATGATGAGAGGCCTGGCCGAAAGAGACATTAAGAATCCTGTTGTTTATCAATCATTTAAAAAGTATTTTACAACTTTCAAAGAGCTTTGATCGATCCATCCATCCATCCATCCATCCATCCATCCATCCATCCATCCATCTGTTTATTTATCACGTCTCCTGAGATTGAATATAAGCTCTTTGAGGACAGGGACTCTGTCATTTTTGTCTGTATCCCCAGCACAAAGTAGGTGCTTAAAAATTCTTAACTGACTGATTTCCATTTGGACACACATCTGGACTAGGATGACTACATCTCTACCTTTTAAGAGATGCTGGTATGAGACTCTGGCCATACAAAGTGGAACAGACATGCTTATTAAAAAAAACAACAACAAAAGTAATTACCAACTTCTGTTAAAGTGTTTTTCCAAATGAAACCACTTTTGGAAAAGAGGAGCAGGTGTCAGCTACTTTGTGGTCTCATATAGGTGGTAACGGAGACAACCTGGCCCATCCTCCCCAAAACGTCCAGTTCACCAGAATGAAAACAGCAACCTGGGAGGTTTTGGAAAAACAAATCTGGCTAGCCCTGAGAAATTTCTCTATCCTACAAGTGATAATTAAGATATCTTATAATAGAAATAAGGCCTGTCTTTTCCCCCTGAAGTTTATTATTTTAATTCTAATTAATTAATTAATTAATTAAAGGATTATGGGCTACCCAGCAAGTCACACTGGTGAACACCCCCTTTCCCCAGTGGTATTTGTGACTTTCTCAGAGAAAAAGCAGCGAATGGAGAGACCTTTCCATGTGTTAAGCCCATGGGCTGACAAGTTGAGTTCTATGGTCATGGTTTTAGAATCAATGCTGAAAAAGATGGGTTAGTAACATTGGATAAAATGTCCCTATTCTCTATAAATAACCCCACTTCACAGAAGATCCTGAGGCGGTTCCAGAATTCACCCACTTGTCACTCATGTAGCTAAGTCCCAAACCGTGGATAAAGGCACTGTGGGTAATCCCAGCAAATCCGTCAGAATGAAAAGAACTGAGTCTAAATACGTCTAGTCTTCCCAGCTTTGGAGGCAGTAAAAGAGTGCCAATAAAAATGTGCCCGTCAGCTCGGGTGGGTACTAAGAGAATGGAGGGCGCTGCCATTGAGGGACAAGACCCTTCTCAGGGCCTTTCAAAGGCACTCTCTTCATTCTTGATCTTAGGTTGTTTAGTGAAATTTGCTGTTCATTTGTGTTTGACTTTTTGTGACCCTGAGGACTATAGAATGCCAATACTATCCATGGGGTTTTCTTGGCAAAGATATTGGAGTGGTTTGCTATTTCCTTCTTCAGGAACAGACTCGCCCAGGGTCACACAGCCAGTGTCTGAGGCTGGATTTGAACTCAAGTCTTTCTGACTCCAAGCCCAGCATTCTATCCACTGAGCCATCTAGCTGCCTCCATCTAGCTGTTCAGCCAAATGCCAGTCCTCATTCAGCACAATATCTGACAAACAACAAGTAAGACTTTAACATTTCATCATACCCTATATCTTGAGACTCGATAAAGTCCCTGTGATTCTGCTGGTGTGTAAACAACTTATGGTCTTAAAGACTATATATTAAACTCTCAAAGAGTTGCCTGAGGCTCAGGGAGTCTCTAAGACTTGGTGATGGCCTCACAGCTAGTGTCAGAGGTGAAATTGGAAGAATTATAATAGCTAACATTTACATAGTACTTAAGGGTGGCATAGCACTCTCCATATGTTAACTCATTTCATCATCATGACAACCTTGGGAGGCAGGTTCTGCTTTTATTTCCATCTTACAGATGAGGAAACTGAGACTGAGTGATCCTAATGTGGTGACTGCCTCCGCTGATCCAGAATGACTTCTTGTCTTATTTTTTACATTTTAATTTATTCTTTCATATTAATTAAAATTTTTTTACTTCCAAATTTTTTACTCCCTTTCTCCTACCCTTCGACCATGAGATGAAAAGCTATGATGATATCAATTACACACACACACACACACACACACACACACACACACACACACACACACATAATGACTTCTCAGAGAGTAGCCTTGAACATGTCGAGGTTAAATCCCTTGCCCAGGGTCACACAGCTATTAAGTATCTGAGGTAGGGTACAACCGAAAATTTTCCTGACCCCAAGTCTAGCCCTCACCTTCTTTGTACTATTTGTTAAATGATAATTTTGTCCTCTCAAACCATGCAGGGACTTTCTTTTTATTCAATTTGTATCCTCAGTGTCTAGCACAAAAGGCAGCTTAGAAGTAGAAAGAAAGCAGGCTTGAGAATAAGGAAACTTAGATCATGTTCTGTTTCTGATGCCTCTTGCAAGACCATGGGTAAGTCATTCAACCTCTCCAGGCCTTAGGCCTTTCTCTAATTCTTTACAGAAAAGATGTATAATCTGCACTGGTTTAGAATACATACATACATATACCATATATACATTTTATATATATATATAAAAATATAAATTTATGTATTTCCTATACCACTGGTAGATCAGTACACCAATGAAAGCATAGGTTCCATCTAAGAAAAAACAAGAAAAACTCAGTGCTGGGTGCAAAGTAGGTGATGAATAAATGCAGGTATATCAAAAAACATTTATTAAGTGCCTACCTACCACGTGCCAGGCAGTGTCCTAGGTGGTGAAGATACAAGGACAGAGAATTAAATGATTCCTACTCAGTGATTATGAGAGAAGGGATTATTCTGAGACAGGAGAGGCTCACTTAGGCTCACACAGCTAGTATGACATTGAGGTAGGGTGATTGACCAAGAGGTCACTTGAGCAAAATTTAGGAGTACTGAGCATATCTATTCACATACACTGTTCTCTGTATATGGTGGTCTTTCTTTGGTCTCTGCATCTTTTGCACTGGCTTTCCATCAGCCAGGTAGCTAGGTGGTGCAGGGAATAGAGCACCAGACCCAAAGTCAGGAGAACCTGAGTTCAAATCCAGCTTCAGACACTTCCTATCTGTGTGACCCTGGGCAAGTCATTTAACTCTATTTGCCTCTGTTTCCTCATCTGTAAAATAAGCAGGAGAAGGAAATGTCAAACCACCCTAGTATCTTTGCTAAGAAAACCCTAAATGGGGTCACAAAGATTGAATATAACTGAAAAACAACTGAACAACAATCTACCAGACTTGGAATGCTCTCCCTCTTCACCTCTGCCTGTCAGAATCTCCAAATCCAATCAAGACTCAGCTCAGCTGCCACCCCCTCCAAGAAGCCTTTCTTGATCCTCTCCATTGTCACACAAGTTTAAAAAAATGCCCCCAAACCCACCATTGCCATCATTACCCTCTAATTTCCTTGGCTAATAATAGCAATAGGGACACTTCCTACCCCAATTACTTTATATTTATTTTGAAGTCATTTTGCGTTGAATTATTTACGTGCATATTATTTTTACAGTAGAATTTTAGCTCCTGAAGGGTAAGGAACATTTCATTTGTGCTTTTAAATCTCTAGCACTTGGCCCAGTACCCATAGTGGGGGCTTAATTAGTTCCTGCTCAATTGAATTCAGTCGAACTCCAAATGTAGTTCAAAGATCAGAAACCTATAGCAAGTCCTTAGTTTAGAGAGGCTAACAGAATAGAGACAAGTCTGTTTTCCAGTCTCCCAACTCTGTGGAAGAGATAAAACCCAGCTGAGATAAAGCAACGCAGAGAAAAACTCAAAGGAGGAAAAAGGGAAGAAAATCCCAAGGCAGAATCGGCAAGGAATACTGGATCTGGACTCCCGAGATTCGGGTTTCAGATCGATTTGCTTCAGACCTGTGTGAATTATGGCAAATCCTTTCATCACTCTCTTTTGGCTTCAGTTCCCTCATCTACAGCCCAAGAGGCTTGGACTAGACATTTCTAGGATTCTCTCTGCCCTTAAATTCTATGACAGATCAGGCATCTTGGACACCCAGGGCTTTCATTTCCATTCCTCAGCTTTCTTTCACACCCTGCTGTCCTTTCAGCATCATTCTGTGCTGGGATACAGGTCAAATGACATTCATGGGCAAGCCTGCCTAAGGTAGCAATGCTTTTGAAATCCCACATATTTCTTATGGGGGAGCACATCACTGATGCAGTCAGCAAGTGAGGACCTGCCCCATGTTATTTTTTAATATCTAATCTGAAGTAAGACTTAAAATCAGATAGGAAGTGGAATGGAATGGGTGCTGTATTACACTTGGGAAATTGTGAAGTACCCCCTTTTTTTAAAAAACCAATATCAAGCTATTCCATGGACCAATAAATAAATAAATAAAAGCAGGCCATCTTTTTACATTAGTATTCTCCTGGTGATGCTAGAAGACTGAGAATCATAGAACTCCACTGTTTCCCAAGAATCAAACCTATGGGAGAGCTGAAGGGCAGCAGAAGGATGCTTGGTGGGTGTAAATAGTCCAACAGTTGTTGACAACAAAGGCATGAACACAGGAAGGGGCAACGGGGTATGAAGGGCAGCCCTGGGATGGAAGAAAAAGCATTGACCCTTGGTCTTGCTTAGAAGATCTGAGTTTAATTCTCCCATCTGACATGCTAAGCTCTAGGTGATCACGGGAGAGTGTCCCTGAGCCTGTTTCTTCATCTGTAAAAGGGGGGGGGGTAATAATAGCATCTGACTCTGATTCAGGGTCACTGTGAGGTTCAAATGAGATGATATATGAAAAACACTTTATATGTACCAGTTACTAGTATTGCTGGTATTAGGGATACTAATTTAAAGCACTAAATAGATGTCAATTATTTCTCCTCCTCTTTCTCCTTCATATTTATTATGAAATATAGCTACAGCGCCATTGAAGCAGATGATCTTTCCAGGGATACCAGTCACAACCCATATTAAACTGGTCTGTCATCGGAGCACTAGGGCTATCCTTTGGCCATCCCTTACTCTTGCTCCGTAAGTAATCAATCAACAAGCATTTATTAGGCACTTACTAGGTACCAGGTAATGTGTTAGATGCTAGGAATATAAAAGAAGAGTGATCTCATCCAACAAATATACAACTAGAAAAAAAAAAGATATCAGTCATGGAGCAAGACTGAGATTTGGCTGCCATAGGCAAAGTTAGGAAAAGGTAGAAGACCTTCAGTGTTTGGACAGATCAGGATGAGGAGGCATGGATGGATTATGAGGTCAAAGCTTTCAAGTTTGAAGGAACTTCAAAAGCTCTTTAGTTTAAGCTCTCAACTTAAAGACGAAGAAACCGAGGCTCAGAAAGGTTAATATGACTTAGGTTCATAGACTGAGATCTGAAAGGAACTTGAGAAGAGTTTTATCAAAATTCCAGAAGCAAACTATATATACAACTCATTTTATAGGGGAGCAAACTGAGGCCTGGAAAGTTAGAATGCTGTGTGTGTGTGTGTGTGTGTGTGTGTGTGTGTGTGTGTTTCACTCAGTTGTATGTCTAAGGCAAGATTCAAACCCAGGTGTCTTGAACAGGTCACACAGGTAACCCATAGTCATAGGTAGGATTTGCATTCAGATCCTCCAGCTTCCAAATCAGTGCTCTTTCTGCCATGCTGCCTTGTGTTTCCAGATGAGTTGCCATCATTACCAATGAGAGGCACATTGGTGAGGTCCCTAATCCAGGGTATTGCAGTACAAATGTAAACTGAGTGTTTTTAGACACTCATAACATAATGAAACAACGACAATCATGTCCTATCCCAGCTATGTGAGCCTGGGTGGGTTCCTTCCCTTAAGCGTGGGCCTTACTAAAAAGAATGGGACCGGATGAGATGATCTCTAAAGCCCCTTCCTGCTCTGACAGCGCATCTTATAATGGTTTTAGACATCAGCAATAGCACAATATTATGGCAAGGGTGTCATTCAAGCTTCTGTGCTTTATGCCAGTGGGGAATTCACATAGAGAACATCGTATTAACAGGGCATAGAGCAGCTCACGTCAGAAGAAATGTCACATCACACCATCATGTGGCTACGTGTGCCACAGGCATCTCTCTCTCTCTCTCTCACACACACACACACACACACACACACACACACACACACACACACACACACACAGAATCATGGCAGATTTCCCTGATATTCTCGGCTGATAGGTATTGGGATAAATCATTGATGGAAGGAATTCCTGGATGAAAAAACTCCCTCTACCAAGGAAGGTTAGCACCTGTTCTGCAGCTTAGAATCTTAAAGAGTTACCAGAGGGCCTGGATGGGTTAAGGGACTTATCCACAGTCACACAGCCAGGATGTATAGTGGAGGGATGTGAACAAAGATCTTCAGAGGATTGTAGACCTAGAGCTGGAAAACACTCAAGTCCAGAATGGCCAACCCATTCATTTAATAGATGAAAAATAGGTTCAGAGAAGGAGAAATGACCGCCCCAAAGTCACATTGCTAGTAAGTATCACAGGTAGTATTTGAACCTGGACTTTGCTGGCTCCTAGTACAGCATTCAGTCTCCTACACAACACAGGGGATGATGTTTGAGCTATCTGCCTCAGACAGTTGCTGTGAAATTCATATAAAATAATAAGGGATGCCTGAGGGATGCTGGGTGGGTCTCAGTTTCCCCATCTGTAAAATGAGCTAATAGACTCTAAGATACCTTTGAAAACTAGCTGTATGGCTATAATTTTACAGACAGAGAAAATGAGGGTCAGAGTCCTTAGAAGAGCGGAAGTAGAAACCCAGCTCTTCCTAGCTCTAAGTCCAAGGCACCACTGTCTCCTAAATACAACCACAGCAACAGCAGCAGGTGACCTTCAGATAACACTCCCTGGCTTGCTCACCAAAGAGCTTTCCACGCTAGACTGAACACTATGAAGCCTTGGCGAGAACTCGGCAGCAAGTTTACCCGAGTCTCAAAGGAGAGTAATGTAGTTACAGCACATCTCCGTGTTCTGCATGAAATCTATTTATTGCTAGAGATGGACTGAGGCCTCCGGGGAGAATCACAGATTCACATAATGTTCCCAAGCGTTGCATTTTGCATTGGTTATATTTCAGAGCTCAGATTTAGCTGACAGACGTGGAACGACACATGTAGCCAGACTATTCCCCGGGGAGGACACATGTACAGATGCGGAGGAACACAAGCCATCCTCGCCAGGCTTGGTTGGCACCAAACCCAGTCCTGGGTTGTCCCCCCTACCCCCATCCTTCCCTCTCGACAACCTCCTACTGCTCTGACTATTTTTTTTCCTTCCCCTTTGGTGGCGATAACACAGTTCCATCCTGTGTTTTAGAATCCCACTCTGTATTCAGAGAGAATCACACTCCCACCCCCTGCTCTGGATGCCTTCCAGGCAGAGAGTGGATCCCACGCAAGTCCGTGGGTCTCATTCTGGGTCAGAGCTGCCTGCTTGATGCAAAATTGAAAACAGGATGATGTTTGCAGGGTCTTCAACACTGACTATGGAAGTTAAGGCACAACACAATTCAATTCAATTCAATAATCATTTATCAGGCAGCTCCAACGTGTCAGGTTCTGTGCTAGCTACTGTGGAAAAAAAAATATAAGAAATGTATACTCTATTGGTGGTGGAGGTGGGGAGGGAAGAGGAAACAGCATGTAGACAGATAAATACCCCCACCCTTTTGTTTATACCCAAATGCCCCAGGCTAGGCACTGGGGAAACAAAGCCCCCAAAGGACGATGGTCCCTTTCACTCAGTTCAGTTCAACAATCATTTAGTGAACAATGTGAAAAGTTTCCAACCTCCCCCAAGGGAAGCAGGTTAGTAAAGGGCAGGGGTTCTCCACCTGGAATCTGTGTTTAAAAAGCTTTTTTTAAACAACTATTTCATTGTAACTGGTTTTCTTTATAACCTTTATGCACTTTATTTTATATGCTTAAAAGCATTGTTCTAAGGACTCCACAGACTTCACCAAATTGCCAAAGGGGCCCTCAGCACACGAAAATGTTAAGAACCACTGGATAGTGGAAGGTGCTAAGCTCACATGCTCTCCGCTCTACACAGGACAGCCTGCCGGGGCACAAATATTATAGAATCAGAACTTTTAAGGACTTTAGAGGCCACTGGGGCCTTTGTTATTTTGGAGAAGGAAACTTTGACCTGGAAAGAGGAGATGATTCAATCAGGGCCAGACAGTGTGACAGGTATCAAGAGATAATACATACACGACCAAGCCTGGTAACTCCAGAGCCCTATGTTCCTTGGGTGAGCCTGCTAAGCTCACCTGTGTTACCTTGAAATAATGAAAAGAGCAATGACTTTAGGCTCAGAGTGGTCAGAAGTCTTGGGTTCGAATGTGACCAGCTTGACCCTGGACAAGCCACTTAGCCTCCTTGAGCCTCAGTTTCCTCATCTATAAAATAAGAGCAGGCAGCTAAGTGGATAGAGCACCAGGCCTGGAGTCAGGAAGACCCGAGTGAGTTCAAATCTGCTCTCAGACACTTACTAGCTGGGTGACCCTGGGCAGTTCACTTCATCCATGGCCTCAGTGTCCTCATCTGTGAAATGAGCTGAAGACAGAAATGGCAAACCTCTCCAGTATTTTTGCCAAGGAAACCCCAAACGGGGTCACAAAGAGCTGGAAATGACTGAATGACAACAAAATGAGGCTTTCTAGAACTATTGCTATGAATCTAAGAATTCCACAAGTCTTTTCCCCTTCTATCTGCTTGTGGTCTTTTTTGGTGGTGCTGGGGAGTCATCTCAGCTTGTTAATTTTACTCTTCCTGGTTTTGAAACTTGCCCTGAGAGGGACTCATTAATAACACTGTGGATAAAAAGTGGGCCCTGGAAGCTGAAAGCCCTGGGTCCAAGTCTCAGCTATGATTATGGCTTTGTGACTTTAGACAAGTCCCGTACCTTCTCAGGGCCTCGGGAAATCTCTAAGTTTCAGAATAGACCCTTGTCTAGACTCTCCAGTTTCCTTCAAGACTCATCTTAATTGCCATCAACTACACAAAGCCTTTACTGAGCCCCCAGTCATCAAGACCCTCCCAATCCCCCAAACCACCTGGCATTTCTTTTGCATACACCTATTTATGTGCATGGTCCAATAGACTGTAAGATCCTGGAGGGCACAAAATAGTTTACTTTTATCTTTTTGTCTCCAGTGCCTAACAGAGTGCCTAGTATGCTCATAGACCTCCACAGGAGTTCCTTGGGGACCAGTCTACCCACAGGGCTTTGTATTCACTGGGCTTGGTGTGTAATAGGCACCTAATACAGCCTTATTCATTGGTTGATTGATATGCATTTGTGGAGATAATTCCCCACTCTGTGTGGCTAGGACAAAAATCCTTCCAAACAAACTACCCATCCAGTCTCTTATCTCATATATCCTCTCCATCTCTTGCTTTGTCAGGTATAACAAGGCAGAGAGAAGAAATTTAAAGCCTCTGCTGCCTTACTTAGCTGACAACCCCTGTAAGATTAAAAAATAGACCTTTCATATTTGGGAAAATGGGAATGGAGCCTAAAATGGCCAGTAGGATTCACTCTGTGGATAATGCAAGCCAGAGTCTGTGTAGTAAAAAGAATAAATAGTCTGAGAGAGACACACAGAGAGACAGACATGCAGAGAGACAGACAGACAGACTAACACACACACAGTTAATTGCTTTGGCCAAAGATCAATTTGTCTGTCTTGCTCTACACTCTAGACACAGGACAGCCTGGTGGGCATAGGCTGGTAGAACCAGAGCTTATAAGGACTTTAGAGGCCATCGGGGTCCATGCTTTTTTTTTTTTTTTTTGAGAAGGAAATTTGGCCTAGAGAGAGGAGATGCTTCACCCAGGGCCACACAATGTGACAACTATCAAGAGATGATACCTGAACAACCAAGCCTGGTAACTCTAAAGCTCCTGTGTTCCTTGGGTGAGCCTGTTAGGGAGGCACAATTTGGAAAGCAAATGGATAAGGATGACTGGCATTGAGATATTACTTCAAGATCTGAAGAGCCTTTTACACACATGCTTATTTTCATCCTTGGAATAATCCCAAGAGGTGGGTGTTATTATGCCCATTTTCCAGATGAGTCAACTGAGGCTCAGAGAAATGGTAGTCAAGTAGCAAAGGATTTTAGCCCAGTTCTTCCTGATTCCAATTCCAGCACTGTCCCCTTCAGTGCTTCACCATTAATCCATCTGCCAGACTTCCACTGTCTGTTACATGGACACGGCAGATTCCTTTTGCCAACATAAGCTTCTTTAGCGTGGACACTGTTTCATTTCTGTCTTTGCACCCCAGGGCCTAGCACAGTGCCTGACACACAGTAGGCCCTTTATAAATTCTTGTTGCTTTATGGAAGGCCCTGGTAGAAGTTAACCAACCTCCAAGGGCTCCTGCAGACCCAGTAATATGCCAACTGAATCTTTTAACCAGGAACCAACCTGGCTAAGTTTGAACCAACTCATCTCAGAAGGTTAAACACCTAGCAAAGATGTTTTTGGCCACAGAAACTCACAAATACAGTCTCTGGAGGGATGGAGGGGCTACAGTCTACGATGACTAGAGGAAACACATACAAACAATGACAAAATCTCAGATTTTTTGCATGGCTGAAATTTCATCACAGGGTCCCAGATCTGAGACTGGAAGGGGCCATTGAGTCCATTTCCCTCATTTCATAGATGTGGAAACTAAGACTCAGATATGTAAAGTGATTTGTAGCATTAATTGGCAGAGATAGGATTCAAATCCAGACTCTACATCTCTCATCTCCATCAACACTGATTGCTACTCTCTCTTTGACCTAACAGATGGCCCCAGTAATAGCAATTATATAGCACTTTAAGGTTTCAAAATACTTTTAAAATATCTCAATTTGATCCTCACTACAACCTTGGGATCTAGGTGCTATTATTAATCCCATTTTCCAGATGAGGAAACTGAAACTGACAGCACTAAAGTGAGTTGACCAGGGTCACACTGCTAGGAAATGTCTGAGGTAGGATCCAAACTCTGGTCTTCAATGCTTTGCCTCTTGTACAGCCAGCTCTGGCTGAACATTTCATTCCCCTGCAGATATCCTGGTGATGAACCTACCTCCAAATTTAACCAGGAGAGTCTTTGGGTAATAGAAAATCAGTTAATCACTTTTATTGGATTTATAGAGTTATATATGTTATATGTAATATAAATTATTTCCAATAAATGCCCTATTTCTTTTCATTTCTTCTACAAGAGTTGCTAATAGACACCTCCATCATCATTACTTCTCTTGTTCCTTCTTCTTGTTCCTTGACAGCAGAGACTAACAGCTTTTGTCTGTGTATTCCCAGGACTCAACACATACAGTAAATGCTTAATAACGCATACATTAAGTGCTTAATAAATGCTTGCCAAATTAAACTGAATTTTGCCATTTAGTGCCTCAATTCCTTCCCATAATTCTACTGCGGTTGGGATGAGACTTCCTTGCAGTCCTGCCACCTGGAGCTTTTCTTGTCTACCTAGCTTGTCTGAACTACTCCCTTCCCTCATCTAGACTCCTGGATTCCTTGTCCCATCTGCTATTGTTTTTCTATTCAATGGCTTTTAAAAAAATTGTAGCTAAGCAGATAGCACTTTGCATAGCAGATGCCACCAAAAAGACAGGGGAGCTGCTGCATATCGGGTTTTAAAGCTCATGTAGATGGGTTCTGAATCCTACAACTCTAGAAAGAGAGAGAGAGAGAGAGAGAGAGAGAGAGAGAGAGAGAGAGAGAGAGAGAGGAGGGCGAGGGGGAGAGGGAGGGGGGAGGGAAAGACACATACAGAGAGAGACAAAGAGACACACAGAGAGAGGCAGAGACACACAGAGAGAGGCGGAGACAAAGAAACAGAGAGAGACAGACAAACAACATGGTGGAGATTAGAGGTGTCAAATAGGCAGTCCACAACCCTTGTGAGTGTGGCTAGAACCAGATTATAATGCAGCTCCTATCTGATTTTAATGGGCCAATTTTATATGAGTTTGGCACCATTGGTTTAGATATTTTTAAACTCTAAGCTAGAGGTAGTTATAGAAGTGGTTGATAGATGGGAGGCCATGGGAAATCACCTTGGAGCAAGACTAAAACAATTTTCAAAGGAAAGATGGAGTCAGACCTTAGTTTGAGTCCTGGTCACAGTCCTTTACTACATGAGTAACATTGGGCACTTAAGCTCTTTGGGCCCCAGTTTTCTCCTGTGTAAAGTGAGGGGGCTGGACTTGATCACCTATAAGACTTGTTCCAGATCTAAAAAGAGGGCTTTATAAGAAACCTTTTGAGGGGAAAATGCTCACCACATGTAGACCCCATTAACTCTGGTGCTAGAGGACTTGAATCCTGTCTGCTGAATACTACACATGTGTGACCCTGAACAAGTCATTGAATAATACAAATAAACGCTCTATTTCTTTTCACTTAAATTCACTGGTCCTCAGTTTCCTTAGCTGTCAAATGAGGAGGCTGGACCAGATGGCCTCTCAGGTTCTTTCCATCTCTTAATCTATGGGTCTACCCTGTAATACAATTTCTGGCTCAGTTTCATCTCTATAGTAGAAGTTCTATTTCTTGAAGCTTCCAGATCATTCAAAAAAAAAAAAAAGAAAGAAAGAAATCAGTGCATAAAAAAGGGCCTTGTTATGATCTAAGCCACATCTGAGGAGGTACTGGCAGACCTGGGATCGTGCCAACCACATCTCAAAGCGTGAGCATTTATGCAGCATACTGCCAATGGGTGATGTGACCTGAATTTTAAGAGGCTAGTGGAGTACTCCAGAGTTCATTTTTCCTTTATTGCCCAAGTTATCAGCTATCCAGGGCACTCAACAATTGATTTTCCTTGGATGATTGAGATTACGTACTCCTGCCTAATATGCTACACTGTGGTCCAGATGGTCTCAATTTGTAGAAGGCATGGTTACCAGGATTCATTATGTCTGTGTGTGCATCCAGTGGAGAGATATATAGACACATGCAAAACATGTGTGCATCTACATATAAACATATACATCCATGTATAAGTGGGAGGCAGGGAACACGACTTTATTAAGTCCCTACTATGTGCCAGACACCGTGCTGAGCTTTTACAATATTATCTCACAGATCCTCACAAGCATCCTGGGAGACAGGGGCTCTTACTATTCCCATTTTACAGATGAGAAAACTGAGGGAAACAGAGGTGAAATAGTTTGCCCGAAGTTATACAGTTAATAAGTATCTGAGGCTGGATTTGAACTCAGATCTTCCTGATTCCTAGTCAGTTCTCTATCCACTGTGCTATTTAACGGCTGTAGAAAAAGGGTTGGCTGGATTCATACTTAGAGCACCAAAGGGTCAACTATCTGTGTGACCTTGGACAAGTCACTCCCTGTCTCATTTATCTATGTCTCCATTTCCATGTATATAAAATGGGGAGAGTGGTTTGATTAGATGGGCTTTAAGGTTCCTGTCAGTACTGACTCTATGACCCAGGTTCAAATCCTGCCATTATTATCTGTGCAGTCAAGTCCAGACTTTCTGGACCTCAATCTTTTCTTCTGTAAAATGGTGGTGTTGGCTGGAACACAGGGCTTCTGAAGGTATCACCCAAGGCTTGGAGTGAGGAAGACATCTTCCTGAGTTAAAATCTGGCCTCAGACACTTCCCAGTTGTGTGACCCTGAACGAGTCATTTCACCCTCTTTTTCTCAGGACCCCCATCTGTAAAATGAGCTGAGAAGGAAATGGCAAACCACTGTCTATGCCAAGAAAACCCCTCAGCTATTGTTCTGAGGTTTCTTCTAGTTGTAAGTCAGTGAGCTAAGTCGGTACCTTGTGTGGCCTTGGATGAGTCTCTTGGAGCTTTCTCATCTGTAAAATGAGGAGGCTGGAGTTAGGAAGTCTCTTCCAGTGCTAATTCTATGATCCCCTGCCTCTTGCTCTAAATATAAGTAAATTTGCAGAGCAAGGCATTCAATAGTTGTTAAATCTGCTAAGACAATTCCAGCTCCATCACAGCCTTGGTTATCGATTTATGTTGCACCTACGGTCTGGACTCCTTCTCCTGACACTCAGCTCCTGGGCTCATGCTGCCTGTTTGCCTTCTAGACAATTCACTGATACTTAGCAGCAACTCCAGGAGATGAAATTCCCATCAGTCGACTGTCAGCAGCTCTGGTAAAAAAACTCCACAGGGGAGGAAGTGGAAAATATTTGCTAAAGTGAGGCTTTAAAGAAATTAGCTGCAGATTTCAGTTGGATTCAGCTGTGCCTAGTGCTGGGGTAGAAAGTTGAAAAAACAATGGTATAGTCATGAAGATGGAGATCTCATGGAGATTACCATCTAGTTAGGGAGAAGAGACAGAGAAACCAGGAGTCATTAGGACAAGGGTGAAGGAATAAGTGTCAGGGGCCAGTGTGATACTCTGCAATTTTTTTTGAGGGGGTCAGGGAGATTGGGACCAGGACCTGTGAGCATGTCTTATTGTGTGGAACTCCCTGTGTGGAAACACCTTCTTCCAATGCAGATTGGCACTCCTTGGCAACTTCTAGTCTCAGATATTTGCTCTGTGCCCAGAGGTTCCTGAGAACATAGATTTAGAGCCTTAGAGGCCATTTAATCCAAACCTCTCACTTTATAGATGAGGTTAACTAAGGAGTACCCAAGATAACTGACTTGCCCAGATCACTCAGATAATCAGTCAGATGGGGCTGGTCCTTTGTTGACTACACTACGGTGCACCTCTGACATAGCCAGCCAGTGTTTAATGAACGCTGATTGGCTGAACCAAGCAGTATGGCATTGTGGGAACTTAAGTGAGTTAATTAACTCCTCAGGGCTTCAGCTTCCTCAACTGTAAAATGAGAAGGTCATTTCTTGTTGTTTTTAAGTCATTTCCAGTTTTGTCCAATTCTTCATGACCCCTTTTTGAAGTTTTCTTGGCAAAGATACTGGAGGGATTTGCCATTTCCTTTTCTAGATCATTTTACAGGTGAGGAAACTGAGGCAAACAGGGTGAAGTGACTTGCCCAGGGTCACATTAGCTAATAAGTATCTGAGGCTGAATTTGAACTCAGGACTTCCTAATTCCAGGTCCAGCACTGTAGTTGCCCGAGGATCAGAGTAGATGGGCCTTTGAGGTCTTAGCAGTTCTGAAATTCCATGATCAGAGAAATGCCAATGGAAACCTGATATCTGGACTTTAGCAAAGCACTTTATAAAATCTTCTGCTGATTTTTATTTTGATTTGGTCTGAGATTTAATCAGGGTAGGGAACTCCCAGTGAGGAAGTTATCTCTGCTTATACAGATTGGTACCTGGTCTGCCATTTACTGTATTAGAGAGCTTCCTGGGCCTTTGGGAGGCTATCTAATCTGCCTAGGGTTGTAAACCATCATATCAGAGCCTGAGGTACTTGAACCCAAATCTTCCTAACTCCAGGTTGTCTCTCTAATTAAATGGGGACTGAGAGACCATCTTGGTACATAGAGTCACAAACACTCAAACAAAAATACAGACAAGATATTGAGCATAGTGTCCTCAACTAAGTCCAGACTACGAATCCTGCCTCTAACAATTCAATAAACAAAATATTAATGAGAATTTACTAAGCACGTTCTATGTGTTAGGCACTGGGGATGCGAAGACAAAAATGAGAGTTCCTGTCCTCATGGAGCCGACATTCTACCATGTACACATATAGGAAAATATAAAGTAAGTTCAATGTGGTTTCTTGTGAAGTGAGAGCACTAATAAGGAGGAAATCAGGAAAGGCCTTTTGTAGAAAGCTCTGTTTCAGCTGAGTCAGTAGGACTGAAATTCCAGGAGTCAAAGACGAGTTCTGGGTAACCTGTGTGAAGTCTGAAGGGGTAACAATTCACTGTGTCTCTCTGAAACAGAACTTTCCCATCTGTAGAATGAGAACAAATATATCTATATTCCCTTCTCTCCCAAGACTGCTTTGGAAGGGGAAAGGGTTTGAAAAGCATTTTGTAGATGTTCAAGTCTCGAGTGTCGGCTATTATTATTTCAACCTGTAGGGAAGACTCTAGTGGCATTTTGAAGGGCCCCATCCTTGCCAATTCTGTCTGAAAGCTTTATGAATGACTGAAATGAAGAGAGAGATGGCACGTCTACTGAGTGTGCAGAGAACATGGACATGGGAGAGGTTGCTAACATGGTGAGGATGGTTTCAGAATCCCCAAAAATCTCACTCAGGAGGCTGAAATGCCATGCCAAATCAAAGCTGGCAGAGTTAAATAGGGATAAATATAAAGTCTTGCAATTGAGTTAAAATATATCAACATCACAATAATTAACAAGAACAAAGATTTAGAACTGGAAGGGAGCGTAGAGGTCATTGAGCCCAACCCTCTCATTTTGTAGAAGAGGGCAAGTGAAGGTGCCCAGCGTCATACAGCAAATAATGTCGGGGGAAGGATTCTGAATCAGGACTCCAAGTCCAACACTTTATTTATCATGCTACCACAATTACACAAACAGAGGAGGTGTGAAGACATAGCTAGATGGTATTTTATATGGAAAAAAAGTTTTCCTCAGTTTTCTCATCTATAAAATGGGATAAAGTGGATAAAGTGCCATGGGGCAGTCATCCAAAAAGCATATTTGTAAAATATAATTACTAGTTTTCAGTACTGTGGAAATGTTGTTTAGTTGTTTTTCAGCTGTGTTCAAATCTTCATGATCCCATTTTGGGTTTTCTTGGCAGAGGTACTGGAGTGGTTTGCCATTTCCTTTTCTAGCTCATTTTACAGATGAGGAAACTGAGGCAAACAGGGTGAAGTGACTTGCCCAGGGTCACACAACTACGAAGTATCTGAGGCTGGATTTGAATTCCTGAAGATAAGTCTTCCTGACTCCAGGCCTGGTGCTCTATCCACGGTACTACCTAGCTGCCCACAATGTGAATTCATATAATGTGACCACTTCAGTGGTTTCATTATTTGTACTAATCCTGTTCCTCGTTATATTGCTTTAGGCCGTAGTCATACAAGAAAAGGATTAGGAACTAGGATGGTTCAATTCCCCTGTCCTTTGAATTGGTCAGACTCCCTCAGAGGGAAAGAGAGACATCTGGTCATGGATAGAGAGCTGGCTATAGTCAGGAAGATCTAGGTTCAAGCCTCTACATACTGTCATGATGACCTTAGACTAATGGCCCAGGACAATTCTCTATGAATTTAAATCGCAGAGAAGGTGCAAACTTGCCTTGTCCAAGGGAGTTCATCACTAGGACCTTTCTACACTGATGCAATCCCATGTTCAGTCAAACAGAAAACAAAAAGCGTTCAAACAAAACCCCTATCGTGCCGAGTTTTATTCTGGATGCCACATTTTAAAATGAATGTCAGCAAACTGGAACAAAAAGCCTCAATCATGATAGGTACTTAATAAGTGGTTCTGGTTTGGTTGACTGGTAGAAGGAGTTTCCACACTGGGAATTCTTTACACTAATGAAATCAGAGGTCCAGAACTTACTGTCTACCACACAAAGTCAACTAATTAAAACCTATTCACTATACCTTAAGAAAAAAATTCAGTTAAAGCAGATAAACAGGTGGACAATCTGAAACCATTGTGATCATAATTATAGGCTTTAGGTAGGAAATACAGGGAAAATAAACAAATAAGGATGGTGTTAACCAGAGCACCCCTCTGTGAGGTAGGTGCTGTATTACCCAATGGGAGTGCCACATCCGCAAGGGCCAAGATAATTCATTACAATTAGAGTGATCCTAGGGAGCACCAAAGGGAGAAATAATGATCGGCCACTTGGTAGAAAATTGGGTTTCGTTTGCAATTGTAACTGAGCTCGTTATAGATACACAGTACCACTCGCCCAGGGAGAAATTACTCATTTTTCACTTTATGATAATTGTCAAATTAAACTGGCTAGAATAACAACAGATGATGAAAAATGGCTGAATTATTTTTATACAGCTGGTGGTGCCGGGGAGGTATTTGCCTATGGTATGTGAAATTTGTTAATAAGGTAGTTTTCACACAGTGGGTAACTCCGAAGCTATTTTTCCCAACAATACCTTACCTGCTGCCAGATGGGTTCTATTCTATTTAAGTCTTCCTGAAATCCCGAGAGATTCAACCGAGACTTCATTTGGTACAAGTCCTTAAATACCAAAGTCCTGGACTCATTCAGTCAACAATCATTTATCAAACACTCTGTGTTATCACACTGTCATCATCACCAGGAATACAAGTATAGGCAAAACCAGGCCCAGCCCTCAAGGAGCTAATGCCATACTGAGGAAGATGAAATGTGCGTTACTGCATCCATACAAAATATCTAGAAGGTCCCAAAAGTCTTAGTGCAGCTTCTGTTGTTGTTTCAGTTGTGTCTGACTCTTGGTGACCCCGTTTGGGGTTTTCTTGGCAGAGATACTGCCAAGTATCTGAAGCAATTAGTGGGAAAGACCCCCTCCATGTCCCTTCACTCTGTTCCACCTCCCCCCTCCTTTGTCCCGGTGGCTCCATATGCCTGAAACCCACTTCCTCCTCATATCCAACTGCTGGATTCCTTAGCTTTCTGGCTCAGCTCAGCTACCACCTCCAGAAAGAAGCGTTTCCTGATTTCTCGCTCAGTTGTTAATCTCTTTAACCTTTAATAAAGCTTAAAGCTTCACTAGGCATCTAGGTGACACAGTGCTGGGTCTGGAGTCAAGAAGATTTGAGTTCAAATTCAGCTTACGAGTTATGTGACTTTTGCCAAGTCACTTAACTGCAGGTCTGACTCAGTTTATCCACTTGTAAAATAGGGATAAAAATAGTTGTGAGGGTCATATTGGTTCGATCAGTCAGATACACTGTACCTTGACCCCAATATAGTGATGCCATTTTGGTCCTCTTTGAGAATGAAGGACAACAACCAATCAGCACCATGCTTGGCACATGAATTTTCTTATACTTGCAAAGATGTTATGCATGTTTACATGCATATCTGCAAAGACTCTCACTTCAATGAGTATTGATTGGAGGCTCACAAATGCCAGTATGTTTCCTTCTACTTATCTAGAGAAGTAAGATCTTCAGCAATCACTCTATCTCAAAGTACTTTAATTCAAAGACTTCAATGGAAAAAGTCAATGTGTTGCTTGTGATGACCTGGGTAATTAGTGCTCCTCTTTCTCCACACAGTGCCAAATTGATTCCTCAGTGGTCACTCCTAGCTCACTGCTGAGTAATTGAATGGACCAGCATCGAGTTTCTCCAATTTGGTCATTAAGATGACAGAAAGAAAATGGGCTTTGTTTTGTTACATTAACTGTTGTGATGTCTAACCACGTTTGTTCTGATGAACTGCTCTGTGCCTGACTGTCCAGACAACTGAAAAGACTCACTTGTCTTCAAGAAGGTTGATGCTCCATATGTATGGACAGAGAAAGGACCTTTGCTAGTGACCATGCAGCCAAACCAGATTGAAACTCTATTTCCAACAGCTCAGCACTAAGCATACTGGATCTCACATCTCTGTCTTTCAGCTCATATTACCTCATATTACCATATTTATCTCAGGAGGTTTTTCTGAAAGCTACACTTTGCTATGCACAATCCTCGGATCATAGGGCACAGGTCTAGAGCTGGGAGCGACCAAGGTTGAGTCCAACCCCTTGATTTTATAGATGAGGCCTAGAGAAGGGACTTCCCCCAGGTAACACATATTAAATCCCAGAGCCAGGCTTTGAACACAAGTCTGAACCAAGCTGCAACCACCAATCTACCGTGTTCCTGGCTTCCTGCCTTTCAGTGAAGCCCTTTTGAAGGCTGTGGAAGATGCATGTCATGTTTCAAAGAGAAACGGTTCCTTTCCATCCCTCGTTTTTCCTTTAAAGGCATCAGTGTCACCTGAGTGCTTCCTGTGTGACAGTGGGTTATCATTTGGGAAGAAAGAAAGCCATAGAAGTCTGTGACTCCCACCAAGGAGCAAGTAGTGCTGTTGGTCAGCTATGGTAAGTTGTGTCTGACCCTCTGTGACCTTATTTGGGGTTTTCTTAGCAAAATTACTCGAGTTGTTTGCCATTTCTTCCTCTAGCTCATTTTATAGATAAAGAAACTGACCCAAAAAGGGTTAAGTGACTTGCCCAAGGTCACCAAGCTAGCAAAGTGTCTGAGGCCAGATTTGAACTCAGGAGGAAGAAGCGTCATGACTCCAGGCCCAGTGCTCTGTACACTATGGCACCACCTAACTGCCCATTCTGTTCTACAAGGAAATGCTAACATTTGGGGGAAAAGGAAAGCTAAGAACTCCTCAATTTGGTCTGGTTGAATTCAATTCAGGCTTTATTAAGAGACAGCAAAACCTAGCCCATTGGGGTTAACTTTAATACCAAAGGGAGCCAGTTAGGACAGAATGACCACTGTAGGCGTCATACTCACTTAGAAAACTACATTATAACATTATCTACCTTCTACTGTATTTTTATTTATTTCATTTAATATTTCCATTGTATTTTAATCTGGTTCCCTGCAGGACTTGAGTGTTGCAGGATTGTTTGATACCTCTGGCCTAGAGTACTGAGGGCTGGGTTTGGAATCAAGAACTCAGGATGCACCTAACCCTTGATCAGATGCACATGGTAGAAGGTAGAAGGGATCCCTGAGGGCATCCAGCTACCCTCATCTCTCTCCCACTGTATTATTGAAGAAATTGATATTTAGAGACTGGAGGGGACCTTCACATGGTCTGACAGGTGAATAAAAGCCTTTTTCCAGTATCATGAAGTTTTCTTGACAACTGACTCTCACCCTAACCCAATTCTATTCTCTGAACCAAGGTAACTCCCTGAGACCACTAAATCATGAAGAAATTGTGACGTAGCCTTAGCAGAGACAATTTCCCACACTGACAAATTTCCTATATGTGTTAGGCACTGTGCAAAGCCCTAGGGAGATATACACACATATGTATGGACTATCTGTGATTTTCTTCACACAGGTAAATCACAGGTGATGGAACTCTCTATCAGTGCAGGTTAGCACCTTGTCTTAGAGGAAACCCGAGGCATTGAAGGGTGAAATGATGTGCCCAGGGTCCCAGTCCCAATGTATATTAGAGACAAGACTTGAAGCTAGGTTTTTGTGACTTTGAGGCCAACTCACTATGAGATCTGGCTTTCTTATGCATATGTGAATTTGCTCTCAAGGAGCTTACATTCTAGGTAGTGGTGGGGATAACTTGCAAACATCCTGATAGAAGGGATAACATGCGAAGTTCAAAAGAGAAATGCAGACAAAAGATTTTGAGCATTTGTGTGTGGAGGTTGTCATGGGAAAGTTGGGAAGTGGCCAAGATTTGCACCAATGGGAGGATTGTGAGCAGACTGGGAAATAATGGTGATAGCAGGGAACCATGGGGAAGGGTATGAGCAAAGGGACAGAGATGAGAGGAGTTGAGGAGAAAGGCATCTGAACTGGTCAAGTTCAATTTGGTTGGAGTATAGAACATACCAAAGGGAACACAAAGATATTTAGCTAGAAAATCAGATTGGAGCCAGGCTGTGGATGGAATCAGTGGAAAAACTGTACTGTTGGTGTGTGTGTGTGTGTGTGTGTGTGTGTGTGTGTGTGTGTGTGTGTGTGTGTGTTGGTGTCAGAGGACATATGTTCAAATCCTGCTTCTGATACTTACAACCTGTGAGATCTTACAGGCATGCTAATTAACAGGAGTGACAACAACAGTACTTAAACAGCATTTTAAGGTTTGCAAAGTGCATATATTCTTAATATATTGCATATATTCTCCATATATGCCATCTCACTTGATCCCATTATTTGTGATCTCATTTTATCTCATTATTTCCTTTCATCATACAGATGGGGAAACTGAGGCCAACACTTGCCTGTGATCATGCAGGCAAATGGGAGGCAGGACTCAAATTCAGGTCTTCCTTGTCAGCATTCTACCCACCATGCCACACATAATCTCCTTTACCTTTAGTTTCATTTTCTATAAAATGGAGATGCTGGACTAGACCTCTGACATCTCTTTTAATGATGTAATTAATGATTAATAAGATGTCTCTATGGTTTTATTACCTCCTTGGGCATCAGTTTTTTCATTTGTAAAAAGGGGATGCTGGACCCACAAACCTCTGAGACCCAGCTCTAGAGCTATGATCCCAAGTCTCTTTCTGTCTCTGGCCCTTAGTTTCCTCATCTGTAAAATGAGGGATTTAGACTCGATAGGCTCTGAGTGCCTAGTTGTATTTACATCTGTGGTCCTGTGATATCTGACTTCCAGGTTCAGGTGTTGCCAGTGTAACTTATACAGTTGACAGTGAGGTGCCCCTAAAGGCTCCCAATAAAGGAGAGAGGCAATTAAAGTGTTTTCAGGAGATTGAGTTAGCATTATGAAGGGAAGATTAAGTAGGGGACTATGGGACTTAGAAATGGAAGGAGCTCCAGTAATCATCCAAGCTGATCCTCAGTCATATAAAGGAGGAAACTGAGGCAGAGAGTGGTAAAGCAACTCAGCCACGGTCACAAGCATTAGAGGTGGGATGTGAACCTAGCATCTTTAATATTTCCTAGTTGTATTGCAATCTGATTCCCTGCAGCATTTTGGAGAGTTGCAGCATTGTTTGATACCACTGGCCTAGAGTACTGAGAGCTAGATGATCCTAACCCTTGATCAGATGCACAGGTAGAAGGGATTCCTGAGGCCACCTAGCTACCCACATCTCTCTCTCACTGTAGTGTTGAAGAAACTGATATTTAGGGACTTGAGGGGACTTGCCCATTCCAACTTCAGCAGTAAAGCGCGTGCCAATTCTATAGTGTTTTTCCTAAGAGGTGGTCACACATTTCTTGCTAAAATTCTATTCTGCCTTCCTTGCTAGCATCTCTTGTTCTCTCATGTGGAGCTGCAAGCCAGGGGTCACCCCCCCCCCCCACACACACACTCTGCAAAGGGTTTTAGAACACAAGGAACCAGATGTGCAATACATGCCTTGTGACAAGCTGGCTTCAGCATCCCCTACCTGCTTACTTATAAATAGTATTGACATTTTAAAATGTCTCCAGAAACCTCAGCCAAAACTCAGGAGAAAAGAACTTTTCAGACTAGATTGTTGCATAATTAAAACCAATCGGCACGGAACATGGCATGTGGCACATAGTAGGTGATTAATAAATGCTTGCTGAGTAAATGAGCAAGTATTAAGCACCTATGAAGGTCAAGGCATCATGTTAGGCACTGGGGATACAGAGACAAAATGAAAAATCTCACCTGCCCTTAATGGACTTACATTCTAATGGATGGGGACACAACATGTAAACAGGTAAATAAAGAAAAGATAATTGGTCTTGATGACTAGAGAAATTCAAGAAAGACCCTCCTCAGGAAATGGTGCCAGAATTAAGCTTTAAAAGAGGTAAACAATTCCGAAAGGTGGAGGTGAGAAGGGAGTGCCTTCCAGGCATGAGGGACAGCCAGGACAAAGGCAAGGGGAGATAAAATATGTGTTTAAAGAGAGTAATGCCAATAGGCCAGACCATGATTTTAAATGACCCTAGAGGTATGACCAGCCAGAGGTATCTTCTGTACCTTGTTAACCTGTTATAGAAAGCCCCCAATAATGTGATTATGTTTCATAAAGTATCCTCTGTGTAGCCTGTCCGTATATAATTGTTTATATGTTATCTCCCCCATTAGACAGTGAACTTTTTGAGGGAAGGAACTGTCTTTTGCCTCTTTGTATCTGTAGGTCTTAGCACAGAGCCTGGCCCTTAATAAATGTTTATTGATTGATAGATAACATTTTTTTAAAGGAGAGAATGTGACCCTTCCCTTCAGCAGCTAGTCCAGGGTTTGCCCAGAACTTAGACCAGGGTACACATGTATTTAGTGTTCAATACATATTAGTCAATTGGTCTTCTTAATTTCTATGAGCCAGATTGGGATATGCTCTCCTTTTAGGTCAGAATCACAATGTCAAAAGACATTTAGTAAGCAAATATCTCTGTGGAATTAGGTCTACTTCATAATATTATGTTATATACACATACTTTTATAATTACGTATTATAGTCACAAATAATATAAATATATCATGATTAAATATTAATACATTATATTAATATAGCAATACTACATTATTATATATTAATATAGTGATCCTTTATTTTAATATGTTAATAATTAATGTAATAATATAAAACATCTCCCTAGAAAAATGTAAGCCCCCTGAGGGCAGGTACAATTTCAGCTGTCATTGTATATTCCTAGCACTTAATGAAGTGTTGGGCACATAACAAGTGCTGAGTAAATTCTCTTTGAGTCAAACTGAATCAGTTAAAAACCGCCAGTTCACAGGATTATAAATCGAAAGGAGAGAAGGAACCTTTAGAAATGATCAAGTTGAATACTATCATTTGACAGATAATGAAATGGAGGCTGAGAAGGTGACCTGCCTAGTCCCATAGACAGTACCTGCCTGAGGCAGATTTTGAATTCAGGTCTTCCTAACCTTGATTCCAGCACTCTGTCCACTACACCACCTGGATGAGCTCCATGTATCTGTAAATAGAGAGGTCTACATTTCAAGACATAATGTTAAGTACTAGACTGTAAGTAAAAAGCCGTGATGAAAAAAAGGCTCACAAATGATCCTTCATTTACAACAGGAATGCTTCTGCTCACCCAGCAGGGGGCTCAGGGTTTGGACTTGTCTTTTTAGGAGGCTATTAGTGTGGTGCTGGGTCAGACCCTCTCTCACCTGGTACCTGCTGTGAAAAAGTCATGTATTTATGACAATTACCTAAGGTAAGGTTGTCATCTATGGCCAAGGGAATAACATCAGCTTCTGTTTGTATAACTTTTTATAATTACAAAACACTCTCCAGACATGATTTTTTTTTTTTACTACCCCTGTGATTTCACTGTTGAAATGAACATCTCAGTGAGGAAACTCCCTTTACAAATTAATTTTGCCTTTCCTCAAATCCCAAGAACTTAGCACAGTACCTTTAAGCTTGCTAACAATAGCTAACATTCCTGGAGGGCTTTGAGATTAGCAAAACACTTTACAAATATTATCTCATTTGATCCTCACAACAACCCTGGAAGGCAATGAGATTGTTCTCTCCATCTGACAGATGAGGAAACTGAGGCACAAAAAGGTTAAGTGAATTGTCCAGGGTCTGCTACTACCTGTGTGAGGCAGCATTTGGACCCAAATTTGGCCTCCAAAGCCACATCCCTGCTTTGCAACTAAGTTATCTTAGGGAGTTGCCTGAAGCCCTGAAAAGTTAAATAACTTGCCCAGGGTCACATAGATGTTCCTCCTCTTTATTTTATATTAGTGTCACAGCATCTCTCTGAGGGAGGCAGTTTAAATATTACTATCCTCAGCATACAGTAGGAACTTTCATGAAGACTTCCCCCAGCCAAATAGGCAAATGAGGACAATTTATTCCTAGAGACATGGAGGCAGTGGAGACTTGGACAACAAGGTCACCCCTGCATCCAGGCATCTTGACTTGTCTTGCCACTGGACTTCAACGACTGATGAGAGAGTGAGGCTGACAACTTTGTGAGACTCTGCCTCGCTTAAATCCAATTACTGCACGAGTCAAAAGTCACATCACCTGTGACATCATTGGTCCTCTTCAAAAACGAAGGGCGAACAACCCTTGATGGACTGGGTTCCAATCCTGCCTATGACATTTGCTGGTAGGGTGACCTTGGGACAAGTCACTTAACCTTACCTGACCATCAGTCATGAGACTGGACTGGGTGGTTTCTGGGGTTTTTTTGAGATCCACCTTTATGACCCCATGACCTGCATCTCACAGATGGGAAAGTGAAGCTCAGAGCTTTGCCCAAGGCTATATACCAAAAACATGGCAAAGCTGAGACTCGGCCTCAGTTTCCTTATCTGTAAAATAAAGAATGGCACCTACCTCATAGAGTGTATTTAATATATGCATGTATATATATCTATAAATATTCAATGCATGTATAGACAGACATACACATGTGAGTAAACATACATAAAACATGTATGTACGTATGCACATATGTACAATATACACGTGCATGTATATAATACATCTTGCAAGCTTTAAAGCACTGGATAATTATGACTATGACATTATATACTTTCCTATGAGAAGCCAGTCAGCCCACGTGGACATTGATGCCGTCACCTTGGCCTCTTGTCCCCAAATAAGTCTCTATGCCTTTGCAATGCCTTCCCTATGCCTGGGATGTTCTCCCTCCTCCTCTCTGTTTCATAGACTCCCTTTCTTCCTTCAAGATCCAGCTCAAGCACCATTTTCTGCATGCAACCTTTCTATGTGTTTATTTATTTTTTGCCTTTTGGAGGGCAATTGGGGTTAAGTGACTTGCCCAAGGTCACAGGCTAGTTTTTGTGTTAAGTGTCTGAAGCTGAATTTGAACTCAGGTCCTTCTGACTCCAGGGCCAGTGCTCTATTCACTGTGCCACCTAGCCGCCTCATGTGTTGTTTTTTTTTTTTTATTTTTAATTTTGGAGGCACTGGGGGTTAAGTGAATTGTCCAGGGTCACAAGGTGTGTATGTGTTGATATATGTACTTGTCTTGACCATCAGAATATAAGCTCCTTTTTTCATTTTTGTCTCTGTACTTCTAGTGCCTAACATAGAGCCTGGCATCAATCAGTGTTTATCAATTGAATAAATATCCTAAATGCAAATTTAGATAAAGAGAATCTAATATAGTTTTGATGGCTATTTTTCTTCAAACTGAGGGTGGCTTCCTTTCACCCAATTACATGTACACGGTATGTAAGAATAATTTCACAGAAGGACCTCAACTGCTTAAAATAGGCCAGAAAAAATGCTTCAACAGTTCCGTGGTTTTTAAAGTCTTTCATAACCTAGCCCCTTCCTGCCCTTCCATTCTTCTTACTCCTTTCTCTCCTCCAAATATGTTTTTCCTAAAAAAAAAAAAAAAGAACATGGCATAAAAGATATACTTGAGCAAGTTTCTGTGACTCAGATTCCTTATCTGTAAAGGGGACTTGCACATGTCCTGCCCATCTCAGAGAAGAATTCATAGAATCAGAAGAGCATCAATCTAGTCCTGAAAGGGACCTCCAAGGCCATCTAATCCAACAACAGCTTTTGAAAGATAAGGAAACTGGGGCGGCTAGGTGGTGCAGTGAGTAGAGCGTTGGCCCTGGAGTCAGAAGGACCTGAGTTTGGATCTGGTCTTAGACATTTAACACAAAAACTAGCCTGTGACCTTGGGCAAGTCACTTAACCCCAATTTCCCTCAAAAAAAAAGAAAGATAAGGAAACTGAGACTTAGAGAAGGGATCAACTTGCCCAAGGTTATAGAGGCAGCAAACATTAACTTGAGGTTGAATGTATTCTTTCTCAGAGACATGACTCACAGTGGTAGTCTTCCATAGGATACATCCATCCAAAGCTCAGCAAATCCTTTATAATAGCATGTATGGGAATACTCAAAGAAATTGTGATTTCATCATCAATGGAAACTCCTGGTCTGGTACTATTTCTACCAGAGGCAGATCCTAACCAGTCTTTGATTCAAAAGTGAAGGCTACGATGCAGTTGTGCCATGTTGCATGGTCAAGTGCTGCCAGAAACATGTTGGATTCATTACGTGTTTGATATCAAATTAATTTTTCATCACTGCATGTTCAGAAACCTTTTATTGTCAATTTTTTTTGTGACTCCACATGGGGTTAGGACCCATAGTTTAAGAAGTACTGAGTTAAATGGCTCGCTCGGAGGAGCTAGAAAGTGTCAGTGAACCCAGATCTTGACTTCAGTATTTTACTCCACTCTTGCCTTCATATAACACAACTATCATATAATAGAAATTATTTGTAATGCAGTAATGGAAACGGGACAACTAGCTATGGCATAGTAGACAGAGCTGGTTTTAAGGCCAAGAACATGGAGGTTGAAGTTCTATAGTAGACTGTGTGACCCTGGGCAAGTCAATTAATCTCTTTAAGGCTCAAGGCATCTCTGTAAGATGGTAAATATTAGTAGAGTTCCCTCATTGAGAATTTCATATACAAGCAAAATAACAGGGCCAATGCTAATCCCTTATGTTGTATTGATTAATTATGTAGTATGGCTACCATGAATCTACATTAAATCACACCACATTATTGTCTTATTAAAAAAAGTATTGGGAGACTATAAGTGTGAAATGCTGCATGTGCCATTAGACACTATAGAGTTGGGTCTGGTTCAAATTTTTCTTCCTAACAAGGCGTGATTCAATGGTAGGCATGTTGCAAAATGATTCTAATGTTAACAAAGACATAAATAAGTTATTAATTTGAAAAAAATCTGGTGTTTGTCAGTCCTGTGTGATACCATGACTGCTATATCTTTCTAACTAGAGAGGGGGTCACTGGCTAATGCTTCTCTTCAGTCCTCCTCTGGCATTTCAGTTGGGGTCCAGGAAACATTAATGAGGGTGACCAGAATAACCTTTAAGAGCCCAGCAGGACAGAGCTGAATGTAGCTAGGATTGAGAAAGAACAGGAAAGGAAGCATTCAAAGTACATTTTCTCCTTCCCCTTGAGGAGACAAGCAGGAAGAAACATCAACCAAATAAAGTTGTTATCAAAGAATGCCAACAAAATGACATATTTACTTCTGCCTACTTCAACCTGGTGGATCAAAAGAGAGATAAGAAATTTACTCTATAAGATGACAGCCTATCACTCAAGACAAAATGGGGTGCTATTAATCCATGGAGACTGCACATGTTTCATGCCAGCATCTTATTCATTGGCATTTTGCACAGTGCTAGGCACTCAGCACATACTTAATTCATAATGTTTGACAGATTGATTTCATGCAGAATTTCCTCTTAATCTTTTGGGTATTTAAGACAAGAACTGACATTGGAGGACATAATTCAGGAAGAAGAAATAGACAAGGCCACGCATCAAAAGGAATTCCAGGGGCCTGATATTAAAACAAGAGATTGGCTGTTAAGTAAAAAAATGAACCAAGTTGAACAGTTTAGATTTTTCTATGGTACAATACCTACAGAGAACCTTTGCTCTTTCTGGTTTATAGTTAAATATATGAGGGATAGGGAGAGTGGGAAATGGATGAGAATATAATAGTAATAGTAATAAATAATAATAATAGCTAACATTTAGATAGAGTTTTAAAGGGCTTGCAAAGTTCTTCACATATATTCTCTTATTTGATTCTCACAACAATCCTAAAAAGTTGGAGCTATTATTTTCCTCATTTTATAGATGAGGAAACTGAGACTGAGGTAGGTTAAGTGATTCAACCAGGTTCACACATATAATAAACATCAGAGGTAGGATTCAAATTCAGGTCTTTCAGGCTCCAAGTAAGGCTATATTCATTATGCCATCTAGAATAGCCTTAGATATGACAGAAAAGGATAAATGTTGGAGGGGAGGTGAGAAAATTGGGACACTAATGCACAGTTGGAATTTGTGAACTGGTCCAACCATTCTGCAGAATAATTTGAATCTATGCCCAAAGGGCAATCAAACTGTGTATACTCTTTGATATACCAATACCACTACTAGGTCTGTATCCCAAAGAGATCATATAAAAGGCAGAACGACCTATTTTTACAGAAATATTCATAGCAGCTCTTTTTGTAGTCACAAGGAATTAGAAATTGAAGGGATCCTAATCAGTTGGGAGAAGGCTGAACAAGTTGTGGTATGTGATTATAATGGAGTACTATTATGCTATAAGAAATGATGAGTAGGCTGCTTTCAGAAAAACCTGAAAAGACTTACATGAACTGATGCAAAGTGAGGTGAGCATAATCAGGAGAACATTGTACATAGTAACAGCAGTATTTTAAGAATAATCAACTGTGAATTACTTAGCTATTCTCAATAATACAATGATCCAAGACAATTCCAAAGGACTCATGATGAAAAATGCTACCAACATCCAGAGAAAGAACTGATGGGACTCTGAATGCAGATTGAAGCATACCATTTTCTACTTTCTTTACTTTTTGTTTTTTTTCCCTTTTGATCTGTTTCTTATTTTACAGCATGACTAATGTAGAAATATGTTTTACATGACTGAATATATATAACATATAAAATTGCTTACCATCTTAGGGAGGGAGAAGATGAGGAGAAAGGGAGAAAATTGGGAATTCAAAATTAAAAAAAATTAATGTTAAAATTGTCTTTACATGATATTGGGAAAAATAAGATATTAAAAACAGAAAAGCATCAGAGTTGAGAAACTTAGGTTCAAATCCTCTCAGACACTTTGTGACCCTGGGCAGGTTAACCTCTCTCAGTTTTAGTTTCCACATTTGTTAAAAAAGATATTCTTGAAACATTTCTCTTTGAAACTTTTTGTTCCATTTGACATCAGTCATGAAAAATTCCATCATAGAACAAGAATTAAAGTTGACCCAAAGAGTATTGATGAAGGCCATACAACAAATCACATCAAGAATGTCATTAGAGAGATGAAAAGACTAAAGGGAAAGTGGGCTGCTCCCATGGCAATGGGGGAACCAATGGATCTTTATGCTTGTCTCTCCAGTGCCTAGCACAATGCCCATATCAATGGCCACATAATGAGTTTTTTAGAAAATATGGACAAAAATTGGTTTGGGTGAGAGGCACAGATGGACTGTGATCTTTTTCCTGGGAAAGAGTACACATATTGATGAGATCACACAGCTATTCAGGTATCATTTCCACAAGAGCACAAGCATTTTGTAGGAGTATCCCATTCTCACTTTTTTAAGATGATGCACCATAAGATTTTGAGCCAATGAAAGAAGTGGCTGTTGTTAGATCTGAAGGTATGTGTGGGGGCATTAGGGGTGGGGAGGGCTTAGAGATCAATTTTACAGATGAGAAAACTGAAGTAAAAAAAAATAGTAGGGACCACATTCCTAACAAGTGATAACTCATTCTCTGCTTAAACATCTCTAATATGGGGAACTCACTACCTCCTGAGACATATCATTCTGCTTTTGAATACCTTGAATTGCTAGGAAGTTTGGTGGGGTTTTTTTTTGGGGGGAGTGGGTTTTTTTTAACACCAAACATAAGGTAACATTTCAACTTCTCCACCTACTGGGGCCAAGAATATCCTCTCACTGCAGATCATGAAATACTTCAAGATGGCTAGTCCTCCTAAATTTTCCCTTCCTCAGGCTAACTAGATACAGTTTCTTAACCAATCTGGGCAGCTTTGTGCTATCTAGAGTCTAATGAATGTGTGAGGAGCAAGAAGAACCTTTATTTCCTGGAGCCAAACACTAAGGACCTTTCTACCATTAACTACTGTTAAAGAGACTCACAATCCCTGTAGGCTTCCTGCATTTGAAACTAAAAGATCTCAGAGAGGAAGTTGTCTCCATCTGAAAAAGTAGTTTATTGACTAGAGTAATGGCCAACCCAGTCTGGTCTAGTCAATTTTATCTACAAAGTAATCAGTGGCCTTACTTTTTACATTAAGCACAGGCTGATCCTAGGGCAGGGATGGCCCCATCTTGTTAGAGCAAATTGACAAATGCAAACTAGCCTCTCAGGTAATAACATTGATTGGATGCTTACTGTGTGTGGAATCTTGACCTTCTCTACCAATGCGGGTCTGCCTCTGCTCTGCATCTTATAGACTGAGGACTTTGTTGATGTTCAGCCTTTTTCAGTCATGCCCAACTCTTCAGGCCCCCATTTGGGGTTTTCTTGACAAAGATACTGGAGTGGTTTGCCATTTCCTTCTTCATCTCATTTTACAGATGAGGAAACTGAGGCAGACAGATAGGATTAAATGATATGCCCAGAGTCATACAGCTAGTAAATGTCTGAGGCTAGATTTGGACTCAGGTTTTCTAGATTCTGGGTCTGGTATTCTATTCACTGTGCCACCTAGTTGCCCCAGGCTAAGGGCAGTTAGAGATTAAATCACTCATGGGTCACATGTTTAGTATCTGTCTGAGGGCAGGATTTGAACCCAGCCACATGTCTAGTATCTGTCTGAGGACAGGATTTGAACCCAGCCCTTTCAGATTCCAAGACTGAATTTCTAATATCTCATGCTAATGCTCAGCTTTTATGTAGCAGTTTACAACATATGTATTCTCTCGTTCTACCTGCACAATAAAATTGTGAGGTAGAGATAAGGCTGTAAAAGAAATACTGCTCTCCCCATTGCACAAATAAGGGAACAGCTCATGGCTGTATTCAGATCACACATTAAGTAGAGCTGGGATCCTTTGACTCTTCAACTGTACCCCAGCTATCTGCTTAATAGCAGCTGTGTCCTCTTCTCTACTTCCATGGGTTGTCTGGAGACTCACATGAGATAAGCCATGCCTAACACTCTTGAAACCATGTATCTCACCACAAAGACACCCTTGGTTATTACTAGAAAAGCCTTAAAGTGACACTGGAGCTATAATGAGCCTTCCTTCTGAGGACCAATATTCTTCTAAGACTTTAAATGGCCCAGCTGATGAAAAGAGGGCCCTTATGGATGTTTCAAATATTTCTTGTCTCGGTCTGTAAAGGAAAAGGTTTTTTTTTTTTTTTAAATCATGGGTAGATGAATTGACCCATTAGGATGTCTTTATAAGTCAGTCAGTCAACAGCCAACAAGCTTTTATTAAACACTTACTCTGTTGGGGTGGCTAGGTGGCTCAGTGAGTAAAGCGCCAGCCCTGGAGTCAGGAGGACCTGAGTTCAGATCCAGCTTCAGACACTTAACATACACGTGTGCGCGCGCGTGCGCACACACACACACACACACACACACACACACACACACACACACACACAAAAACACACAAAAACTAGCCGTGTGGGCAAGTTACTTAACCCCAATTACCCTCCAAAAAGGCAAAAAAACCAAACCAAAACAAACCACTTACTCTGTGCCAGATGGGGCCAGCTAGGATAGAACACTGGGCTTGAAGCCAGAGAGATCTGAGTTCAATTTCAACCTCAGACATTTACTAGCTGTGTGACCCTGAGCAAGTCACTTAACCCTGATGGCCTCAGTTTCCTCATTGGTAAAATGAGCTGGAGGAGACCATGGCAAACTACTCCAGTATCTTTGCAAAAAAAAACCCAAATGGGGTCAAGAAGAGTTAGAAATGAATGAAAACAACTGAAAATGTGCCAGATGCTGTGCTGAGCTCCAGGGTTACTTAAAAAAGGGAAAAACAGTCCTTGCCCTCAAGGAGTTCACATTCTAATTCGTGAGACAAACCTACAGAAATAGTTTATATATTCTGAATATATACAGGATAGGTGAAAGGTAAATTGAGAGGGAGGATACTAAAAGCTGTGAGGAAAGGCCTTCTGTAGAGGGAAGGAAGGAAGGAAAGAAGGAAGGAAGAAAGCAAGCAAGCTAGCAAGGAAGCAAGGAAGGAAGGAAAAGTGGGAGACAGATGAGGAGAGCATTCTAAGCACTGGGGAGCCGATCCACAGGCATAAGTCAGGACACTATGTGTTGTATGATAGCCAAAGTCAGAAGGTCAGCTTTGCTGCATCATGAGGGCAGAACAGGGTACAAGGAACAAAAGGAGGGAAGGAGTCACATGGTAAAGGGTTTTTTCAAGGTCAACCAGAACATCCTAAATGAAATGATTTTTGTGCTGAAAGCATCTGTAATTTCACTGATGTGAGCACTGCTACATGTCACAGCCCTTCAAAAGTTGTAGTTGCTCAAAAAATTAATCATCCTGCACTATCAATGGTAATAATAATAATAATAATAGCAATAATAAGGATCAGGTGATTGCTATCAGAAATGACAGAAGGGTGAGCCTTAAAGAGCTCGGATCCACCGACCGAGGCAGATTTTGCAAAGGAATGTTTTAAGTTGTGCAACACATCACTGCAGACTGGGAAAATTGAGCATCTGCTGAACAACCAGCAAGACATGACCTGGGGCTTAGAGATGTGGCTCAGAAGCTTCTCCCAACCTCTTCTGATCCTCTGCCTCCAGATGCAGGGAGCTGTGGCTGTGGGTCTGGATGACAATTTCCAGAAGTTCACATAGCTCCTCTCTGAAAGCTTTGCCCCTGCTTGTGAGAGTTCATTTGTATTCAACAGAATTTATTAGGAACCTACTCTGTGCTGTTCTAGGCACTAGGGAAATAAACATAAAAATGATGAAGTTACATTTTCCTGGGGAAGGGAGATATGGTCTACGTAATAGCTCACTGTCTTTCACCATCATCGTATCCTTGGAGCCAGCTCAGGCCCTGACACACAGTAGGTGCTTACAAAATGCTTGTTTGACTAACAGGTTACAAATTTTCACAATGCAAATACAGACTTCAAAATATCCCTGAGAACTTAACAGATAATAAGCTAGACTGGAACTGCAGCTTTATCACAGATAAACCCCCATAAAAGTCTAGACAATGGTCTAGATGAAACATTAAGCCATAAATTCATAACCGTAACCTTAAACTAGCTAGGTGGATCAGTGGATGGAGGACTGGGTCTGGTGTCAGAAAGACCCGAGTTCAACTCCAGCCTCAGATACTTATGAGCTGTGTGACTCTGGGCAAATCACTTAGCTTTTCTCAGCCTCAGTTTCCCAATCTGTAAAATGAAGATAATAACAGCCCCTACTTGTCAGGGTTGTGAGGATCAAATGAAATATTTGTAAAGAGCTTTCAAACCTTAAAGCATTATGTAAATTCTAGCTATTATTAATTAATAGTATTGGAACTTATAGAACAGAGACTTTTATTCAAATATTTTCATTCAAAAAGCATTCATTTTAATCTACCTACACAATAGTCCACAGAACATTAAATATAAAAGGATGTGATAGCCACCTGTCTCAGGACCATTTCTATCTGAACCCCAGCAAATTGTATGAAAGGGATAAGATAGCAATAGGCAATAATAAATTATATTTCTATAGGTTTACAAAGCACCTCACATACACTGTCCCATTTGCTTTTCAAAGCTGCCATGTGAAATAGGTAGTATTATCATTTCCATTTTATTTATGAGGAAATTGATAAGGGCTAAGTGACTTGCTAAGTACTATGAAATATCTGAGGAAGGACTCAAACCTAGTCAGCCCACTACACCACACTGTCTTGGGACCAGCCTTTCTAAACTTAGACTGACCCTTGAACAGATTTTATATGTGTGTGTGTGTGTGTGTGTGTGTGTGTATATCACTGATATGTATATAATGCCTTCCAAATAAGGTAGGTATTCTAATAGCATGGTCATTGAGAACCCCAGGATCAACTCCATATGAAATGGAGTAGCAAAGAAATATTTTCATGAAAGTGACAGTATCACAAGATACTATAATATGAAAACCTAGATAGAGTAGGCTACAGTTTCTTTCTTTTTTATCTGGATCACAAAATTTCCTAGTTCTAAGAGTAGTATAGCACAGATGGTCATTTCCTACCCACTTACCACTGTATATTACATGGGATCCATCCAGATAATGATGATAATCATATCTAATGTTTATAGAGTACTTACTATGTGCCAAGTACTGTGCTAAGTGCTTTGTAATTATTATCTCATCTGATCCTCACAACAACCCTGGGAGGCGGGTGCTATTATTATCCCCATTTTATAGATGAGGAAACTGAGGCAAAAAAAGATTTAGTAACTTGCCCAGAGTCACACAGCCAGTAAATGTCTGAGGCTAGATTTGAACTTAGGTGTTTGTGATTCCAAGCCTACTGCCCTATCCACTAGCAGTCAGAGAAAGGGCAGTCATTAATAAATATTTATTGAGGACCTATTATGTGAAAGATGTGGGTTTATAAAGAGGTATGATTTCCTTCCATCAAGTAAAGTCAATCAACCATTGTAGCCAGGTTATGGTACCAATTCCTGAATTCTCCCCCACCCCCAAGGTCTATTTCTCTCTGGGTTGGGCTGACTTGCCTATACCACCTTCACCCAATTCAGCAGGTAAAAAAGGCTCCCCTGAAAATTGGGCTCATAGCACTATTCAGCTTTCAAAGACCCATGGTAACTGTGGTGTGAGGGAAGATGTAGTCTTCCTATTTGCCACTGTAGCTCCTGAGCCCCCACTGGCCTAGTTCTAATTCATAAAATATCAGTTACAATATCATCATTGCCTTTGCAGCATGAAACATTTACTCAATGATAAGACAAAAGCAAGAATAATCATACCATTTACTCAACAGAAGGTAAAATCTGGAATAATTGGAACTTCACAGTCCACCTGAAACTTGGGTCATGCTTTCCCACCAATGCCCATAATTTCTATACTAGGGAGTGGGCACACACAGAAACTTAGCAGTGAGGCACACGAGTAAGGTAACTTATGACTATGAACTGCATGCCTTGATGTTCTTGATTTCTTTTGTGAACAGTCAGTACCACATCATCTGCTGGTCAAAACAACTTCTTTGGTAGCTCTTCTCCAAATCCTTATAATTCTCTCTTTCTGAGGAAAGTAATTTTTCTGCTACTCTTTGGCTACTGAAGTACTGTCGAGCTCTTTTGGCACACAGCCACTCATGGCAGGGTTCTAAAAATGTGTTACGATCTTTTAGCAAAATTTGTCATCAATATACTCTTTTGGTGAAAAGCAGTTCCTTAAATCTAGAATCTGTCAACCTAAATAGATATGATTTTCTATGAGCTACGAGGGGCTTCCCCTTCTCAAGCCACTGAAAGCAGTAAAGTATGATATAGACATTCCATCTCTTAGGTGGTAGATGGCTGTAAAGTACAATAAGACCAAGTGGCTTTCACATCGCAGGATGTGATAGTTCCCATTTCCAATAATATCGCTCCTTGATCTAAAACCTGCTAGTTGGCTGTGCTCAGCTCCAGTTAGCTTCTATATTCTATCCCTTGTAAGTGGCTCCTCTCTTTGCCTTCTGTGTCTTCTAGCCTTGGCTTCACTCCTTGATTTACTTAAGGTTTCTGGATCATTTTCTTTAGGTCTCTGGGAAGAGCTCAATCTTGTATTTTCATGATCAGCCCACTTTGCTAATTGTGGAGTCTATGGGTGAAGTCTTTTGCTCTGCTTCTTCTCAATTCTTCTCTTTTATATCTGTAACTGGTATCCCTTTCCAGGTCATTGTCTCTTCACAAGTAGTAACCCATCTCTAACAGGTTAGAGTTCTAGGTTCTATTATATATAACACAAACAAACGACATAGAATTTTCCCATATTCCATAGCTGTGATTTCTAGTTTCTCAGTTATATTCCTCCAAACTCTGAAAACAGTCACATACAAATAAGTGGGTGGGTCACAATGCACTGTGGCCAGTCCTTTTGCCCGAGACCTCCTTTCAAACAGGTCCTCTCAGTAGATTAATCTCAGGGATTGCTTTCACTTAGTTCCTGAGAATGGCTTGTGCTTCTTCTCAAACATCTTTATTTGAGGGGTAGTGTTTTCTCTAAGGCTCAGTGTTTGAAAAACCACTCTTTTTCTGCCCCTTTCAGCAACCAAGATGTTCTCAAAACAAAGAGGGCAGTGTCTTACCCTAGCAATGTATTAAGTACCTACATACTAGGTACCAGAAATACAAGACAGTCAGGAAAGGCCCTTGGATAAGGGGACAGGAGCTGAGTCTTGATCAAGACAGTGGCTCCAAGAGGCAGAGGTGAGATGGGAGAACACTGGTGATAATTTGTGCAAAGGTATAGAGATGGGATGGGGTGCTGAGTTTGGGTGAGTAGGCCAGTAAGTGGATCATATATCACAATGAACCACATGTGATATATTGATAGTTGGAAGAGACCCCAGAGATCCAGTCCCATCGTCCCCTCATATTATAGATGTGGAACCTGAGTGAGATCACAAAGGTAGCCTGTGGCAGAGCTGGGATTGGAAGTGAGATCCTTTGGCTCAAAATCCTCCACTCCTTCATACTCTGCTCCATTATGAGTCCCCCAAGATCAATGATGGTCACTGAACTCTGTACACGCCTGGATTTTCTTTAGCTTTCTGCCTCATTTCCCTTAGACCTCTGGGAAGAGGACAATTCTGTATTTTCACGATCGGTCTACTTTGCTGCTCAACTAATTGTGGAGTCTAGTTTTGTAAAACATCTTGTTAGAAGCCATTCTTATTCATTTGAATTAATTTGGATCCTGAGGGAAATAAAGGCTTAATTCTAGCAGTGATTTTGGGCCTGACTCCAGGCCTTCTGACCCTACAACTAAGAACAGACAACAGACTTTCAAGCTATGAAAAACAACTTCAGTAGAATCTTTTAGCCACATGACAGCATAAGAACCCATGGCTTCAAAGAGAAATATTGTGAAAAGCATGCTGGTTTCTGGCAAGAAGAAAACCTTATTTTCCAGCTCTTATTAATAAGATTTTCTTTTGCAAAAAGGCTAACAATGTGTATATTTAAAAACCTGAGTGAATTCATCAACAATCTAATAATGTCAACAAATGAATTGAATTGTACTGTAATTCACAGCGGAGAGATTTTGGAAAACTTAAGGGCTCCAAACAAGCTATTATGAACGTTTTATGGAGAGTCAACACATGAATTGTGATTAATAATGAGTCAGAAGAGCTCTGAATGACAAGAAACAGAAAGGACTCATTAGTTAAGAGTATTTACTACCAAAAAAAAAATTTCATAATTTGGATCCTCATTAAATGTTTTCATTGTTAAGCAACAGGGAAGATTACAATTCTTATATATGTTATGTAAGATGCATTTTAATTATATAAATAGATGTCTTTAAGAGGTCTAACAGGTTTCTGTGGCAAAAGAATGAATCTGCTACTAATTACTAGTGTGACTTTGGAAAACTCAAACTCTCTGGCCTTTAGTTTCTCATCTGTAATAATAATAGCTTATGTTTACATAGCACCTTAAGGTTTGCAAAGTTCTTGGTACACATTTGTGAGGAAGGTGCTACTATCACCTTCATTTTGTAGGAGAGGAAACAGATTCAGAAAGTTCAACTGACTTGTCCAAAGTCTCATAGCTAATAAGTAATTTGGAGAGGATTTGAACTCAGGTCTTCCTGACTCTTAGTTCGACACTTTCTCAACTATGCCACTAAGCTGCCAGTCATCTGTTAAATGACAGGATGTGGCCAGACAGCCTCTTGGAATCCTCCCAGCTATTGTTGAGATCATCTACTGGTCAACTTGTGAATGATTCATTTTTCTCTCTACTTAAGTAGTCTGGTCCTCTGACAGCAGACGCTATCAACCAATAAGCATTTATTAAAACCGTACTGCATGCCAGGGACTGCTTTAGTCATTAGGGATATAAATACAAAAGCCTGTCTGTGGGGTTTGCATTTTACCAGAATCCCATGGACATATTTCAGGGGGTCCACAGACTTAGATGGGAAAAATTACATCATTATCTTCTCTGATCTCTAACTATAATTCTAAGAAGTGGTCCCTAGGCTTCACCAGAATGCCAAAGGGATACAGAACACAAAAAAGTTTAGGACACCTTCGTCTAGGGGAATATAACATGTTCAGTAAATGTAGGATGTAGACAATCTAGAAAACACAGAGGTATAGGGATTGACCGAAAAATGGCCTTAGACACCTACTGGCTATGTGACCTGGGCAAGTCACTTAACCCAATTTGCCTCAGTTTCCTCATCTGTAAAATGAGCTGGAAAAGGAAATGGCAAACCACTCCAGTATCTTTGCCAAGAAAACTTCAAAATGGGGTCATGAAGAGTCAGAAATGACTAAAACGACTGAACAACCACAACATAGGAGAAAAGCATTTAACAGCCAGGGGAATCAGGAGAGATCTGTTTTTTAAGACCATTCATACTCTGAAGCTTTTTCAGCTTGTCAGGACCTAAGAAAATTGGTGCTTCACTGATGTAGCCTCTAAGAATGCAGAATCTTCTCTCTGTCTCAATGACGGATCAGAGGGGAAGTCTGATAAAATAGTTACCTCTAGAAATATACACTATTTGGCCTCAAAGGGCAGAACTGAAAGTTATGGGACATTGTATTAAGGTAAATTTAAGCCTGATATTAGAAATAAAGGGTAGTTATATATGTGATCCAGTTGATAGAGCAATGGACTCTTATCAGAAATTAGAATCAGAAAGACTCATCTTCCTAAGTTCAAATCCTGCCTCAGACACTTACTGTGAGTCCCTGGGCGACTCACTTAACCCTGTTTGCCTCAGTTTCCTCATCTGGAGAAGGAAATGGCAAAGCACTCCAGCATCTCTGCCAAGAAAACCCCAAATGGGGTCATGAAGAGGCGGGCATGACTGAAATGACAGAAGAACAACAAAATAAGAAATAAACCACGGTCCTATCAGTTAGAGCTGTCCAAAAATGGGAAAAGGCTGCCTCGGGAGGTAGAAGTTTGCTATTCACTGATGACCTTGAAGCAGGAGATTTTGATCATTCCTTTTGGGTTATGTTGTAGGCGGGAATTCTTGTTCAGAGATGGGTTAGAGATGGTTTCTGAGATTCCAACCCTGAGATTCTGTGAAGTATCTACTTTTTGTTAAGCAGAAAGGCATACAATTCTGAATTAGTAAAAGTCAGAAATAATTAATTTCCAGGAATTTTTTTTCAGGGTCTTACAAGCATGAGATAAATCCAGTTAGATTCATTTAGTTTTTTTAAACAAAGGGCTCAAATCCTTTAGATTTGCCTCAAAAAGGCAGTTAGGCTAGATGTCAGGAAGAAAATGCTTAGCAATGGAAGAGGAATGGGCTGTCTTGATAGGAGGGAAGTTCCCCCTCCCTGGAGGTCTTCAGGAAGACAGCAGGTGACCACTTGGTCAGTCTGTCATTAAGGGGATTCTTTGGGGGTATGTTGGCTTCCTGGCCTGGAAAGTCTAAATCTGAACCTGCAAAGCCCTGACTTAGCTAGTCAGTCCTTAGCTTACAGTTGGTCCTTTCATATTCTGCATGACTACTGTCAGAAAAACAGGTGTGTCTATTTTGAAACACTTTCTTAGGGCAATGGACATCTTATTTGATTGACGAAAACAATTTCACACCAGTCATTTGAGCTCATGTCCTTTTTATAATGGTACTCAAAACACTAAACAGAATTGATCATGTGGAATAACGTCTTTAGAAATAAATACAAAAGGTTCAAACCATTTTTTGCCATCTGTTTCACATGGCATACTTCTTTAAAAAATTCTGAAAAAATATTCTTTTGACTTGGGCTGTTTTTCATAATCTAAAAGATTTCAAACAAAAGTGGTTCTCTCAATGCAGAAGAGCCTCCCACAAACCATCTCCTAATGTAAGAAACTTCAATCCATTCTGCACTCAGCTGCCATGGTGATTTTTCTGAACAAGTCACTCCCTCACTCAATGAACTCTTAATAGCTCCCTATTACTCCTGGAATACAAATCTAAACTTCCCTGTTTGGTATGTAAAACCCTGTATAATGTCATCCAGCCTCATTATACCTTTATGTACCCAAGGATTCGTTCAAATTGGCATTCTTCCTGCTCTGCATACCTGACAACCTGTCTCCTGTCTCTGTGCATTTGTACTGAGTGTACCCTCCCTCATCCCCATCTCCCCCAGCTTGGAATACATTTCTGTATCACCCATGTCTCTTAGAATTCCTAGTTCTCTCCTTTAAGGCCCAGCTTGGATATCATTTTCTATATGAAACCTTTGTCATTCTCTCCAATTCCACCCCTCCCAATTTTCTTGTATCTATTTGAAATGTATCTATATATGTATATTTTGTCTCCCCAGGCCAGATTGTAAGCTCACTGAGGGTAGGAAATGTTTTGCTGTTTCCCTTGTATTCCTAGCGTCTAATACAGTGCTTAGCACATAATAGGTCTTAATAAATGCTTATTGATTGAACAAAGAGATACAAATGCTATAAATGGAAGGATTTTTTAAAAAAGGGACCAAGAGGCCGAATGCATTTAAAACTGTCAAATATCTACCAAAGCAGAGATGCTAAGATATTGATTCACTATATTTGGATTCTGAGAAAATATGTAACCCATTTCTTATTCCCAGCAAGGTTTTACCCTCAGTTATCTAAGAGATCACCCTGGCAAGACAAGGACCCCTTGTGCTTTCTCAGAGAATACTAATTTGTCTTCATTAAATTGGTAGAGCAGACTGGAGCCATCACTTAAAATATGCACAAAACTGGGGGTGGGGGAGTGGAAGGAGAATATTAGACATCCAGCAAGAGGAAAGGAAAAAAGGAGACCTCATTGTCAATTGAGAAATGAAGGATCATTCTAGTTTAAAATTAGGCCAATTTCCTTTCATTGACCTAAGCATCTTTAAAGGAAAAGTGAGGTGAGGGGGCAGAAAGAACGGCATGCTAGAGATAAAAGGACTATTCAGAGATTCCTGGCAATTTGAAAGAGTCACCCAGAGATCTAGCCATCCTTCTTTTCACTCTCTCTCAGTAGGAAAGAAGCCAAGCTATTCTGGTAGAAGAGGAAGGACAGAAACCAGGCCACCAGGAGCCTTCTTTCATAATCTTTTAACATTGTTACTTAAGTCATAAGATCACTGATCTGGGGCTAGAAAGGACCTTTGAGGTAAATTAGTTCAGCCCGCTTCCCCATTTTCCAGGTGAGGAAACTGAGGCCCAGAGAAATGACTTGTTCAAGGTCACATAGTGATTGGCAGAGACAGAGAGACAGGGTTTGAACCCTGGTCTTCTAAACCCCAATCATTTGCCCTAATTCTTCCACTGTTAAAAGGGGGTGTTAACATGGACAGGAAAGATTTCATTCCGGTGTGGTACAAAAGAAGAGAGAAATTAATTTGGAGTCAGAAGACCTGTGTTTGAATCCTGCTTCTGACATGTACAACCTGTGAGACCTCAGGGACGTTACAAGAGCCTTGCTTTCCTCATCTACAACATGTAAGTGTTGAACCACATGACCTCTGGAATCTCCTGTTCTGAATCTATGATCTTACTACCGTGTGTGTGTGTGGGGGGGGGGGGGAGAACTGACCCCTTTGGAGTACACTTTCCTCCATAAAGATTAAACCAATTTAGTGCCTCTGAAAACACTAACAGGTTGCTACTTTAATAGTTCATAAATGCTTTTCTAATTGTTCCATATGGCTCCTTGGTCTATTTTTCTTGGATGAGAATTCTTGAGGGGTGGGAGGAGGAGTAAATGAATTCAGCAAATGACCAAAGATTAACTGTGATTATGGAGTTAATGTGATCAATTATCCACTGACAATGCAGAAAAGAAAATGACGTCTGCCCAGATGTTGGTCTCCAAAGGAGGGTGAGAGGGGGACAATCTTCCCAGAAAAGACGCATAATTATCTTTGATTCTAAGCTGATTTCCAGCCCAAAGTTATTCATAGACTCACAGAATTTGAAATCTGGAAGTGATCTCAGAGCTCATCTTATCCAACTCCTCCCTGCACGTTGGATATTTTAAAGATGAGGAAATTGTGGGTTCTAGAGGTTAAATGACTTACCCAAGGTCACACAGCTGCGTATAACAGCAGCCCATCTCCGGGCTCCCATCCCCTGCTCTTCATGTCACCAGTTACTATCATTCAAATGAAAGGGCATATGAAAGACTTTTGCCAATTAAAAAAATTTCATTTTGATATTACCTTTTGTATCCAAACCTATATCAAAACTAATCAGCTTCTCCTTCATAGCTTTGGCTTCTGAACTGCTCTCCTCTCCTGGCTTGTGTTTCTCTGACCTCTCTTGTCTTTAGCTTTTAGATGGCTCCTCATCTTGTTCTTTTCTCTGAAATGTATCTATGTGTCTGCCAATGTCCTGCCTGTAACTCTTCCCTTTTCTTTTTAGACCTTTCCCTGGGTGATCTCATCCAGTCTCATGGCCAGGAAGAGCTAAGCCACTCAGCTCCAAACTCCTTCCTTGGACCAGGATTCTTCACTTCATTCATCTGTCCTGCCACCACTTGTGGGTGCTCTTCTCCCATTCCCTTCCACTTCTTGCTCTGAGAATTGTGACCAAATCAACACCATCACAGCCTTTTTCTGGGATATTGACAATGGACTGCCCTATGGCTCCACTCAGTGTCTGTGATTCCTTAGGTCAAAACACCTTTCAGTGACCATCATTCCTTTATCAGAATGTAAGCAACTTGAGGGCAGAGACCATCCAAATTTGGCATTTGTATCCCTATGACTTAGCACAGTGCCTGACAGTCAAGAAGACTCTTCATTTTTAATTTCACTCATAACTACTTTGTAAGTGACTCCTAAATTGATACCTGTACTGTCAATCTCTTATCAGAGCTCCTGGACCATACTTACAGTCTCCCCTGGAATGGTCTGCCTGCACATCCTGCCAATCAGTACCTCCAACTCAACAAGTTCAAAACTGATGATATTCAACCCACCCATCCACATGCTTCCTCCACCTAAACCTCTCCATTTCTTTTGATGGCAATATCATCCTGATAGGCTCAAAACTTATTCTCTTCCTTCTCTCTCATGGAGTCAACTGACAAGCCTTGCCAAATCTGCCTCCACAGACTTTCATGAGTACCAGTCTTCCCATTCCCACCACAACCACCCAAATTCAGACCTTTGCTGCTTCTCTTGTTGGCCAATTTTTGTAGGATCATAGGATTGTAAGATTTCTTAGAGGCTATCAAGGCCAAACATCTCATTTTCCAAATGAGAAGATTGAAACACAGGATGATGGTGCTCAGGATCACACAGCTAGTAAGTGTCTGAGGCAGAATTTAAAGCCAGGGCATCTTTATTCCAAGGCTAGATCTCTTAACAACAATACTACACAGTCTCCATACCATAATTGTCTCCTGCCTCCAATATATCTTTGTAATGCTGCCTTGTAATTTTCTAGTTACTCTGGTGATACTCAGCTACTCAAAAACCTTCAATGTTTCACCACTGCCCATTGGATAAAATCTCTACTTCTGATCCTGGCATTAAAGAACTCCCACAATCTGACCCTTACCCATCTTTCTAGCCTTCTGTTATACCACTCCTACTGACATATTCTCTATTCCAGCCAAACTGGACTTCTTCCCACTTCCCCAGGCTCATCCTGCCCTCCCTTCTCTCCATGTCTTTGCTCACTCCAGCCTTGGCTAGTTAGAATGAATTCCCCTCATGTTCCAACCTTCTTCTCTCTAGACAAGGTCCAACAATGAAGCCACTTCTTCTATAAAACCTTCCATGAATCCATTACTGCAAATGATATCTCCCACAAATTTCCCATAACACTTTGTCTAGACCTCTCTCTCCTTTGTCCTGATCACTACCTACCTCGCAATAAGCCTGGGGTCAAGACCTAGCTCTACCATTTATTAGCATTGTGATCTTGGCAATGTTTCAGTTTCCTTTTTCCTAAAAGAATCAGGCAATAAACAAGCATTTAAAAAGCACCCTAATATGTGCCAGACTCTCTGCTAATTGCTGGGATATAAACACAAAGAATAAAAATGTTCCTTCCCTTAAGAAGCTTCCATTCTATCACGGGACACAAGTTGCAAAAAAATAAGAACACAGAGAATAAAAACAGATAGTAATGGAGGATGGGCACTGGTAATTGGAGAGGGAGGTAAAAAAAAGCCTTCATGTAGAGGGAATTATTTGATCTGAGTCTTGAAGGAAGAGTGGGTTTTCTATGAATACTTGGACATACTTGTACTGGCTTGGGTTGGATGTGAGGAGAATGCTGTCATGTGGCAAAGTATAAAAACTGTAGGATTTGGATCTGGACTACTCAGAAGACTTGGCTTTGAATCCTGGCTCTACCACTTTATGACCTGTACATTCCTTACCATAGTGCCTGGCACACAGAAGCTGCTTGATGTTTATTGACTATTGACTTCTTCTCTAGGGCTCAGTTTCCTCATCTGTAAAATGATGGGGGAGGAGAGGTTTGAAGCAGAAAATCTCCTTCTAGCTCCAAACCTCTGATTACATAAATTTTTCAAATGCAGGTCCTTTGTAATTTCTTGTCTTTATACCCCGAGTACCCAGCCTTAAAGCTTGCAGAGATTAGGCACTTAATAGATATTCATTGAATTGAACTGCATTTTCCCTTCAGAGCTATGTTCATGGATCTAGGTTATCACTGAGGCACACACTCCCTTAAAATGTTGCAGATGGCCACCCATCTATTCCTGCTCATTCTGAGTGACTCTTACCTATGGCCTCCCATAAATCCTTGAGAGGGGGCCCACCAGAGTGCTGGCTGGGTGGGCTTCCTTGAGATATCTTGAACAGCATCGAGCTGTCTACTCACCCCTGGATACCACCTCCTTTCCCAAGCAAGCCCCTTTCTTTTCCTTCACTTTCCTGGAATGGTTCCTTATTGAAAACACATTACAGACTACTCACAACAATTACACAGATCTCCATTGCCCCTTCAATTTTAAATCTTCAGAGACTGTGGCATTTTTAGTTTCTTAAAGTAAAGCTGGGACCATGTTAACACTAGGTTAAGAAAATCTTCGTTTTTAAAAAAAATGAGTTTTTTCTTTTAAAAATTCTCCTTTCTTCTTGATAACCTACAAGTTTGCTCTCACAATTGCTAACCTCATTTTCTACCTCCAATTGCAATGTGAGGTGAGAGTCTGGGCCAGTCTTCATTTCCCCCAAATCACTTTATTCCTCTTGCCACCTAATATTCTTTTGTTACGGTCATGATGTCTTAAAAAGTCTTTTTCTTCAAAGTAGAGCTGTTGACTTCATCCCAGCATCAATCGTTATTCATACAAGGACAGAGAAATGGAAAACCAATTTCCTCTATTCTTGCGTACACTCAGTATGTTCTCAGATGCATGACACAATGCCACAAGATAGAAAATGGCATGGCTGAGGCTGAAAGGAGGCATTTATACAAAATTCCCCCCTCCTTTTTTTGAACAGGATAACTTGGCCCAGAAAAGAAAGTTCAACTTGCCTTTCATTTGTAGAGACTGCAAAATATTAATAAGACCAAGGGTGGCAGTTCTGAAAATGACGTTTAATAATTCAACCTTTCCATGAGAGGCAAAGGAGAGACCTTATTTTTTTAAGAATGAGGCAATCTTTCTATAAAAATGACAGGCTGATCTTTCTTTCCACAATACCCAGATACCTAAAAAGTTTCATGTAAAGTGAGTATGTTTATTTAGTCATTCATAGGGTCATAGATTTAGAGCTGAAGGGAGCTAGAAGGAAGCTTACAGGTACATTATAAATTCATGGTATCCAAGTTCAACAGGACCTTCAGTACAGCAAGGTGGGCCTTTCATTTCTCCCCAGGTCCCCACCTCACTCCTCACAGAAGTTATTCTAAAGCTTCCCTTCTCTAAACCTTCCATACCTCCCTCCATCTTCCTCTCTCTCCAGAGTCCTGACTACAACTCTTGCCATCACATTTTCTTAGTTACAAAATAACTGAAGCCTTTCTTTGGGAGTTCCCTCATCTTCACATTTCTTCATCCTCCAAATCCTTGACATAGTCTTCTACTCTTTCTTCCTTTCTCCCCATGTCTGACAATGAAGTGGCCACTTTCCTTGCCAACATCACTCCATCCACCTGTGCCCTTGATCCCACTCCCATCTCCTTTCTGCAGTAGATTGTAACTGTAATCATTTTCTTTATCTCTACTTCCTTCACTTCTCCTTATCTACTCACTCCTTCCTTCCTGCCTTCAAACAAGCCCATTTCTCTCCCATCCTTAAAAAAATAAAAACCTTCATGGGATTCTGCTGTCTACCTCCCTGTCTTGATCAATCAGTAAACATTTATTAAGCACCTACTATGTACCTTCAAGCACTGTACTAAGCAGGCAAATTCCTAGAAAAAAACATCCACACTCACTACCTCCCCTTCCACTTCTTTCACTCTTCCCTCAACCTTTTGGTAACCTGATTTCCAACCATATCATTCAGCTGCAACTGCTTTCTTTTAAAGTTAGCAGTGGTCTCTTAACTGCCAAATCCCCTCTGCCTGGAATGTACTCCCTCTTTACCTCTTCCCTTAGAATCACTGGCTTCCCTCAACACTTAACTCATATGCCACATACTAGTGGAAGCCTTTCCTAAAGATATCACTGGTTGTTAATGCTCTCTTCTCCCTAATACACACACACACACACACACACACACACACACACACACACACACACACACACACAATTACAGGTATATGTACAAATACACACATTCCTCCATGCAAACAATACAATTCACATATATTTATATGCATATGCAGTAGCCAAACATGAACACATTTCTACATATGTGTACATATATTCATGCATCTGTGGGTATATATTTGAGGACAAAGAGAACACTTACAACCAGCGATATACACACATTAATTTCCATACTCTATTACCCTATGAAAACATAGGCAAGCACCTTGAGTGCAGGATTTTTTTTTTACTTTCCTCTTGCATACCACACTACCTTGTGCACAGTAGGGGTTTAATGAATACTTGCTGTACTGGATTATGTTACACATCCTCTAGTTTTAGGTTCAAGATGGCAGGTGACCCATTCAATATTTCCTACCAAAAAAATTGCTTCCACAAAATCAAAGTCTTCCAGAACTGTTCCCATCACCTCCAAAATATTTCATTCTGCCCTCTCCTATAAAAAGCAGTGAAAATTGATGAGATTTTAGGATTTAAAGTCAAGGGGGATCTTGGAGGCCCTGCACTCCTGCCCTCTTAATTTAGAGATGAAGAAAATTTAGATAGAGCAATGAGCCCAAGATCAGACAGGCAGAAAGGTCAAAGGGGAATGAAAACTCATATCTTCTGACTCCAAAATCATAACCCCTTTACTTAGGTAAAAACACTCAACGTTATAAGTTCTTATAAGAGGCAAATTGACAAGAACTATATTAAAGCAACCACCAAAATTAGCAAAGATAAAGTCACTTATCCATTATCCAAACTAATTGGTGTGTGTTGTTTAGATACAGCTAATCCAAAAGTACTAAACAACAACTTTTGAGTTGAATTTTTTAAATTAAAATGTGAAAAGTTAAACTGTATAAAAGAAATTTTATACAATTTTTTTGGAGGGGACATACTGCAGAGTGGGAACACCCTTCACTCAAAGAGATTAGCAGCTTATCTCTACCTTAAAGTCTCAGATACTTGCCTGGGGGCATTAGGAAGGTACCAAATTTTCACATCCAGGATAAGTCAGAAGCAGGATTTTAACCCAGGTCTCCTGATTTGGAGGTTTGTCTCATATCTACTGCACCACACTATCTTTCATTTTATAACCTGATTAAACATACATACACAATCCAGGATGAAATAATATTTTATTTTGCTTATTTTGAAATTAAATTGAATTTGCATCCCTAGCACAAGCAGCTGGAAATGGCCCTCGAGGAGGCTGGGTGACCTACTCTTAAAAAAAAAATGAACCCAGACAATTTCCACACCACAGATAATACACATGTGGAGGAAACCAAATCACTGGCATAGGCAAAGGGGAAAGAGGATAAATGCATACAATACAGATTCCTGTCCTCTACAAAGGGCTCCCTTCTACTGTCATGGAATCTGCACCAGGAGATACTTTTTTCTGGAGGATTCTCCCAGTGATTTGAGCTGCTATGTCTGTCACTGTGGATTACCCCATAACCACTCAAGGTCAAATGCATTACCATGATCCTTCTTTATATCTATAACAAAAAAGCATGGCTGAAGGGCAGACTCATTCAGGCACCTGATACTTTTTGTATTCTGTGGGTCACACAGGAAGTCCCTCTCTGTGCAAAACAAGGCTTCTCTGAGTGTGAGACAATAAAAATGAAAAATACCCCCCTTCCACCACTGATGAATGGCTTAGATGGTAGATGAACCTTACTGGAAACCACAAACAAGAGAAGTAAAAGGAACATAATGAACAAACAAGAAAACACTTAAAACTTCTGAATGCCAGGAGGCGCTGTCCTAGGTACTGGGGATGCAGAGCCAAAAGTGAATGAGTCTCTGTCCTCAAGTATCTTACATTCTACAGGATACTATTCCACAAATTATAACAATAGATTTTTCTCAGTCTTTCTGCTAGTGAAAATTATTTTCCAATACAACTACCAAAAAGTCATGCACAGAACTTTTGGTCCCAATATTTTTTTTTGGAACACATTTTTATTGGAAAGTAGGAATATTGGGTTGTTTCCTAAGATAGTTCTCTCTTTTTAGGCTCTGCTCTCTGAGATACGGATTTTTAAATTACTTTTGATCTTTCAGAGTCATAAATAAAAAAATCACCACCTGTTCTCTTTTCACATTTGATACTGACACTTCTGACTTACCACCAGTGGGGAACCACCCTAGGAATCCTTTGGACTCAGGAGTAGAAATGGCTCAGTGAGTCATCCATAACTTTTGAAACTCTCTCCCCTCCCCACACACATTGCCCTCTTCAGGTCAATGGCAGTTGGAGGTGGCCCTGAAGGATGCTGGGTGATCTGGTATTTTTAAAATGGCCCTGATGATCTTTATATCACAGGTAATGTAAATATAAGTGACAGCAAATTTCTGGCAAGGGAGAATGGGAGTGAGGATAAATGTATATATAACACTGATGCCTGAGTTCAAGAAAGAGCTCTTTTTACTACCTCACAAAATGTCTGGTACTAGATGATGCATGGAAGATACATGATATTAGACTCATAGGTCATCTAGAAATTTGATTCTAAACTAACCCCTTTTAACTTATAAATGAGGAAACCAAGGCCCAGAAGGTCAAATCACTTGCCTGAGGTCATGCAAGTAGCATGTGGGAAAGTTAGGATTTCATCCTAGGTTACCAGTTTTTCCTCCTATGCCATATTACATTTTGCTATTTCTTTAATTATTTACATGATCTTTGCTAGCATTTCATAACATTTCTATTCATCTCTCTTGCATGGGCTTGGATCTGAACTGCGAATAGTTTGCAGGAAAGATTAAGCAGATTTGTTCCCAACCTTAGTGTTTCAGCATGATTTTGGAATTTTATTTTTAAAAGAGAATTCTTACATTGGAAACATACACAAGATATTAAAAATAAACAAGATAATAAATAATAGTTAACATTTTATGTCATTGTAAGATTTGCAAAGTACTCAACTGATTTCATCTTATTTGAGTCTCTCATGTTTTCTGTTATTTATATGAGGTCCCTCCCTACTCTAAATGTATGGTCCCACGTTCCCTGTGAGATAGAATATTAGGCTCTTCTGAAATAAGGCAGATATTTACAAATAACATCATCTAGGATCTTATTTAGGAACACTTGGTTTAAATGTTAATAAAACCTAAACAAAGCTACTTGCTTTTTCATAAAAAAATTATTTTTCTTAAACACGGAAAAGCAGAATCAACAATGAAAAAAAAAGAATGAATTTTGTAATTTATAAGACAAGGTGTTCTGGAATATCTTTTTAAAAGGCAGGTAGACAAACAGTACCATGGCACATTTTGCATCATGCTTTGTACTTTTCAAAGTGCCTTCCCATCTGTTCTGTGATGTGCCACAGGCAGAGAGAATATTATTCCCATTTGATGGATAATGAAGCTGTAGTTCAAGGGATATTCAACAGAATGGGAAAGAACCTCAGAGGTCAACAAGTCCAATTCTATAATTTTATACATGAGGAAACTGAAGTCCAGACAAGTGAAGTCACTCAACTGAGATCACAAATTAGTAAAGAGCAGGGTCATGAATTGAATCTGGTTCCTCTGAATCCAACCCAAATTACCTCTGCTAGAATCACAGAATTTTAGAGTTGGAAGGTATCTCAGCAGCCAATCTAACCAGAAGCGGCTGGTGGTTCTGTAAAGAATGAGCCTGGAGTCAGGAAGGCCAGAGTTCAGATCCAGCGTCACTTACTAGCCATGGGCAACACAAGCTGCTTGCCTCACTTTCCTCAACAGTAAAATAGGAAAATAATAGCATTTATCTCATAGAATGGTTGTAAGGATCAAAGGGTATATCTGTAAAGTGCTTAGCACAGAGTCTGGCACACAGGAGGTGCTTAATAAATGTTTTCTTTCCTCCCTCTCTCTCTTCCTTCAAGATTGATTCCTATGTGTAACAGCCAACAAGAGGTCACACAGTTTCTGTCCTGACAACTACAAAGAGCAGGAAAACTCAGGAGACCATCAGTTCTACTTTGGGACAGCTCTAATGTTTAGAAAGTTTTTCCTGACATCAATTCTAATAAAAATAGCTAGCACTCATCTAGTGCTTTCAGTTTTTCAAACCACTTTCCATATGTTATCTCATTTGATCCTGACAACAACTGTGTGAGGCAGGTGAGATCATCCCTGCTTTCCAGATGAATAAAATAAGTCATTGGACTCATACCTCTAGAGCTGGAAAAGAAGCTGTCACATTCAGCTATAATCCTTCCCATTGTACAGATGAGAAAACCGATAGACAGAGAAGTTGTATGATTCAGAAATCATCTAGGTCAAGCCCCTCATTTTTATAGAGGAGGAAACTGAGGTCCAGAGAGGCAAAGAGATTTGCCAAGGTTATGCAAGTGCTAAGTGTCAGAGGCAGGATTTGAACACAGTTCCTCTGGCTCCACACCAGCTGTATATCAGAGAATTGCTCGGTGGCAGAGCTGGGACTAGTACTTCTAACTCATAGCTACTTCAGACCTCCTTCCACTTCACATTAAATCTGGAAGATCAGACAAAGTGGAGAAAGGATTTCAAACCCTCCAGCTCTACCTAGTTAACACAGAAGGGTCTGTACAACTTATGAAAGCCGTCCAATAAAGAGAATTTAAATGCGTCAGCTTGTTTTCAATGTGCCTTAATCAGAGTGAAATTCACATTCATAGATTTAAGGCTGGAAGGGAGCTCAGAAGCCATCAACCCACCCCTCTCATTTTACAGAGGAAACTGAGACTTAAAGAGGAAAAGTGACTTAGATACACAGCTCTAGAGATGGAAGGGACCTCAGAGATCGCCTTCCACCTCCTCATTTTGCAAATGAGAAAGCTGAGGCCCAGCAAGCGAAAGGTGAACTTTGGCTCTTAGATCAAAATCTAGAAGAGATCCCAGGATCCCTGTTATTTTACAGATGGGGAAACAGAGGCCCCCCAAAGGTAAAACGACCTGCCCAACATCACATAGGTAATACCTGTAAGAACAAGGATTTGAACTCAAATCCTTTGATTCCAAATCCAGTGGTTTTTTTCCCTTCCTTAAACAATGACTTAAAAAAACTACACTGAAATATAGTAATGATGCTGTATCTAAATCAAGACAAATACAGCTAAATCAGCAACAGGAACACATTACAGGAAATTAAGCCATTGAAAGCCTAATCATTTCATCAATGGAAATGGATACAATGTAGCTTTTATAGCAGTTCAGAAGAATGTTATCAAGTGTCAAGAATTCTGGCTCCTTTGGGGATATAATTTAGTATCCAGTGGGATCTGTAATTTGGGTATTATTTTAGCTTTAAACTCAGAAATATGGGGTGTGGAAAATCTCATAAATTTCCGATACTTGCTTAGCATAAATGGATCACATTCAAATACAGTTTTGCCTGCGTAGCAGAGTTCATTTTTTATCCCTGCTTAAGTCGAGGTTATGTTGAGTAATGTGACTGGGCAGATGAGTCATGTTAGTTCAAATACGAAGGACGAAAAGCTTTCTGAAATGAAGATAATCCTTATTCTGTCTCCCTCCTGCCTGTGCTGGGCTGCCTCCGTGCCCAAGTTCTCCGAGACATTCATTCTCCTGGCTTCGTTGTCTGCCAAAGAGTGAAGGGTGTGGTGGAGTTGGCGGAGGAGGGAGAGAGGAATCTAACAAGGAGTGGGAAGGCATCTCTAACAGGGAGGGTAGTAAAGATGTTCAGAATTCAAGGAAAGAAAAAAAATAATGAAGGAATATGGCGTGGGTGTCTGCTTCCAACCTCCCCACGACTGGTAGGGAAGGTACAATGAAAAATCTCTCTACTTTTTTTTTTAAACCAGGGTAATAAGACTGTTAACAACTTGGATGGCAGTTTGGTAAGTATTGTCCTTGCCTATCTGTTTCAGGAGGAGGAGAAAGGATTCATGAATATGAGCTGATAGAATATTTAAAGCTAAAGAAAATAAGGCAGTTGATGGGGCTCTCCCCATTCTTTCTCTGAAATTACTTTGTCCTTTTGATACTCCTTATATTTTCTTCATAAACTATAGATTTAGGGCTTGAAGAAATCTTAGGAGGTCATGTAATCCTATCTCCTCATTTAATAGATGAGGAAACTGAGACCCAGTTGATAACAGGATCATTGATTTAGGACTGGAAAGCACCACAAAAGACATGAAATTGATTCTCCTCACTTTGCAGATGGGGAAACTGAGGCCAAGAGAGCTCATAAGGTCATTGATTTAGGACTGGAAAGGAACACAAAGAACATTAAATCTAGCCCTCTCACTTTACAGATGAGGAAAGTGAGGCCCAAGGAACTCATAAGATCTTAGATTTGGTGCTTGAAGAAACCCCAGGTCATCAAAATCAACTCCTTTGTTTTATAGACATTTAAGAGAGGTGGTTACTTGTCCAAGGTCACACAGGTAGTGACAGAGCCAGGATTCAAACCCAGGTCCTCTGGCTCCAAAACAGTGAATTTCCCATGGTACCAACACAGCTTGCCTGTTGAATGATGCACATGTGGTACTCTGCCATTAGAATGTATACTCCTTGAAGGTAGGGGTCTGGCACAGTGCCAAGCATATAGTAGGCACTTAAAAGACTTTTGTTGAATTGAAAGAAAAAAAGAGCCACTCCCAAACTTTTGGCACAGAATCACAGCTCTTAAGCTGAATGGGATTGCAGAGACATCTTGTCCAGCCCTTTTGTTTGACCTGTTGAGGAGACTATGGCCCAGCAAATGAAAGTGACTCATCCAAGGTCAACATGACCCATAACAATAACAGTGATTGCTTGAAGGTTTACAAAGCACTTTGCATATCATTTGATCCTGAGGTAGGAGCTATTATCCTCTCTATTTTCCAGATAAGGAAACTGAGGTTTAGAAAAGTTAAGTGACTTGCCCAGAGTCCTATAACTAATGAGTGTCTGAGGAAGGATTTGAACTCAAATCATTCAGATACCAAGCCCAACATTCTATACCAATGGGCTCAAATAGAAACAGATTGCCCCAGCATATTGACTTAGAAAAATACATTTAACAATAACTATGTTTTATTGTATTTTTATTTATTTTCTTACACGTTTCCCAATGACATTTTAATTGGGTTGTGGGTCATACTGGAGAGCCACCTGTGACCCAAGAGAAAGTGTCACTTCTATACTATACCACCTCAGTGTACCATGTCTCGAGGACAGAACCATGATTTGAACTCAGCCACATGTAGCAATCTGTTCACTCTGTTAGTACAGGAACAAGTTAAAACTGAGAAGGTAATAGCAATGACCTTGTGGTGTCAAAATCAAAAAAGGATGTGTGAGTGCTGTTTAGGCTAGAGAAATGCAAATCTGAGAGAAGAAAAAACATAGGGGAAAGTCTTCAAAATGTAACCGAATCCCAAGAGATGGTCCAATTAAAACAAAGATAATTCCCAAGAAATTCCCAAATGAAAGGAATACAACATTGGACTATAAGAGAAAATATTCAAAGACCTAGGGAATGGGGTAGAGGGAGGGAGGAGAAAGAGTTACCTGGGGAAAAATCAAACAGAGATGAACACTAAGCTTTCCTTTTCTTTTAAAGAGTAGCAAGAGCAGGGGTGGCTAGGTGGTGCAGTGAGTAGAGCGTTCGCCCTGGAGTCAGAAGGACCTGAGTTTGGATCCAGTCTCAGACACTTAACACACACACAAACAAAAACCTAGCCGTGTGACCTTGGGCAAGTTACTTAACCCCAATTGCCCTCCAAAAAGCAAAAAAAAAGAAAAAAAGAGTAGCAAGAGCAGAATGAGCTCATGTTAATGGATCACTTAAGGAAGGAGAAAAAGGTCTTTCATAAATGATAAAAGACTAAGAGGGAAAGGGTCCATTAGTTAATGAGGAGGGTGATGATGAAGCATGGCCAGAAAGCCTGGGAAATACTAATGGGACAAGATTGTTACTGGAAAGTTAGACATGATGGCAAGTCTGCTTCTCCTCACTTCAGTGTGTTCAACTTGAGATTGATTAGGGAGAAGTGAATATTAGAAAGAGCGATATCTTGGCCCCCCTTAGGATCATCCTACACAGTTTTAGAACTGGAAAGGACTTGAATGTTCGTTCAACAAGTCCAACCCCTCCATTTCAGAAAGGAGGAAATTGAGGCTCAGACAGGTGATAGGCATAGAGGTAGTCAGAAGGGTCGCTGGAGGCCATTTAGCTGAAAATTCTCATTTTACAGAGGAAGAAACTGAGGCCAAATTACAAACCATGATCATAGCTCCAGAGCTGGAAGGGGCTCAAAGGCTGTCTAACTGAACACCCTCAAACTTTACAGATGAGAAAACTGAGGCCAAGGGAAGCGAAGTAATTTGCCTAAGGCCAGATAGATGGTAAATGTAAAAGACGGGATTTGAACTCATGTTCTATGCAGAGCCAGAGTTCTTCCAATGTAGTATGCTATCTCCTTAATAGAGGCTCTTTCAATGCCCTCTAATTCTGAAGTCAGAGAATTGATATGGAAGTGGAAGAGGGGATAAAGAAGACTAAAGCCACATATACCCTTTACAAAGCCCCCAGCTTTGGGCATTTCCTCTCACCAATATCCACTCCTTTGATTTCCCTCTCCTTAATTTTGGAGAATTTGGTCTGTATTAGTCTCACACACAATCAAGATGTAACCAAATATTAGGGTACCAAAATAATAAAGCATCCCAATTTGCAAGAGATCAAAGTGACCCAAGGGAATGATTATTTTGCAATCAATCAGCAGACATTTATTAACCGCCTACTGTGCCAAGCACTATGCTAGGTACTGGGGATTTAGTAATAATTAGACCTAGCATTTAAATAGTGCTTTAAGGTTTGCAAAATGGATTACAAATACCATCACATCTGAACCTCACAACCCTCCTGGGAGGTATATGCTATTATTATCCCCATTTTATAGGTGAGGAAAGTGAGGCAGAGAGAGGTTAAGTGACTTGCCCAGAATTACACACTAAAGAATGAAACATTCCTGACTCTTAAGGCTCCTATTGAGAAATCATCTGCTAATGATCAAGAGAAAATCTAGAGCAACAAAGCAACACAGTTGTGTGTGTGTGTGTATGTGTGTGTTGCGGGGGGCAGGAGGGGAGAGAAAGCACAAGGTGATGGTTTTTTTGGATACAATGACTAGATTACTGGACTAAGGGAGTGGAGCAGATATCACATATTTGGATTTTATTAGACCATTTGGTAAAATGTCTCATGCTAGGCTCATTATAAAGCTAAGTGACTCTGGCTGGAACATGGATGGAAGGATAATAAATGAGGGGTAACAATACATGACAATCCATCTCATTGGGAGGAGAGTGGGTAAGAGAAGGTGAAATCAGGACGCCTACTCTTAGGGGCTTATACAACATCCTCTTTAATGATCTCGAAGAGACAGGAAAGAGGGCAGCTGAGAGGAAACTGGAAGATTCAGCAGACAAAAGGGTGAGAAAATCAAGGGAGAAATCCGAAGATGGAGAAAAATTCAAACTAACAGGGCAATGCCGGAAAAGAGCTGAAAATACATTGAAAGTTCATTAAAAGGAGTGGGGCAGAAACTACCGAAGATCAGTGAGAACTTGAACAAAGAAAGATATAGGTAGTTATCTAATTTCAGTTGGAAAGATCCTTGGTTGGTTGCCATATAACTTAACTCAGGCCTGATTTTAACAATATGTAACATGTTTTAACAACATGTCACATAACATGAGAAGCAATATGACTCAATGACTGTAGATGACCAGTCTCAGCATCAGGAAGACTTTGGTTCAAAGCCTGTCCCTGGCACATACGGGCTATATTATAATAGGCAAGGTATGTAACTGTTCAGTGCACAAGGAACCTCACTAAAATACTCTTTTGAATTCACAGAATCACAATCTGAGAGTTGGAAGATGCCTCAGTTGACATCCAGTCATACCCCAAAATAATCCCCACTATAACATAGCTCACAAATAGTCATCCAGCTTCTTCTTGGATGTCTCCCAAGGAGGGGGCACCCACCACCTCTCAAGGCAGACCATTCCACTTTTGGACAGCTCTTTTTGCCAAGAAGTTTTTCCTTAAAGTGACCTTAAATTTTCCTCTTTACAACTTCCATCCACTGCTCCAGATTCTGCTTTCTGGGGCTAAAAAGGGTAATTTTATTACCTTTTCTCAGGACAGCCCGTCAAATACCTGGACATGGCTGGCAAATCTGTCATCTAGCATGTCAGTAACACCTCTCAGTGATCTATATACTTGATGAACATATTATCTATCCCTTTATCCAGATCTCTGATAAAGAATGTGAAAAAGCAAGAAATGAATGCAGAGCCCTATGGGACTCCACTGGAGACCTCTAGCTACACTGACATTGAACCATTAATAACCACTCTTTGAGTCTGACTATACAACTAGTTCTAAGTTCTTCCAATTGAATCATGGTCTAGCTGACATCTTTCTACTTTTTTCACAGGAACATCATGAGATACTTTATCAAATATTTGATAAAAGCTGGGTAAGCTATATCTATAATATCTACTTCATTGACTAGATCAGTAACCCTGTTAAGAAAATAAATTAGTTTGGCATGATGGGTTCTTGAGGAAGCCATGATTTTTAATTCCCAATTCCCCTCTTGCATGTTCACCAGCCATTTCTTTAATGATCCTTTTTTAGAATTTCCCTAGGAAACCAAAGTCAAGTTCACTGGCCTACAGTTTACAGACTTTATTTTCTTCCCTATTTTGCAAACTGAGACATTTGTCCCTCTTTTAATCTTCTCCACAGTATTTCATAGAGTGGCCCGACTGACACACCTTTTTAGTTCGTTCAGGGCCTGAGAATGTAGTTCAGATAGACCAGGGCTGTGAGATACTCTCTTACTCTCTCCTAACTTAAATGACTCATCAATGCCCTGCCAGTCATTTTTCTTCTGTCATTTCCAGAGCAGAGACCATTCTCCGTTGGCATCCAAACAGAGGCAAGATAAGGACAGAGAAGTTCTGCCTTTTCATTCACCCTTCCATCTACTCCAAACACTTTTTACTCATCCTTTCTTGGATTTTCCTTCTTTCAACACAGCAAAACCAAACTAAACCAACCAACCTACCAATTACCACCACAACAAAAGAACTCTTTTTGGTCCGTTTTAGCTTCCCTTGAACTTGAACACTTCTGACACTACTTTTACGGGACCATGCCATGCTCTTATATCCATAATCTATTACCTGGCCTTGCTTCCATTTTCTATACATTTCATTTAAAAATTGAAGTTGGTAAGTGAAATCCCAGGGCAGCTAGGTGGCACAGTGGATAGAGTACCAGGCCTGGAATCAGGAAGATCAGAGTTCAAATCTGGCCGCAGATACTTCTTTGCTGTGTGACCCCGGCAAGTCACTTAACCTTGTTTGCCTCATTTTCTTCATCTGTAAAACGAGCTGGAGAAGAAAATGACAAACTACTCCACTATCTTTGACAAGAGAAAACCCCAAATGGGGTCACAAAGGGATAGACATGACTGAAAAAAGACTAAACAACAAAAATGAGCTTCTTGTGCATCCACATCCATCTCTTCAGACAAACCCTATTTCTCATCCTCATTAGAATTCTGTCCTTTCATGTCTTCACAATGTCATTATCTCTCATCCCTTCTGGGCTGACTTTACCTGAAGTATCTTATGCTGTACACATCTCTGAACCTTTTAAAATCTAAGGTATGTGTCAGACTATATGCTTGGATTTCCTTTCCTTCCTTATCAGAAATTCTGGTTCAGAATGGTCACTTCCCTCTAGACTTCTCTATCCTGATAAAAACTGAAACTAAAAAATGAAATGGTAGGTGATAGTATCAGGTATAAGTAATTTTTAGGCTCAAATAAATAGATTCTGACCTTTTCTTAGAACAGAGTTCATTAGCAGCTGTTTTTGTTGTGGCAAAGAACTGGAAGTTGAGGTAATGGCCATCAACTGGGGAATGGCTGAACAAGTTGTGCTATATGAATGTAATGGAATACTATTGTGTTATAAGAAAGGATGAGCAGGATGCTTTCAGATAAACCTGGGAAGACTAATATGAACTGTTGCAAAGTGAAGTGAGCAGAATCAGGAGAACATTGTGCAGAATAATAACAATATTGTATGATAATCAACTGTGAATGTCTTAGCTATTCTAATCAATACAATGATCCAAAATGATTCTAAAGAACTTATGATGAAAAATGCTATCTACCTCCAGAAAAAGAACGGGTAGAATATGAATGAAGATTGAAGTATAATTTTTTCACTTTCTTTACTTCTCTTTTTTTGTTACATGGCTAACATGTAAATCTGTTTTGCATGATTTCACATGCATAATTGACATCACATTTCTTGCCTTCATAATGGGTAAGGAAGGAGTGGGAGAGGAGAGAATTTAGAACTATTTTTTTTAATAAAATGAATGTTAAAAATAAATAATAAATAAAAGAAGAAAGAATGGGGGTCCTTAGCCTAAGGTCCATGAACTAGGTTTAAAAATATTTTTATAATTATGTTTCAATATAATTTATTTTCTTTATAATTCTATGAATTTTATTTCATATAGTTAAAAATATTAATCTGAGAAAATGTTCACAAGATTTCATCATACTGAGAAAAGGGGTCTATGACACAAGAAAAATTAAGAACCTTAGTCTAGAATTTGTTCAACTGGGCTTTAATTCTGGGATCTGATTACACAAATACCAAAATTGCTCAGGTTTTCTTCTAGCCCTTCTTGTTCTAATTCTAGGTACAGTCTAGCCCAGTCACTATACTTCTGCCTGAAGTTCTATGCTGGATCTGAATGGGGGACAGCTCCAGTTACTTCTTTAAACATCTTCCTCTACTAATAGGATCATAACTGACAATAAAAAGGGACTGCTGTGGGCTTGAGCTGCTTTTCCCCACCATGTTTTTCTTTCAAAAATACATTTTATTTATGCCTTTGGTTTTTAAATCCATCATTTCTGGTAATGAAAAACAAAATCTCCTTCCAAAGTCTGAAACTTTCCTTGTGTTAAGAGTAATGATAAAGCAAAAACATTCAGTATAGTGATCCCAGCTAGGAGCATATGTAGCATTCTGTCCTATTAGCCCAACCTGCCCCAGCCTCTCCAACCCACCCACCACACAGTCCCAAGTTAATATTCCTAAAGCCCAGGATTGACCATGTCACCTCCTTTCTCAACAAGGTTACCTAGTACTACTAGGATCAAGATCCTCCCTTCCTCTCTCTCACACACACACATACACACACACACACACACACACACACACACACACACACACACACTTTTCTGCCAACTGGCTTTCCTAGTGTCCCTTACTCATGACATTCCATCTCCTCATTGTACAAACCTTAACCCTAGCCACATGTTGAGAGTGAAGGAAAATGTTTGGGCAGCCCACATGTGCCACTGGTACCTTTACATCATCAAAAGAAAAGCAAGGAAGGTCTCCAGCATGTTGGGTGGCTGCTCATGGTGAACTGATGGGGGGTCATGGACAAGAGTTGTACAGAATGGGCAGTTATGAATGAGTTACATCATTAGAGGGGAAAGCGATATCAAAGACATTTGGATCCACTGGGTATTTGAATACAAGTTAGAAATCATCACATATCATTGTTGGTGTTGTTGTGAACTGATCCAACCATTCTGGAGAGTAATTTCAAACTATGCCCAAAGGGCTATAAAATGTGCATACCCTTTGACCCAGCAATACTACTACTAACTCTATATCCCAAAAAGATCATACAAATGTGAAAAGGGCCCACATGTACAAAAGCAGCTTTTATTGTGGTGGCCAAGAACTGGAAATTGAGGGCATACACATCAACTGGGGAAAGACTGAACAAGTTGTGGTATATGAATGTAACGGAATGCTATTATTCTATAAGAAAAACAGGTGGGCTTCAGAAAAACCTGGAAAGACTTTTATGAACTGATGCTGACTGAAGTGAGTAGAATTAAGAGAACACTGTGCACAGTAACGTGCACAGTAACAGCCACAGTGTGTTCTGACTAACTTTGATAGACTTGGCTCTTCTCAGTGATGTAAGGTTCTAAAACAATTCCAAAAGACTCGTGATGGAAAATGCTATCCACATCCAAAGAAAGAACTATGAAGTCTTGAATACATAGTGAAACAAACTATTTTCTTGTTTTATTTTTTCTTTCTCATGGTTCCTCCCATTCACTTTAATTCTTCTATACAACATGACTAATGTGAAAATATGCTTAACGGGAATGCATATGTAAAGCCTGTATCAGATTGCATGCCGTTTTTTGGGGGGAAGAATAGGGAGGAGGAGAAAATTTAAAACTTATGGAAGTGAATGTTGAAAACTAAAAATAAACATAAAAAATCATCACACATCACTTGGATGATTCTTAAATAACTAGTGATAAATAAGTGATAAATTAAAATCTATTCCTCTGACTCCCAAGTTCTTCACTTTTAAGAGACCTGGTTCTAATCCAGCTCCTGTCACTTACTGACTATTTAACCACAGACAAGTCAGTTAATTTCTGAGCCTGAGCTTCTTCATCTGTAAAATGGGCAAAATTGATACCCACAGTTCCTACTTCCCAAGGGTGCTCTAAGAATCAAATGAAAAAAGGATACAAAGTATTTTGTAACTCTCAAAATACTATCTCAATGTCAGTTATTACTGTTCTTCAAACACATCTTTTTTTTAAGGCACTTTACATATTTTCTGAGAAATGTTTAAACGTCAATGCACTCTCAATGACTTTATCCAGAGTAATTATACAATAAAGGACAGCACTTGGACTTTGGGTCACTGTGTGTGTAGCCAACTTATGCAATAAGGTGATAGGCAATTAACCAGAGCAGCACATAGATTATGCCTCTAATGAGGCCAGACTGGGTGTGTGACTCAGAAAAAGAATACTGCATTAAATTAAAGCGTTTACTCTTAAGTGCATCTTATTCTCTACCTGGGTCTCCATAAGTCTCTTCCGTGACTCAAGGAAGCAAGGAAATAGGGTCTTGAGAAATATTGGATAATAGCTGGGAATTCTGCTCTCAAATAAACAAAGAAGCCTACTTGAGCCTAGATCCTAGGTTCTGAACACTCAGTGAGGAAGGACTTTGATACTTCTATACAGTGCTGGAAGTCAACTTTATCATGTAGGCTTTCATTACTAGAAAGAAGAGGGGGAAAAACCACAATTGTTGGGAAAGCTAATTTTAAACTGGCCCCCAAAACCCAGATGCTGGGTTCACCCTGAGAGCTGTCCAAGCCAACAGGACCAGTTAAGATGCAGGTGGGACAAGAGAGTGAGTGCCATATCTGAAATTAGAAGACCCTAATTCAAATCTCTGATCTACCACTTCTTCATCCCTTAGGTACTTACCCTAGCCTCAGTTTCTTCATCTGTAAAATAAGGAGGTTGTACTAAAATGTTTCTAAGGGCCTTTCCAGCTCCAGCTCTTATGATGCTGTATGCCTTTTTACACAGAGGTTGTTAGTTTTCTTAGCCTAATTTAATTAATCAACAAGCCTCCTTTGTACCAAGCACTGTGCTAGGCACTGTGATCATAAAGACAAAAATTAAATGGCCCCTGCCCTCAAGGAGTTGTATTCTATCAGCAGAAGCAACAAATAAAGTGGGGACCAGATGGTCTATGAGATATTTCTAGTTCTAGCTCTATGATCCTAAACTAACAGATAAAATAAATACACAATTAATTCAAGGTGGTCCATGTTTAGGCAGGTCAACTATGTCTTCATCAACCAAATACAATTAAACGAATAAACTGCAGGAAAGAAATTAGGCTAATTCTCTAGTGACAGTAGTAAGACAACTTGAGACAAAAACAGTCCCTGTAGCTCTTTAAAATACTTAGAAATCACCACCACCAAATGTTGGGAACAGTGCCTGAGTGGTCTGGTTGATAACCACCCTCCCCCTCAAAGGGAGGTATAGTATAGTGGCAGGAAGTGGGAAGGGATTATTATAATATCTCTTGCTTCTGGGCCTACATTTTGCTAAAAGCATGAGGTCCATTCTGGTAAAAGAAAAAGCCAGAATGCCTTCATGGATTTCTGTGGATTTTTTAAAAATGTTGGCACGATGGCTGAATTTTTCACTTTTCATCTTAGGGAGGGTATGTATTGTTTTAATACTAGATTTGGACTCAGAGGACCTAAATTCAAATCCTGCCATTTGACTTTATTATTGTGGGGCAATAATAAAAGTACCTTGGAAAGTCCCTTACCCTTTATGGGCCTCAATATCCTCATCTGTAAAAATAAGGTTAGACCTCTAAAGTCCCATCTAAGTCCAAGTTGATGGTTCTGTTCCATTAAACTTACATTCATTCCTCATCCCACCCCCTTCCATGAGGAGATCTGTTACATAAAATCATGCACTATTCAAAAGAACCCTATAGTGAGTCTTAAAAAAAAAGTGACAAATCCTCTGGGAATGTAAGCAATAACCACCCCCTCTACCCACACTGTGTTTTGACAGTATGGTAAGAGAGCATTTTTGCATACAGCAAATTTTCTTAAAGCAAGGCACACATGTCCTCTGAGGTATAGAATCCTAGATTTAGAGCTAGAAGAGACCTCAGGGGCCACCTAGCCCAACCCATTCATTTTTCAGGTGAGGAAACTGAGGCCCAGATAGGCTAAGGGCCATGTGTAATGGTTTTATCTGCCCCAGGCTATACAGAATCATGAGATTATAGATACAGAGACAGCTAGGTGGTATCCACAGTGCACAGAGCACTAGACTTGGGAGTCAGGAAGATCTGAGTTCAAACCCAGTTTCAAACATTTACTAGTTGAGTGACCTTGGACAAGTCACTTGACCTCTGTCAACCTCAGTTTCCTCCTCTGTAAAATGGGGATAAAAATAGCACTTATCTCCCAGGGTTCTTGTGAGGATCAAATGACAGAATATTTGTAAAGCACTTTGCAAAGCTTAAAGCACCATATAAATGCTAGGGATGATTATGATATTACTATGATTAGAGGTAGAAGGGACTCAGAGGACATCTAGTCTAACCCCTTCATTTTTAAGACTAGGGGACTGAGGGCCAAGGAGGTCCTAGGATCATCAGTCTAGGGCCAGAAGGAAGAAAACCAACTCCCATGAAAGTCAAGGCATTTTCCTAATGTTACACTGATAATAAGAAGCATAGGTTAAATTTTAAGACCAGGTACAGTTTCTTTCCAACTGTACCATAATCCCACTTCTCAATTCATGAGTACCCATCTTTTATTGCAGTATTTGGAAGAATTATAAAAAAAAAACCCATAATGAAAGTGTCTCATGGCTGATTTCCACCTCCCTCTTGGTGGGTGTGCTTTTTTAAATGTCGCTGCAGTATAAAGAACCAAATAAATTACTGCTAATGTTTCCTAAGTGGCTGGGGCCTTCAGTCTGGAGTCAGTAAAAGAGATGCCTGGCCCATGGTTTTCTTCAGACTATAGGAATTAAAAAAAAATCAATCATTCCAGGTGGCTTTTATAGCTCTGTCGGCAACAAGAGTCTTGTTTTATTGCATCCGGGCACTTAATTAGTGGGTATTATTGAAATGCAATATTCCATGTGGAAACTACTTTTACACAATGAGAAGCTTCATGGCATGCGGATTCTCAAGTGACAAGTTTATCTCCTGCTCTTCCAACAGACTGCCAATAACACACACTCCTCCCAGGGAAAATATTTCAGGTCCATAGACAACATTAATCCTGTCCTCGTCACTAAATAGAATGGAGACCAACACCAAATGCTCTGCAACATTTTTACCCCATCAAGGGCTTTCTAGTTCAGACTTTGTAAGACAGCTGACTGTATTATCATTGGACTCTGGGATCTAAAGATATTTTTAGTTTTTAAAGTCTTTTCCAACCTAGTTAGGTGGCATATAGGATAAAGTGCTGGTCGGACTCAGGAAGGCCTGAGTTTAAATGTGGCCTTAGAAACTCACTAGATGTATGACCTTGGGCAAGTCACTTAACCTCTGTTTGCCTCAGTTTCCTCACCTGTAAAATGGAGATATAATAGTACCTACATTTCAGGGTTGTAGTAAGGATCAGATAATGGTAATATATAAAATACTTTTAAATCTTAAAGTGCTGCGTACATGCTAGCTATAATTATTAATAATCTGTCCAGCCTTATTGGAAATGATTCCAGCTCTCACACTTTGTTATCCAGACTAACTTTTTCTCTGGTCCTCACACAGAGCACTTCATCTCCCACCGCTATGACTTTGTACTGGCTTTTCCCCATGCCTGGAGTCTATTCCCTCCTCTCCTCTGCCTCTTAGAATCCTTTTCTTCCTATAAGACTCAGTTTGGGGTGAAGCTAGGTGACACAGTGGATAGAGCACTCACCCTGTTTTCAGGAGAACCTGAGTTCCCATCCAGCCTCAGATACTTACAAGATGTGTGGCCCTGGGCAAGTCATTTAAAGATTGTCTCTCCCATCCAAAAAAAAGACTCAGTTCAAGCATTATTTTCTGCTCCCTCTAACTCTGATCACCCTCTCTCCCAAACTACTGTGTCTTTAATTACTCTGCATTTACTCCTTTCATATTTATTTATATATATTTAGACATGTACTTGTGGTCTCTCCCATTATTGTTTCATTTTCTGTATTTGTATCCCTGTCTGGCATATAGGATGTAGGTAGGTAGGTAGGTAGGAAAGGACAAAGGGAAGGAGGGAAGAAAGGAGAGAGGAAGGGAGGGAGGACTAGAAGGAGTGAAAAGAGGAAGGAAGAAGAGAAAAGGAGAAGCAGGACGAAAGGGAGGAAGAAAGGAAGAGAGGAAATGAGAGAGGAAGGAGGGGAAGAAGAGAAAGAAAGGGGGAGAGGAAGGAAGGAAAAGAGGGAGAAAAGGAATAAAGAAGGAAAGAAATAAACATTTGTTAATTACTTATGATGTATTTCCTGTTGTGACAGCCACTGAGTATACAAATTCAAGTAAAAAAAAAAACAGTTCCTGCCCTTAAGGGGATTACATTTTAATGGGTGGAAGGTAGCATACAAAAGAGAGAGGAAGGTATCTGGTTCAGGGCGATGTTTTTGGCATTCATAGGAAGTCTGAAGTCAGGAGGAGAGCCAGGAGAGGAATGAAGGCAGGCCAACAAAGGTCCCTCCACCAAACAGAGGCTCTAAAAAGAGCTCATCAATGGTAAGAAGTGTATTTCCTAAAGACTCATTAATTGATTCATCTAACTGAAGCCAATGCAGCAGCAAAATATGGTGTCCAACAGCATCTGGTATTACTGAGACATCATTCTGTGCATGTCACAAATGCCACGAACTTCATCCTGCCGTGCCTGTCCATATTGATGTGTGCAAAAGTTGAGAGAACAAGGACTGGGGATTAATACACTTGAGGCTAAATCCAAATGATCAGCTCCAATGGAGGCAAATATAAGAAGTGACAAAAGGTTCCCCAGACCTCCTTGTCAGGGACATTCAGCAGACTTAAAGTCTTTAATTTTAACATATGCTTAGAGCTCCTTAGCATGAGGCCATGATTAGACAATGTAGGAGACAACTTTCTAGGGTTTCTGATTGGTTTCTATATCATAATCTAAAGAAAGGAGACCAAATGCTCATTAATATCTGGCCAAGTCCGTAAGTAGAAAGATGAACATGATATACTGGAAAGGCTACTGGATCTGAAGTCAAAAGATCTGTTTGAATATTATGTTGGGCAAATCCTTCCATCTCTTTGTGTCTTAATTCCTTATCTATCAAATGATGATTATAGATAGCCTCAAAGTATTTCCAATCAGAAACTGATGACTATATTCTGCCTTTGGAGTTTGGACTATGACCCTTAGCTGCCACAAACTGTATTTTTGCTGTAAGTGTCCAGAGTAGTGGAAAGAACAATGAATTTGGAAATCACAGGACCTGAGTTCAAAGTTGAGCTCTGCTACTTCCTACCTGTATGACCTTGGATAAGTCCCTTCCCTCCTTTGGACTTCAGTTTCCTAATCTGTAAAACATAGAGATTGGACTAAAAGGCCTATAAAGTCCCTTTCAACTCTATAAGACCTAGGATTCTAGGATCCTAAGAGCAAAATGTGGCTATTTGGGGTCTATGGCCAAAAGAACAGTATCGATTTAAAAATTACAACAGCATTTTTATGAACACCATGGAACAAAGATAGGAATAGCCCCACCCCCCTTCTTTGCCTCAGAGATACATCGTGAAAAGCAACATGAAATAGTATCGGGATCCTTTTTATACATGTTTGTGTATTCATATGTGTATGCATATGTGCATGTGTGTATCCTGAACCCTTGTGGCAGTCTTGTAAAGCCAATGGTTCCCTTCACAGAGTGTTTTCAAAAATATAAAATTAAATACACAGTATTATAAAGGAAATGAATTACAACAAGATACAATATCAAAACATATACGCACATGTATACACAGGCATATGGACACACATGTGTACATATACACATGTAATACACACGTGCACATATGTGTACATGCATCTAGATATGCACACACACATATATATAGCCACACACAAATTTATAGATTTCATATTAGGGACCCAAGTATAGTGGATAGTCAGGAAAAACTGGGGCCAAATTCTTCACTTGATATATACTATTTGCATAACCATGGAAAAATAACTATCCCTCAGTGACTCTGGGGACTGAAAAATTTTAAAGTTACAGATGAGTTGTTGACCTGTATCAGAATGGTTTTCCACACTAGGATGTTCCCTACACCAATGATCAGTTCAGTTACAAAATATAATCCTTCTCTTCCAACCTGTACCCTCCTCACCGTAAATCCTTCCTCCATCAGGATTTATATTAAGAATCAGTTCCAGAGGAAGGAGGGGAGATTGCTGGGCAAATATACCTGCATTCAAATCCCTAGTTGTGATGCATGTGTACTAGCTACCTCTCTCAAGCCAATGCCACTCCCTGAGATTCTAAGCTTCAGACAAGTTGCCCTCTGCCTCAGTGGTAGATGGAGGAAATTCCCACTACCCTTGTAAACAACTTACTGTAAGAGACAGACTTGTAGAGTTGATCTGAAAAGTGCTGTCATGTTTTGTATCAGCCTTTTCACTGGGAGTGATTGCAAAACAAATAGATAACTTTAACTTCGGTTGTTTTGGAAGAAAAAAGGATTTTTCTGAGTGATTAATAACTCCTTTCCTTTCAATTCTTCAGGAGAAAAAGTCATCTTGAGGATGATTGCACAGTTCCCTTCTCCACTGGTCCTCAGCAAACAAATCAGCAGCTTTGCTAATAGTGATGACAACAGGGTAGGCTAATACATTGGCTATAAATCATTGTCACTAAGAACTCATGGGCTGAACCTCCAACTAAAGCTAAACGGGTCTACCTCGTTACCTAGCAACTGAGCTTGTGACTGCTATACTGCAAAAAAAAAAAAAAGATTCTTGTTTTTTCATGTCCAGAAAGCATTCATTAAAAAAAATCATTTAGATAAGGGAATATGTGATGCTTATTTTGTGTGTGCGTCCAGAGGCTTCATCTGGACTCAAATTACCTTGCTTTTCATGCTAAGGATTCATTTTAATCTTTTGGCTAAAGGCCATCTTGGGCCAAAAAATTAAAAATAAAACGTTACTAGATTCATCACATACTATTAGTACCATAGTAGTGAGACTTGAGTTTTATTGTTGAAGAATAATAAAATCCCAGTAAGGTCTCAGGCTAAGCAGGCTATTCTCACTGTCTATATGAGAGGCAATCAGATTTTTCAGAGCAATTCCCTGGCAGGTGGATTGAGCCATGACTTGTAAGATTCTGTAGTGTCTTGAGCACAGTAGGTCTATTAAAGCGGGGCAAACACAGCACTAGACAAACCAGTCCAATAGAATGGAAGTTCCTTGAGGGCAGAGATTATTTTCTATTTTTCTTGGTATCCCCAATGCTTGGCACATAGCAGATGCTTAATAAGTACTCATTAAATGATTATTGGCGACTAATCCAAGTGAGTGCTTTAATTTTAATGCCTCCAAATTTAAGTTCAAATTGAAATGCTTTAATTGCAGAGAAGTGTAGATTTCAAGATTACCTCTGAATGAATCAATAAATAAGCATTTATTATTTGAACCATGCTATGTTTTGTTTATTCCTTTGTACCTGCACATAGTAGGAGCTTAAGAAAACACTTGTTGAATGGAATCAAATAGACAAAACCAGATCCTCAGCTGTTCTGTAGGACTGAAGGAAACTGGTTAGTAGTGGGTAGTCCATATACTCATAACCTACTACGTGCTGACTGGACAGCACGGCTCTGTAGACTGGCCCTCCAGGGGAATGACTAACATAGATAGATACTCTTGAGTTTGACTAGGCTATCACTGCTCACCATCTCTAAAATTATGGAAATCCAAATCAATTAATCTTAGGGATTCTTATCTATATCACTACTAAAACTCTTCATTAATGCTTCCAGATGATTTCCTACCTATAATGTAAGAAGACTGATGAAATATATGTAAAAACAGAAACTTTGAGAAAGGATTCATTCTACCTTGATGTGCTTGGGACTTTGGAGATACAAAATGTTGTATACAATTGATACTTAAATCCATGGCACAGTCTTCAGCCTTTTAAAATTATTCATTATATTATTATAAATACCATTTTCAGAACAGAAAGTTTGCATTCTGCATGTTGAATTCAATTTGGTTCGACTCAACACATGTTAATTAAGCACTGACTATATGAAATGTACTATATAACAGATACTAGAGGCATGAGGTCAAAAATATAATCCTTGAGCTCCTGAAACTCCCATTATGTTGAGGGATACCATTTATGCACATAAAATTAAATTTAACAAACAACAATTTGAGGAGAGAGAGGGTCCTGGCAACTGAAGAGTGCTAGAAAGCCTTCTAACTGGAACCAGCAGATTCTAAGAAGCAAGGAAGGAGTACATTCGAGGCCTGAGGGATAGCCCTTGCAGAGTGGGAGATGGAACACTAAGTCTGGGGAACATTAGGTGGTTCAGTTTGGTTGACACATGAAGTGCATTAAGGGAAGTAATGTGGAATAAATGCCAGAAAGCAAGCCAGAGCAACACTTAATAAGCTAGCAGTCATTACAAAGCTAGGCTCAGGAGTCAGAGGACTTGGTTTCAAATCATGCTCTATGTTCTTACTATCTGTACAAACTCGGGAAAATCACTTAACCTCCAAGGACCTCAGTTTACTCATCTGTAAGATGTGGGGGAGGTAGGTTGTACAGTAGATAGAATGTCAGGCCCCGAGTCAGAAAGACTCATCTTCCTGAATTCAAATACAGCCTCAGACACTTACTAGGTGTGTGACCCTGGGCAATTCACTTAATCCTGTTTGCCTCAGTTTCCTCATCTGGAAAATGAGCTGGAGAATTAAATGTCAAACCACTCCAGTATTTTTGCCAAGAGAACCCCAAATGGGGTCATGAAGACTTGGACATGCTTGCAAATGACTGAACAACAAAGAAGATGGGGGGAGCTGGACAAGATAGCTTCTTAGGTCCCTTTCAATTATGGATCTATGGTCCTATGATTCTGCAAATCAGATTTAACAATAATTAGTTGTAAAGTAAAGGAATGGGAAAGAACTCTGGGAAGATATGCTAGAACCACCCTGAGTAAGAGTGATGGGAGGTACCAACATGGCTCCTGTAGTCAGAGAATCTCACTTCAAATGCCACCTCTGATGCTCAGGATACACATGACTTTTGGTAAATCAATTTCACTTTTCTGGGTGTCAGTTTCCTCCTTTGTAAGATGAAAGGGTTGGACAAGATGGCTTTTGAGGTTCCTTCCAGCTCCAAATAGTATATGATCTTATGAATACCCATCTTTTAAGGATGAGGAATAATTATAATTTATATATAATGTATTTATTTATAATAAACAAAATATAGCATGGTTAAAATCATATATAATTATAGTAAATATAATTATATATGATTTGAGTCTCAAAAAGTGTTACAAGAGATAAATACTCCAGGTATGATTCTAAGCCTTTCTGGGGGGTGGGGAAGGGAGGAGGCTCTGGACTTGTCATTTTATTGATATGGGAAACTCAATCAATCGGTAAGTATTAGGGAACCACCATCAGTCAGTCATTCAATCAACCAAAAATTTATTACCTACCTATTATGGCTAGCACAGGCTGGGGATAAAAGTATAAAGAGTAAAACAATCCTTTTAATGCGATAAGTACTAAACTCCCAAGGAGGAAACTCTACCAATACAGATCAGAATTTATAGATTTACTGAGCTGCTAGAGGCCCTGAGAGGTTAACTGATTCACACAGCCAATCCATGTCTTAGATGGGATGAGAACTCAGGGATATAAAGTGACCTGCCCAGCCTAAGCAGCTGGGCCAGGACTCCAATCCAGGTCTCATCTCATTCCAACTCTAGTTGTCACTATTTTGTCACTATATTGTCACTATTGCACATTTGTAATTTTAAAAATTGGGCAAAGTTCTTGTAACATAAATTAAAACAGGATGTATTCTTACCTCAATCTATTTTAACAAATTAATTCATAAGTTTTTTTTTTTTTTATTAAGTACCTGCTATATACACATCAGGCACCATATGTGGGAGCTGGATGTCATGGTGTATAGTGTATCGAGCCTGGAGTCAGGAAGATCTGAGTTCAAATCCTACCTTGGATACTTACTAGCTGCATGACCCTATGCAAGTCACTTAACTGCTGTCTGCCTCAGTTTCCTCAACTATAAAACTGGGATAATAATAACACCTACCTCTTAGGTCTATTGTGAGCCTCAAATGAGATTCATTCATTCATTCCTTTATCTATCTATCTATCTATCTATCTATCTATCTATCTATCTATCAAAGCAAGGTAGTTGGGGTTAAGTGACTTGCCCAAGGTCACACAGCTAGTTAAGTGTCAAGTGTCTGAGGCTGGATTTGAACTCAGGTCCTCCTGACTTCAGGATCGATTCTCTATTTACTGAACCACTTAGCTGCCCCCCCCCACCCGCCATGAGATATTTCTAAAGAGCTTAGTACAGTGCCTGGTGCATACTAAGCATAATATAAATGATTATTCCCTCCCTCCTCTATATGTAGAAAACTGTGGTTTTACTTAATACTTATAATTATTAATAACAATGGTCATTGCTAACTAATAATTGCTCATTGTTATTAAGAACTGTCATCATTATTCAGGATGATTATTACTAATTATCATAATTATTACTAATAGTGGCATTGTTGTTAATCTTGAATGCTGGTGCTTGAGGAAAGCAAGTTTAATTTGAAAAAGATGAGGTGTGGTAGGTGGAGACCCATGAATATTCTCAGGGGCACTTCTGGGCATTTTTCATGGTTTTAGAGATTGCTGGCACTTGGCACCAGCTCTTGGTGAGGATAGATTGCATTTTAACACTTTTGACTTGACTTTTCCTTAATACAACTGTATAATTTATATTCCTCTTACCAGTTATTGTTTAAGATCATATTTTGGCTTAATTTTCTACATTTTACCATTCTAGGAAAAAATACTTGATCATGAACTGTAAATGTAGGGAAATGAGACCTGTGAATTACCAAATGTGCAAACATACCACCTGTTGTTTCAGAAAAATAACAGCCCAACAACCTAGCCATTCTGTTATTGCACGTGAAACTTAATTAAAATAAATTTTATAAAAGGCAAGAGATCTTTTAAGGTTAAAGTGAAACAGAGACAGTGTTGGCACTCAAGTGCATTTAGAAATGTCAACATCAAGGTATCAAGGACTTTGGATTCCATCAGTGTGGAGGCTTCTCCAATCTGTCTATAAACCCTGTTTAGCCCTTCCTATCTTTCCAGACTTCTTAAACCTTGCTCACCTCCATGTACTTTCTGGCTCCCTGATATCGGTGCCCTTTGTCATCCTCTCTGTCATCATCTAGGCCTTCTAGCTGGCTTCCTTCAAAACTCAGGAAAAGTCTCACTTTGCTGCAAGAAGCCTTTCCCAGTCCTCCTTAATCTTAGTACCTTTCCTCTAAGACTGCTTCCAATACGGAAGCTGGGTGTGGAAGTGGCCTGGGGTCAGGAAGTTATTGTTCAGTCATTTTTAGTCTTGCTTGACTCTTCCTGACCCTGTTTGGGGTTTTCTTGACAAAGGTACTAGAGTGGTTTGTCATTTCCTTCTCCACCTTACTTTTCCAGATGAGGAAACTGAGGCAAAAAGGGTTAAATGACTAGACCACAGTCACACAGCTAGGAAGTATCTGAGGTCACATTTGAATTCAGGTCTTCCTGATTCCAGGCTCAGGACTCTCCACTGTGCCATTGGCTGCCAGAGGTCAGGAAGACTTGGGTTAAAGTACAACCTCAGACACTTTCTAGATGTGTGACCCTGGGCAAGTCACATAATCTTTATTTACCTCAATTTCTCCTACTGTAAAATGGGTACAATAATAGCACCTACCTCCCAGAGTTGCTGTGAGGATCAAATAAGATATTTGTGAAGTGCTATAGGGACTATATAAATGCTTATTCCCTCTTATTCCTCCTCCCTCTATTTCTTCTTTGTGCAAAGCCACTTCCATGTTTTCTCCCCCAAGAGAATGAGCTCCTTAAGAGCCTGGACTCTTGCCTTCCTTGCAATGCTCAGTGCTTCACACAGTATCTGGCACATAGTAGGTGCTCACTGGATGATAGCTCACTGACATCTTACAGTTTTAGAGACCTGTCAGAGGCTTAGAGAGGGGTCACAGAGCTAGTACGGGTCAAGAGTTGGCATTCAAACCCAATGTTTTCTGACTCTGATTCTAATGCTCTCAACTGGGCCATGCTGCTTCTCAAATACCTAAATAATTAAAGTGCATTGAATTCTACACAAAGGAAAATAAAGTATTTGAGCATTCATACCATATTAAATATGAAACAGTCAGTGTAGAAGGAATGGTAGTAACACGAAAGTAATAATATAATTTTGGGCTTTGGGGAGAGTAGGGAGAGATCTTTTTAAAAGCGTGTTATTTTTCTTCCTGAGACATTGTATTTTAAAATAACCACACACACACACACACACTCTCTCTCTCTCTCTCTCTCTCTCTCTCTCTCTCTCTCTCTCTGCCCGCTGAATGTTACTAGAACCACAGAACTGAATACCTTCCAAACATATGGCCCAACTTCTTTCTGGTTTATGCCTGTGGCACCCACTGATTTCAATGAAGTTTTCCCTATATGCAGAAGAGGCTACTCTCCAGAGTGAGCAGTAGTATCATATAATGCCAAAAAGAGAAAGACAGACAGACAGAAGAGAATATATAAGAAAAGAAAGACAGAAAAAGGAAGAAAAACAAAGACAGAAAAAAAGAAAGAAAGGAAATGCCTGTGAGGAATGTCAGCCATGAGACAAGTAGCCTGTCAGTAAGCAGAAACACTTGGGGAAACCCCTGAAGAACTGGTCATTATAAATTCCATACAGGGGCGGCTAGGTGGCGCAGTGAGTAGAACGTCGGCCCTGGAGTCAGAAGGACCTGAGTTCGGATCCAACCTCAGACACTTAACACACACAAATAAAAAAACCTAGCCATGTGACCTTGGGCAAGTTACTTAACCCCAATTGCCCTCCAAAAAGCAAAATTAATAAAAAAATAAATTCCATAGAGCTGTGCACAATTGTATTGTAGGGTAAAGGTTTCCAGTTCTCCTTCCCCTCAAAAGTCAGATGTGAATTTTCCTCAAGTGAGAGTTAATATGGTATAGAATGAAAAGCAGTGGATTTGGAGTTGAGAAGGACCTGAGTTTATGATTTGGCTCCCACATGTACTGGCTATGGGACACCAGGCAGGTTAGTTGACCACTCAGCCTCAGTTTCCTTACCTATAAAATGGGAATAGTGGTAATTTCTCAGGTTGTCATGAGACTTAAATTTTTCTGTTCAATATTTAAAGCCCTTCATAACCTAGGCTCTGTCTACATTTCCTGTCCTAGTAAACTTCACTCCAACCCTAGCCAAATTGGCCTTGACAATCCTTTTCATATGTAACACTCCATCTCCTCTCCCCATCTCACCTTGTTCCCTATTCCCTATGCCTGGAATACACTTCCTCCTTCTGACCTACACCTCCAGGAATTCCTACTTTCCTTCAAGCACTAGCTTCTACAAGATCTCTCCTGATCCACCCACTGCTGGGGCCATCCCTCTAAAATTATCTTGCATCCATTTCGTACATAAGGCTATTAAATCTTAACACTGCACTAAGATTTTTGGAACACCTTGTACAAGAACATAGAATCATAGAGTCAGAAATGGAAGGGCCCTTAGAGATCATCTAGTCCAACCCCCTCACTTTGACTGATATGGAAACTGAGGCCAGGGAAATTAAGTAGACTGTATGCTAGCTTCCTGACAAAAGGTCCTAGAGGACAAGGAATTGTCTTCTGTTTGTCTTAGTATATCCAGGCACCTAGCACAATGGCTGGTATATAACAGGTGCTTAATAATGCTTATTGATTGATTGAAAGCCTTTGCCAAATGTTTGCCAGCTGTGTGACCCTGGGCAAGTGACTTAACCTTTCTCTGCCTCAGTTTCTTCATCTGTAAAATCAGGATAACATATACACACATACATATAATATATAAATATATATGCACACACATATGCTAGTTATAATTACATATGCAAATGTTATGGTGTTATACTTATGACAATTATCATGATTACCTATATTCAACAATTTGCATTTGGTAGATCCATGTCCTGCCTCTGAAATACACTATTTGCATAACCATGAGCAAGTCAATTAACTTTTTTTTTGCCTTTTGGAGGGGGAAGGTAGGGCAATTGGGGTTAAGTGACTTGCCCAAGGTCACACGGCTAGTTTTGTGTTAAGTGTCCTGAGGCCAGATTTGAACTCAGGTCCTCTTGACTTCCAGGGCCGGTGCTCTATTCACTGTGCCACATAGCCTCAGTCAATTAACTCTTAAGACAAGAGTTCTTAACCTGGTATCCATGAATTTTACAATTTTTTTTTGTATAACTGTACTTCCATGTAATTTATTTTCTTTGTGTATTTTATGTATTTTATTTAATGCATTTTAAAAACATTAGTCTGAGAAGGGGTCTATAGGCTTCACCAGACTGCCATGGGGGTCCATGACATAGGAAAGGAGAAGAACTCCTAAATACAATTTACAGAGAAGGTACAGACTCACACTGGGAGTGTCCTTCTCTGGGATTCCCTGTACATTCCTTGTACCAGTGAAAACAGAAGTCCAGTTCCTGTTCCTGTCCTTGCACTGCTGGAGTTTCTGCATGGGGAATATCCTAAACTAATGAAATTACAACTATTTTACAAAACTATTGGCTAACTTCTGTAATAAAGAGAAAGAGAAAGCATAGAATTAATTGCTTTCAAAATGAATCTTGAACATTAGGCTCCCTCCCCCCAAAAAGAAAACCTAAAAATAACCTACAAAACAGTTTTCTCTGAGGTAGCTTGACCCTTCCCTGGCGAGAAAACTAAAGAATATAAATAATAAAGAGGTTTTTTTTATTTTACTGATATACTAAAGTTTTTTTTTTTATTTTACTGATATACTAAATAACTTTAGGCCAGAAATTAACCTTGGTAGGGGCAGATAAGCCACATCTGGCTGTGTGTGCTCCATCTGTATCCATTCAATGTGGAGAAAGTTGCAGGAAGGACTCCACCATGATGGATGGACTATTTATGAGCAAACAGAGACAAAAATGGTAGGGAATTGGAAGATGGGGATGGTTTGCCACCTGCTGCTCCGGAGGACGGGCCTATACGGATGAGTTTCTAGACCACCTACTGTAAAAATCTATTGTTCTAGTCGGTCCTTTGTTTTTTGCTTTTTTTTTTTTTTTGGATCGGGGAGGATAGGGAAATTGGGATTGAGTGACTTGCCCAAGGCTAGTTTTTGTGTTAAGTGTCTGAGGCCAGATCTGAACTCAGGTCCTCCTGACTCCAGGGCTAGTGCTCTATTCACTGTGCCACCTAGCCGCCTGGGTCCTTCGTTTTCAAAGAGGGACAGTGACATCAGGGGGTGGTGTCTTGACTTGTGCTACTGTGACAATGGGCAAGTTGCTTTGCCTGCCTAGGCCTCAGTTTCCTTATATGTAAAATGGGAGTCATAATGAGGGAAGTTGAAGTGTTCTTGGGTCCTGTCCAGCTCTAAATGTATGATCCTATGATGTCACTAATGTTGGCCGATCTACTTTCTTAAGTGATCTTGTTCCTGGTTTAATTTCATGATAAGTATGTATTCAAATGAACAAGCATGATGGCCCCAAATTGTAGGTATGGACAACATGGACAAGGAGACATCAATGATATAGCTATTAATGGACCCAATATAAAAATAAGGGCTTATGCAACATAGTGGTCATTCAATTCACCAGTGTTCTAATGTCCCTCTGCTGCTACTGGCTCCCTTTGGCTTTTGGTTCCAATACCTCAGTATCTTCCACTAAAGCCCTACTCTGATTCAGCCTCATCATTTCCTAGAGGTGACTTTGAGTTGCCAAAGGTTATGGCAATTCATTAAGCAAGCACAGACTAAAAACCTACTATGTGTCAGACAATTTTCTAGGTGCTGGAGATACAAATTCATAAGTCTCTGCCTCTCAGAAGTTTACACTCTATTGAATGGGATGGACTGGAATGTAGACTCTGGGAGATACAACTATAGTGGAAAGACTTTGAGTAAGGACCAAACATTAGGTTTGATTTCCCCGGGACCTGTTTCCTTATCTGTAAAATGCAGTGAATGTACTGGATGGCCTCTGATATCTATTCCAGCTCTATGCCTCTGTGATCAGTCCCTTTTCACTCTGATCATGAATCTGTAGTGAATAACAATTTTTAGTAGAGAACATCATCATTTGTAGAATCTATTTTTTTACCTAGCTACTCATTCAATGTTTTACTTCAGACAGTCTTTCAACCTCAATTTCTTCATCTATAAAATAAGTTAAACCATGTTATCTCTAGGGTCTATTACAATTCTAAAATGCCCCTTCCACTTTCCTATATTAAGAAATTATTAATAAAGTACTTTATAAGTAAGAGTTTAGGTTTATAAACCACATTCTTACCAACCACCCTGGGAGGTAGGTGGTACAAATATTGTTATTGATGATTTACACTTGATAAAGCTGGAAGGGCTTTGGATATGGACCAAGTCAATTAAAAAGTCAAGAAGCATTTATTAATCACTCACTCTGTGCCAAACACAGAGCTAAGCACTGGTTATACAAATACTGGTAGAAAGACAGCCTATCTCCTAAGGGTAGACAACCAAAAAAGAAAGCTGAAGGGGTGGGTGGGTGAAGTGGCATGGTACTGAGGTAAAAAAAAGTCCAGAGAATAAGGAGTGCACAGCCTAGAGAGGAATAAAGAATAAAGACTAGATGGTCAAGATGTTCTCCTTAAAAGAGAGATTCTGGAAGGAACTAGCCAATCAAAGAAGAGGCTAATGGGGTAGAGGTTCTTTCCAGTGTGAAATCCAGGGATGGAACAAACTCGTAGACAATAGATTATTTAGCTTCTATTCAAAGACTAATCTAGTTTATTTGGAGATTCTCAGTGTGGCTGCAAGGTGATGAATTTGGAGGGTGGGGCAATTTCCAAGATCATTTACAAGGTCACAAAGGGGCTGCAAGCTGTATCAGTGGAGGGAGTGGGTACTGACATCAGTGTAATCAGAGATCTTTCAAAAACTACATATTTGCAAATGAGAAAACTGTGGTAAAAGGTTAGTGGTAAAAGGTTGAATGATTTGTCTAGAGTTATACAGGTAGTAAATAGCAGAACTGGGACTGGTGGCTTTTCTCAAACTAGGCAACTCTTGTACTACAACAGGCTGTATTGTAGGAATAGTGATAAGGATTGACAGAACCCTAGTTACCCTAGTAAAACAATATCCAGTCTACAGTGCCACAGAGCTTAGAATTGTACTTGCATTTATAGCTAAACAAATAATATGCCCTTGGTTTTTCTAAGAAAAAAATAGCTATAGATCTTGACTGGCTAAAATTTATGACATGTAGTTTTTTGTTGATGTTGGCTGCTAGAAAAGGAAATTTCTGCAAGGATCATTCTAGGATCGTTTTCTTGATGATAGAGCAAAAATTGGATTAAGAGGAATGTTTTCAAGTTCATATTGGCATTATAGGGAAGATTCTTTTTTTTGCACAAAAAATTAGGTGTGTATCGTAATGGAATTCTGGAAGATGGCGTTATTGACAGTATGTGGGAGGACAAATGTAAGTGTGTCAGTGTCCTCGATCAAGCAAATGATTAAATTTATTGACAATGCTGCTCTTTGAAAATTATCTTCTTAAAGGCAGCAGATATCAATATAAACAATGAAGCCGATGGTGGTTTATGCAATTTTTCACTCAAAACAACTTGCTAGGTTGGCAGTACTTATGCATTCTACATTATTCCAAGGTTTACTGATGGATACTGCTTCTAAATCCAAGGGCACATCTTTGCTCCCATTCTGGTTTTTATCCAAAGCAGGGAAGAAGGAACACCCTGATGATTTGGGAAGCCGTCTCTCTTCTCGTTTAAAGGATAATTACCACCAGTCTAAGCAAGACCTTATGCCTTGATTATAGGTATCAGTATTCACCACCCCCCACATGTTGACTAATCTTAGATTCCTGATGTCAAATACAAGATGTGTAAAATTCAAACATATCTCTGCAAATGCAAATGCATATTCTTTTACTCATGGCCATTAATGGATTCAGTCAGGGCAGACCTACTTCCTAATTAGTCTTGCTAATTGTTCTTTCCTGCTGGGACATTAACTAGTTTGATGGATGTTACTATGACAAATGTTGACATATAAAGGGTACAGTTTCAACATTCAGCCAAAACCAGGGACGTTAAGGTGTCTCAATGCTTTTAAAGCCAATGTTAATGATGTGATTGTGGCAATAATGCTAAAATGGTTCATTCTGGAATATGTCTGCTCCAAAATTTAGAAGCAGGAAGAAACTGTCTTCACGTGAGTTCACTGATTGTAATCCATAAACCACATCTGCTAATACCCAAATAAAGAAAAAGAATAGGGAAGAGATCTATCTTCCCTAGTGATTACATTAATGTAGGGAACTCCTGGGTGAGGACATTCCTCCTTCCCCTTACAAATGCATGTTGGTACCTTCTCTGCAACTTAAGTGTCTTAGACCAGGGCTTCTTAAGCTTTTTGTATCATGGACCCCCCTCTGGCAGTCTGGTGAAGCCTACAGATGCTTGCTCAGAATCATATTTGTTGCTTACATTCACCACAGAAAAAAATGTTAAATTTTAGTTAGAAGTTAGTGAAAATAAAGATGCATTAAAATTCCCCAAGTTCAAGGTATCCAATTTTCCTGGTGCCAAGGCTAGGTCTTTCATTATGCTTCTCTTATGCCCAAATAAACAGTAACAATATTCTGAAGGGTTATTGGGAATGTCTTTCCAGGAAAAATTTACGATTTAATTTGCCCTATTTCGCATAAAGCATGGTGACTTTAAACTAATATTTTAATAGAAAAGCAAATCCTTTATAGAAAGGCCCCAGCCCTAGCAAACTGCTGTACTTTAGAGAGTAAACAGAATATCCTTCTCCAAAGGCCAGTCATTCAACTGAATACAGACTAGTGGGATCACCAACAACTGCTCAATTATATTCAATTGGCAAGTTGAATATATGACCATAATAAAGTTTGAAAACCAGCATTTACATGCATCTCTTACCCAAGCCTCCCATCAAATGCTATATTGTCCTTTGCACACTTCAGTATTCTCTAAAGAAAGCACCTGAGTCTAAGGCTGAGTGGAGCTGATGCTAGGGAGGGTCTCATTCTGGACTTTTACTCTCATCTATGTAGTCTAGGTAACCAGGAGAATGATACCCTACATTGAATGAAAACAGATGAGGCTGATAAAACACTGCCTCCCTTTCTCTCTGCATTCTTAGTCAAAGATTTGCTGATCAGATATGGTAGGATAAAGTTTTCCTCTTTGAAGAAAAACAAAGATTTTTTTCTCCTTCACGTTCTCTTTTCCAGTATATCTTTGGTATGTATGAAGTTATAGAATATCAGAGTTCTCTCTCTCTCTCTCTCTCTCTCTCTCTCTCTCTCTCTCTCTCTCTCTCTCTCTCTTTCTCTCTCTAGCACAAACTCTTTAATCAGCTTCAATTTCTAGATTAGATTAGAAGCATTAGGTAGGTAGGTTCTTCTCCCCCCCCCCCCCCAGATTTGACGATTTAAGAGTCATTATGCCAATGTCAAGAGTGCCTCTAGGCACTCCTGTTGGTATGGCTTATAGACAGAGGAGATGTTAACGCTTCTGATCTATGATGTCAGGAAGGGTCCCTAGAGCACCTGACAATATAGAGACTGTTCCTTGTCCATAAATATGAGGGACACAAACAGATTGGGTTCTGACCTTAAGTAAACACAGGCAGCATTGCCATATCTTTGGGAAACATCCACTCCTCTTCAATATACAGAATGGGGGATGAGAATGAACTTGGAGGTCCTCTGATCCATTTCCTTCCCTTCTGGCAGGCTAGGTTTTAGTGAGAATCTAGCTCATTTTCAAGATTTCTAGAGAAGCTTTACTAGCATATCTCTGATAACTCACAGCAACACTTGTAGCCAGGTAATCCTCAAAGCCACCCCAAATCCTTCATACTACAGGTCCAATCCTATCTCCTCTGATTTCTTCACAGGGGCACAAATGTGGCCTCTTGATAGATACAGGACCGTAAGGATTGCAGCACGGACTAACCTTCCGGGTCAATCTCTCTTAAGATCCAAAGCTTGATAATCATCCTTATTTATTTTAAACTGCTGGGCTGGTTTCCTTAGAAGCACGGTAACAAAAAAGCAACAGTCAGGCTGGGGGTGGGAATGGAACCAACCAGACCTCGATGGGCTTTCACAAGTTTTCTTTTGGAGTAAAATCTTATCCAAGTTATATGGAGCTGGAAATTGGGGGTGGATGTGGGTGGGGTGGTTTACAATGGAAACTGGGACCCAACCTTCACAAAAGCAGTTAGCTAGTGCAGGCATAGCAGCTGCAGTTACTGCTGTCCAGGATGCAGCGTTTTAAAAGTGCATACCCACTCCCTTCCCCAGCCACCCCATTCATCGATGCCGAAGAATGCCCGGAGCGCGCTTGAGATCCCCCCACACCCCTTCAGTAGCTCTCCTTCCTACTACTCCTAAAGGCGGCTCGAGGCGCACGCTTTGGCAAGGCGCCGGAAAAAGCGTTCAGGGTTAGGAAGGGCTTCCTAATATCGGAGAGGAGATCTTTGCCAAAATGCACCCCGACCATTTTAGGAAGACGCTGGACAATTTCACACTTTGGCCGACCCCTGAGTCCCTAAGGCTGGTAGAGATAAAGGAAATAGGGGAAGACAAGCCACCCCTAGACAGACAACTAGAGAGGTAGGACGCCCACCCGGGGTCTATAGATGGAGGGATGGCTAGCCTGGCTGAATTCTAGACATGAGGAACCAGGGCTGCGGCGAAGCTTCTTCCTCTAATTTTTCTTTCCTGCTGCCTTCATTTTTCTGACCCAGTTGCAGAAATAGTTCCCCTAAATCGCATCTTCGCAAGCGGGGGATGTGTCATTAAGGGGGAGGAAGAGGAGGGAGAGGAGGAGGAGGGAGAGGAGGACGCAAAGGATTGTGCCATGCATTGCCTAGTTCCACATTCACTACTCACCCAACCCAAGCTTCACAACCGATCACCAGCAGCCGCGGCGGGATGGCCCAGACCCAGGATCGCAAGGGCTCTTGCGCTGCTCCAAGCCTCGGGGTTACACGCACACAGCAGCAGTGCTTGAAAGGGCGGGCGGGGGTGCTGGGTGCGGGGTGGAGGTGAGTGCTGCAATTCTCTAGCCTTCTTCCGGGAGCATCTTCGCGGGCTCTCCGACCTCCAAGCAGCGAATGAGAGCAAGCAGTGAAGAGAGAACAGCCCAGCCGGATGAGATAGGAGCGGAGCGGCTCAGCCACTCTCCTGCGCCCTCCCCACGCCAGCCGGCGGCGCTTCGCTTCTCTCCCGGGGCCGCGCGCACACGCACGCTCGACTCGCCAGCCCGCCCCGGCCCCAGCAGCGCCAGTGGTAGCAGCAGCAGCCAGAGCGTAAGCCCGAGCCCCAGCAGCAGCAGCAGCAGCCAGCGGCGCCTCCGCTGCGCAGCGCTCAGCCCCAGCACCTCCCCACCCCCCCACGCCGCGCGCCCTTGCACGCTCCCAGGACGTACACTCGCACCCTCACACACATCCACACACACACACACACACACACACACATCCACGCGCGCGTGCCGGCAGGAGAAGCGTTCCTCCCCCGGTTGCAGCTTCTAGCGCTTGCTCGCCGGGTCCATTGTTTCTCCTCTTTTTGGAAGGGGTTTGGGGAGGAGGTACAAGGCAAGGTGGTCGGAGAGGGAGGAGTCACTCCTCCTATAGGAGCCCCCTGGCAGCGCCAGCCGGGCCTGGCCCTCGGGAGGATCGGGGGCCACAGAGGCTCTGGGACGAGTTACCTAACTGCCTGTTACTGCCGCTGCGACCGCCGCACACGTTCCTCCTTCCCCGGCACTTGCTCTTGCTCGGTGCCCCTCGCATCCTCTGTTACTATGGATATCTTCTTCTCCTCCGCCCCCTCCTCGCACGCCAGGAGAGGCAAGCGCAGCAGCAGCACAGCGGCGGCCAGGCGGCTCTCTGCGCGAGTGCCCAGGTGACCAGCTCGGCAGGCAGCGGCTGCTGCTGGGCACAGGAGGAAGAGGAAGGAGGCGGGGGAAGGGGAGAAAGAGGAGGGGGAGGAGGAGGAAAGTCTTTCGGGCCAAGAAAGGGTTCGAAGGACATGTGCCCCTTCAATTCTCACCCCTTTCCACCCCTCCTCCTCCCAACCCAAGCACTTAGTTTTTGCAGCAAGGCTGGGAGAAATCAACTATTCTTAACTTGTTTTGGGGGATGCCACCCAACGCGACTGGCATCCTTCAGCGACTGCAGAGTCCGCCCAGCATCCCGAATTGCTCTCGGAGGTTATCGGGGCCCTCCGGTTTGCTCCAAGGGTTGACATTCATTGTTTTAGCCTCTGAAAGATAGAGCCAACCCTCGACCAGGATGCTGAGAAGCTGCTGTTAGGCACAGGACTCGGAGTCAGGAAGGACTGTATTGAATTTACCCTCAGGAAATCATTCAGCCAGCCAACCAGCATTCATTAAGGGCTGACTCTGTGCAGTGAACAGAGCACCAGGCCTGAAGTCAGCTAGGCTCCTCCACCGGAGTTCAAATTTGACTTCAGACACTTCCTAGCTGTGTTACCCTAGGCAGGTAACTTCACCTAGTTTTTCTTAGTTTCCTCACCTGTAAAGAGCTAGAGAAGAAAATAGCAAGCCATTCCAGTGTCTTTGCCAAGAAAACCCCAAATAGGGTGAGAAATAATAGGACATGACTGAAAAATCACTGAATAAAATGCTATGAGCAAGTCACTTGTTAAGAGTTGGGGATTAAAAAGAAGTCAGGGCCCCTGGGCAAGTCCCTTAACTTTTCTGAACAGCAGTTTACTTTATTTGAAGATGGTCTAATAATAGTAACCCATCTTACAGGATCCTTGTAATAATCAATCAACAAACATTTATTGGGTTCCTACTTTATGAGGGGTTTCTAGGGGTAAGGAAATAATCTCTACTCTCAAGATTCAAATGAGTTAATTTAGAAATGGGAGAAATCTTAGAGATTAACTTGAGATAGGCTCTTTGATCTTAAACTGGAAGTGACCTCAGGTACCATTTAGTCCAATTTACCCAACCCCCCCCCCCCTCCATTTCACACTGAGGAAACTGAGGCCAAACTGCTTTAAGTAACATGCTCAAAATCACCTAAGCAAAAGCAGTAGAATTTGAACTCAGGCCTTCTGACTTCAGAGTTAGAATTCTTTCCAGGGTACCATGTTGCTTCCCCTTCCATTTTCATTTTCCTCAAGAAACTGAGACCCAGATAGGCTAGGAGAGCAGCCTCAGGCCATACAGGTAATTATAATACTTCAGATTAGAACTCAGACCCTCTGACTCCAAATTCAATGCCTTCTCCACTGTCACAAGAAAGAATGGATGTGTAAAGTATAGACTTGAACACCTATAAATGTGAGTTCTTTATATTATTACCAAGGTCCAGAATACAGTTTCTTTTTAAATTTGGGTTTGGCTTGACTTCAGAATTAAGGCAATGAGTCCTTTAATGGCAAGGAGGAGGTTATTAGACCCTTTTCAGCTCTGATGCAGTGCCAAGGATAATCAGAGATGAATTCAAATCTTGGCTATGGTAATTAATCAATTATGTGACCTCAATCCTCCTAGGGCCCCAGTATCCACATCTGAAAGCCAGGAGGTTGGATGAGAAGAATTATACAGTCCCCTCAAGCTCTAGACCTATGATCTAAAGATATCTTTGGGTTTCTAGTGCCTCATCTGCAAAGTGAGGAGGTTGAGCCAGAATCTCTGACCTCAGAGGTCCCTTCCAACTTCAGAGCTAGGAGCCTATTACCTGCCTTTCCCTCATACTTCCTAAAGAGCTAAAATTTGTTGAGATATTACTTTACTATAGACCTAACTTTGGTCCCTTTTGTTAAACCTATGCAATTATGGATAAATTATGGTCTTTAGGAATCCCCGGGGGTTAAGTTCCCTCTATACTTGGCAGACTCCATTTCCTACTTCCCTGAAGGCCTCACTAAGATTCGGGGCAGCTTCTGAAATTGATGAGCTTCTGGAAAAGAGACAAGGGACTCTGACAGCTTGAAGCAGGGTGGTGTGATGAGAAGGTGAAAAAATGACTTCGGGAATTATCTAGCACCGTGAATCATTAAAAAGAGGCTTTAACACTCATCAGAGTCTCTTCCTTAAAAGCAGGATGTTAAACCAATGAATAAGTGAAAAATTTTGCTAAGTGCAAAACTCCAATCAAGACTTTTAAAGAAATTAACCTATTAAGACTTTTTCAATGATGGAAGATGATTATTCTTTCATTATATATAATTTCTTCGATGTTATATATTGTGGTTAGATCTATGATTTCCTCAGTGTGGAGATTCCTGGTGTGGGAACTCTCTCCACTGAAATTTATCTGCAACTTGCCGTCTTGGAGAATTGCCTGTGGACAAGGAGAGGTTCCACTGCCCCCTCTACTATCCACTCATCTGTGACTTTGGCTTGATTCGGTTTTCTCAGTTTCATTCACTTCCTCCCTCTCTCCATCCTTCCTTCCTTGCCTCCCGCCCTCAGTTACTCATTCATTCAAAAGAGATTTATTAAGGACTTGGTATGTCCAAAAGCACTGGGAATAGAACGACAAAAGGGAAACTCGTTCTAACCTCAAGGAGCTTACATTACAGAATATTCGAATCATAGACTTAGGACTGAAAGGAGCCCTCAGTTCAAAGGGGGCTTTCAGCTCACAGGTGAGGTGCCAAGGCACAAAGAGGTTAAGACACCTGGCCAAGGTTAGTCACATAGGTAGTAAGTGCTGTGAGCCAGAATTTCAATCTAAGCTTTATGAATCCAGATCTAACACAGTTTCCATTGTAATGTACTCTCTCCTCTACTGTGAAATGAGCATAGAAGTGGCATTTGGTACACCATGGTATTCTTGAAGCTGCTTTTTGGGTACCCTTTTAAAAACCTGAGGTACATTATTTTAGTAAAACTTTTTTAAAAATTATAAAAGAAATGTTGACTTGAGAGCTCCTAACAAGCACTATTTTCACTTCATGATGCCCCAAATCAAGTTTCTATGCCTTTATGTAATCATCATAATGACTAAGTCTAACTCATACTGGAAAACAAATACCCACTTCTCCATACCCAATAAGGGGCCATGAAGCCTCTGTTTGAAGACCTCTAATGAAGGGAAACCTACTACCTTCTGAGACAACCAAGTCCACTTTTGCATAGCTCTAATTATTGGGCAGTTATATGGTAAAGTAGATAGAGTGCCAGGTCTGGAGTCAGGAAGACTCATCTTCCCAAGTTCTAATCTAACCTCAGACACTTACTAGTTATGTGACCCTGGACAAATTATTTAACTTAGCTTATTTGCTTTAGTTTTCTCATCTGTCAAATGAGCTGGAGAAGGAAATGACAAACCACTCTAGTATCTCTGCCAAAAAAACCCCAAATGGGGTCACAAGGAGTCAGACACCACTGAAATATGACTGAACAATAATTATTAGGAAGTTTTTTCTTAACATCAAGCCTTAATTTGCTTTCCTAAATTTCAGGTTGCACCCGGGTTGATTCTTTCCTCTGGGGCCAAGTAGACCATATCTAATTCTTTTTGCACACGGCAGCCTTTCTAATACTTGAAGACAGCTATCTGGGTCCCCTGAGTCTACTTTCTTTAGGCTAAACATCCCCCAGTTCCTTCATTTGTTCTATATATGACAGAGCCTCAGGGTCGGTCCTCCCCAAATAAATGTTTTTTTTCCATTCATTCCTCCTTGTTGCCCACTCCTGGATACTGTTCAACTTATTATATCCTTCTTAACATAGCATTGATCTCCACTAGTTGCATATTAAGTGGAATTACCATCATTCCTCTAAAAGGTATCATATAGATCCAATAATGTGAAATTCGAAGCATTCAGATGCCTTTCTTTATCCCATCAATAATCAGATATGAATTTCACCTATATAACAGAGGATTAATGGTCTGTTTCAACAATGTCTTCAGCAAAACACTATCTAACCCAATGGCAATAAACTCACAATCTCTTCTAGAATCTTTTGCTAGAATATTAAGAACAATATGGTAAGATCATTAACACATAAATAAAAAGCTTAATTAGGTGGAATGATGATAACAATAGGGCTGTTCAGCTAGCCCTTTAATGTTGGCCAAGTGCTTTATATCACATTTAGCTGAAATACGAATTTACTACAACTCACTTCTGTAAGGAATTGGTAGGGAGAGAGGCTGCAAGAGAGGCCTTTTGATATGAAGTCAAGGAAGCAATGGTAATAGCAATAGTAATAAAAATAACAATATCTCAAATAGCACCTCTAAAATGTTTTTCAGTGATTATTTTAGTTGATCATCTCAGTAACCTTGTGAGGTAGGTACTTCTGATCTCATTATCTTCACAAGGAAACTGAGGCTCAGAGAAATAAAGAGACTTGCTCAATGTGGGCACTGAACTACCAAGGGTCACAGGAGGGTGTGAACTCAGGCCTCTTCTGACTCCATTACTCTTTCTATAGCACTGCAGTATATACCTGTCTAAATACCACAGACACCAGGAATTAGAATGAAGACTGGCTAAGCATGTGCTACCAGCAATATTTACCATATCTTTTATCATTTGCATTAATTCACTCTTGGTGATGCTTGGAATTGATCCAACCATTCTGGAAAACAATATCAAATTATGAAAAAAAAGAGAATGAGATGATTATAACCTTTGACCTAGAGTTTTCACTGCTAGGAATATCCCCTGAGAAAGTCAAAGGCAAAAAATGTCCTAAATGTAATAAAATATTAATAGCATTACTGTTTGTGATAACAAATAATTAGAAGCAAAGCATGCTCCCACTAATTGGAGAGTGAATAAATAAATTGTGGTAAAAGAAGATAATGGAATATTATTGTGCCATAAGAAATAAGGGATATGAATAATTCAGAGAAACATAGGAAGAGCTATATGAATTGATAAAGAATGAAGTAAACATAACCAGGAGAAAAATATACACACTGGCTATAACAATGTAAACAAGAAGAAAAGATAACATGAAATGTAACACTTTGTAATCATAATGATTAAGTTTGATCTGGGAGAAGAGATGAGGAAATATACTACCTTCTTTCCACTGGAGATGTATAAGACTAGTAGTGTGAAGCCTTGAATAAACACTGTCAGATGTGATATATACATTGACTGATTTTGCTTACTTTTTTGTCATTGTTCTTTACAATGGAAGGCTTATTGAGTGGGAAGGGGATTGATGTATTTGTCAGTGACTGATTTTGTAAAACAAAAGGCTTCAGTTGATGAAAGGAAAAACAGATAAGTTTGAAAATAATTCAAAGTTACTTTATTTCTAATAGCAAAAATGTAGAGATAATCTTTGTGTCCATTGACTTGGGAACAGCTAAAACAAATGTGGTACATAAATTTAAAAAATATGCACATCTTCTGGGTACTTTTATCTCCATTCCTATTGCAATCACTTGAGGACCAGTCCTCATTACCACCTGCCTAGACTATTTCACTAGCTTTCTAAGAGGTAACATGAATACCATTCCAACGCTATAGCATTGACCTATTACACAGAGATGTTATTTGTTTACAAGGAAAATGAGATGTTTGGAAGAGAGGCAATTCATTACGTTCATCATCATAACAAAAAAAGTCAGATTCTCAAAGAGCAAAAGCCCCAAGCCCATCAATCCTCATTTGTCACTTGAGAAACCTGAAAATCCTAAGATTAGGTGAGTACATTAAAATATCACTGCTCAATTTGACAGGGATCTTCTGGCTTTTGCTTTCTAAGCCTCCAAACTAAGATACCTTGTCCCTTAGCAAGTTATTTCAGAAGCAAGAGATTAGAATTTGTCTAAGTTTTTCAAATTTTTCTAAGATTAAAAAAAACCCTCCAGTGAGAGAATGGAATATTACTCATATTCCCTGACTAGTCACTTCTTTGGCAAGAGTGCAAACCTTGTTCTAAGGCTAACTTCATAACAAATGAAATGGTCAGAGAACAGTGATGGGGCTTCTATTCATGATGTGATAGAAAGAAGGCTGACTTTTGAGTGAAAGGACCTGGGTTCAGATCTTGTCTTTGCCACTTACTACCTGGGTGATCTTGGGCAAGTCTTTTAACCTGGTTGAGCTGCAGCTCTCTCACATGTATAGCATCTTGTATGAAGTGGCATAATACAACATTTTCTGGATTTAGAAAGCCTAACTTTCCTCATCTGTACAGTGGGTATAATAATAGCACCTACCTCCCAAGGTTATTGTGAGGATAAAGTGAGATTATATATATATAAAGCCCTTTGTAAATGTTAAAGTGCTATATAAATACTAGCTATTACCATTAATATCATTACTTTTATTATTACTCCTCCTCTTCCTCCTCTTGCTGTTGCTGCTGCTGCTACTAATACTGCTCTTGCTGCTGTTACTGTTGCTGCTGCTTCTTTTATTGCTGCTACAATTTTTTTTTTTAAAGAGACAATTTATTTATTTTATTTTTTATTTTTTTTGCTTTTTGGAGGTCAGTTGGGGTTAAGTAACTTGCCCAAGGTTACACTGTCAGGTTTTTTGTTTGTGAGTGTCTGAGGCCCTATCCGAACTCTGGTCCTTCTGACTCCAGGGCCAGCGCTCTACTCATTGCACCACCTAGCCACCCCTTCCTTTGTTGCTGCTACAATTGCTGCTGCTGCTGCTTTTACCACTACTGCTATTACTGCTGCTGTTGCTGCTACTACTACTATCACCACCACCACTGAAATCTACTTACTGCTACATGACCAAATGAAAGTTCCTTTAACTTCTCTGGTCCTCAGTTTCCTGTAAATATAAAATGAAGGTCTTGGACTAGATGACTTCTAAGAGCCCTTGAAACTTTCAATTTGAGATCTTGTTTGATGACACCAAGATTCAAAGATTCTGCTGAGGTGGCCTCTGTGTTCTTAAATGAAGGAACAAGAAGTAATGGGTGGACACAATCTCACTTATAGCATTTCCAGTACCCCCTCCATATTCACTTCAACTTAACAAACATTTTCTAAGTTCTTGTGGGAAGCAATACACTGTGCTAGGCACTGGGGTGGTGAGGAATAAAGAATTTAGATATGTCCTTGTCATGATGGCTTGTAATCTAGTAGAAGGATACTACCATAGAATTAGAACTTGAAAAGGCTTTCCAAGTCCAAACACTTCATTTTATATTTTATATCTACAGTGAGCTGACACTCAGAGAGGCAAAGGTATTTGCCTACAGTTATATACATAGTAAGTGGACAGTGTTAGGATCTGAACCCATGTCCTTTAAAAATACAGTATTTTTTTCACTGTACCACTTATCAGGACTGTGTGATAAGAGCAACAGAATCTCAGTGTTAGAAGGGACTTCAGAAGCTGTGTAATCCAAACTTTGCCTGAGAAAACACTTATCTGGGCTTTGCTTTAAGACCTCTTGGACAGGTAGGTGGCTCAGTGGATAGAGTGCTGAGCCTGAGGTCAGGAAGACTCATCTTTCTGAGTTCAAATCTGGCCTCGAACACCATAGTTGTGTGAACTTGGGCAAGTCACTTAACCCTGTTTGCCTCACTTTCCTCATCTATCAAATGAGCTGGAGAAGGAAATGGCAAACTATAAGAAAATCCTAAATGAGTCACAAAGAGTCCACCACAACTAAAAATGACTGAAAACAACAATTTAAGAACTCTAATGAAGGAAAACCCACTATCCCCCAAAGTAGCTTCCATTCTCCCCTCCATATTGAGATAGCTAGTGATCAATAATATTTTTCCTATATCAATTTTAAATGAACAAAAAGGCAAAACTATGGTTTCAGTCCTTTTGGGAAGGGAAGAATCAGCACTATATTAGCTTTTAAAAGAATGAGATCTGAGTAGGAGAAGTGGAAAATATGTGTGAGAGAGGGAAGGATTGATGAGTAAGGTGCTGGAGGAGGGATAGAAGAGAAAGAATGGAACCAAAGATATTTCTTTTTCTGACAAAGGAAGGAAAGAGCAGATATTCTTTCTTTTATTCCTATGTTTTTGGTTCAAATTTGCCAGTCCTGCTTTCAGATAATCCAGAATTTTAGCAAAATCCTCCATGATTTGCTCTATTTTTTTCTATTATTTTTATTCCGGAAATCTTGGAGAGCTCTAATTTTTCTCCTCATTAATTCTTTTAAATATTTTGTGGGTATCCTGAGAGTTTTAAACTATGCTATGATCATTTCTGTGGTTTCCTTCTTTTTATTGTATTTCTCTTCACCTGGGGTTTCTTCACTGTTTTCTTTTTGCTTTATAGTATTTATTCATTTTATTGGGACCTCTTTTTGTTTACTGAGTAATACTCATACAAACAGTGTGACCATAGGTAATGTGCTTAACATTCCAGTGTTCCAGATAACTGAGCTGAGGCTAGAGGCTAGGTCTCTTGACTTGAAGTTTCCATGACACCATATTTTATGTTCTTTAACATAAAAATATTAAATCCCTTCAGTCCTTTCATTTTTTACTTAAAAACAGAAAAGCTCTGCATTTAAAAATCTCAAGATGTATTAAACCTGTGTGTATTTCTGAGTATATATCATGGATATATACATATATTTATATCTGTATGTATATATGGCTATATATACATATATGTTTGCATATATAGCATTTTTAAACTGGGTCTATGATTTAATTTGTTTTGAGAAATCCTAGGGAAGAAACTCCCTCTACTAATGCATATTGGCACATTGTCTGCAGTTTATAATTTTAGAGTTGCTTGGGGCACTGAAAAGTTAAGTGACTTGCCTAGGGTCACACAGCCATTGTGTGTCAGAAGTAGGACTTAAACCCAAATCCTGTTACAAGCTCTCTAATCAACAAACCATGCTCCTTCTCATGCAGACCAAATCCTTATGAAACCTGAGTATGCTAATAGACAGCAATATCTGCTACCATGGACAGCAGCTTCTCCTTTCATGTACCAGCTTGCTTCCCTTAACCTGTTCATCTATCTGATTACTGGTACCAAAGGAAAGTTACTTTTCCACTATTTTATGGATCATTTCTCTGTATTTTTATACATTGTTTTCTCATTTCCAGGGGAAAAATGTAGGTCAAGGGCATGGAAAGAGAGAGGCAGTGAGAAAGTCCTCTACAATGAAGAATTAAGTGCCTTGACATAGTCACACAAATTGTATGTGTCAGAGGCAGGACCTGAACCCCTCCTTCTATCAGATATTGTTATACTGAAAAGAGTACTGGGTTTTGGGTCAGAAAACCTGTGTTCAAATACTAGCTTTTCCACTTCTTACCTGTGTGAACCTGGGTGAGTCATTTTACTTTTGAACCTGTTTCTGCAAGTTCAAAATGAAAAATTGAATTTGATGATCTCCAAGGTCATCCCAGTTCTAAATCTATGCCACATTGTAGCTACATCTATCCATCTTTATTCCTTCCCTCCTTTTCTTTCTCTCTTTCTTTCTGTCTTTCTTTCTTTCTTTCTCTCTTTCTTTCTGTCTTTCTTTCTTTCTTTCTTTCTTTCTTTCTTTCTTTCTTTCTTTCTTTCTCTCCTTACTCTCCCCTTTCTCTCCTTGCCTCTCTCTTTCTCTGTCTCTGTATTTCTCTCTCTTTGTTGCTCTCTCTCCACACATAAACACCAATACACATATTTACATAGGTAGCAGTATACATGTATACACACACCCAATCTTTTATTATTTTCTATTTTTTGACACACTTAGAAAAATGTCTGATTGCAGTTGATATCCCCCTGCTAATGTACTAGTTGATAATTAATGACATACAGAAATCTTTGATTTTATATAGATTATGCTGTTTTATATAGATATGATGAAAAACACTTTTCTTACTATTACATGGGTCATTACTGATTTGGGGATTCTAAAAGGCATTCTAATAGCACCCACCTCCAGAATGGTTGTGAGAATAAAACAAGTTAACAGTTTAAAGTCCTTTGCCAACCTTAAAGCACTATGTATATACTAGCTGTTATTATCAGCACCACGGCCATCATGAGAATCCCTATCAGATGGAAGTACATGGGAAAAGAAATGAGGAGAAACCCTTTTGGCTTCATGTTTAAGTCCTGGTAACCAAATAGCTAAACCTTTCAGATGCATCTACAAAATGAGGAAGTTTGACTAGATGGTATAAATCTCATCCAGCTTTTTAAATCTCTGTGTATTTCACTGGCTCTGTGCTACAGTCTTTTGCAAAATGTTAGTGGCTAGCTCTGGCAGCTTCTATTAGCCCACTGGCATATGCTTCTCACTAGTGGTTAATGTCATAGAAATTCTTTTACCAAATAAGTAAATATGTTTCCTGCAGATCAGGAATTCACCCACATGATAAGGGTAGAAAAGGTTAATGATCCAAAAACCAAAATTTAGCAGTAAGAGGCTCTTGGGAGCAATGTGCTGTCATAGGAAAGACAATTTCAGAACTAAGCTAGTAGTTATGTCAACATGGACAAAAACTTGGTATAATTTGACCTTCAGAGAAAATTGATTGTGATATTTTGGATTTTGCAGACAATGTTTCCTGATCTCTGTAGTTATTCGTGCTCTCACTCTCTCCTCAAATTATATTGGATTTGTTTGTTTAAATTTTTATTCCTACCATTGTTCTATAAGAAATGATGAGCAGGCAGATTTCAGAAAAAACCTGAAAGACTAACATGAGCTGATGCTGAATGAAGTGAGCAGAACTAGGAGAAGATTGTACATAGTAATAGTAACATTGTATGATGATCAACTATGATAGACTTAGCTCTTCTCAGCAATACAGTGATCCGAGACAATTCCAAAATAGTCATGATGGGAAATGCTATCTACATCTAGAGAAAGAACTATGAAGTCTGAATGCTGAGCAAAGTATATTATTTTCACTTTTTTTCTTCTTGTGGTTTTCAAGTTTTGCTCTGATTCCTCTTTCACAACATGACTAATGTGGCAATATATTTAATATGACTGTATGTGTATAAATTATATCAGATTACTTGCTGTCTTGGGGAGGTGTAATGGAAATGCAAATTTAAAGATCTTCCCTGCCCCTAGCTTAAGTGCACCTGGAGCCTGTGGTGGGAGGCTTGTTTTTCGGGAAGCCCAACCTTGATACTTTTGTGATTGGGCAGTGGGTCAAGGAGGTTGTTACATTCTCTGAGCCAGGAGAAGGCTATATAAACCCTGAGGAGAGGCTTTGCGTTGGGGCTCACTTTGAGAAGTGTTGTGTGATTTGACCAGATGAGACTCTGGGAAGCCGTTGTTGAGAGCCCCCCGGCTTTGAAAACCCAGATGTTGATGCTTCCCTCTCTGGTAACTGTGATTTGGTATTGATATAATGGTTGGACAGTTTGGAAGCCTGTCTGTTTGATCTGTAAGTTCTGTAACTCTGAAGTTCGGGGTGCTGACCTTTTTCCCCTGAACTAGGTAATGTATGTTTGTTTGATTAAAGTAAGCTTGTTAACCCATTTTGAGTTGCTTTCCTTTTGAAAAGCAGATCTAAGAACCTGTGTTGGCAGTCACCCTGGGGATATTGGGGTGCTTGCTGCTACAAAATGGCGACGAGGGATGGGATCTGCTGAGTAAAAGGAAAGTATGGGGGCTGGGATAATTGTTTGTTTCCCAGTTGTGGTAGCTGTGACTCTGTGGAGCCGTGGAGCAGGAGAGAACGACCTGCATGCTGACTTCACTGAGCTGAGAGCAGGAATGGTGAGCTGCCTGCATGGAGACCTGTGGAGAAGCCTGGAGCTGCTGCCTTCTGCTGGAGAAGGAACCCAGGAGTTTGGAGTTCAGCCAAAGGACAAGATAAGGACTGTGTGGCAAAGCAGGGGCACTGAATGTGTTTCCTTGCTGCATCCCACAGTTTGGGACCCAGGGAGGATGGACTTGTGACTGGTGGGTGGGGTGAAGTGCCATGGACCCCAAGGACCCCACTTTGGTTTTGTTGCCCAGCTCCCTCTCTGGACTTGGAAGCAGGGGCTGGAGCAGTGTTGTGGGAAGGACACCCCCCTCCTCCCAGGAGAACTTTATGTGATAATGCTTTGTATTTTGTGAATTGATGTGAAAATGCAATGTACTTTGTTTAAGACCCAATGGCCACTTTAGTAACTTTAAATGTATCTTGAAAATATGACTTAAGAGATGGTTAGTGCTAATTGAAATGTAAATTGTCTATGCTATGGGCATACTTAGTAAGACTTTACTGAATAAGGTATTGGTTGTACTTTGAGATATTGTTACAGATAAGAGACTAATTGAGTTAATCAAGACTTTGCCCCATGAGTGGAAGACTTGTACTTTGAAAACTGATGTAACTGATTAAGTTAAGAGTGACTATTTTTTGATTTTACTGATAAGTGGACTGAGTTAACATTTGCCCCATGAGTGGAAGACTTGGACTATTGTATTTTGAGATTATATTGTGATTTTCTTATGTACCTGGAAAATGTGACCTAAGAGATGTTTAGTGCTAATTCAAATGTAAATTGTATATGCTATGGGCATGAAAGATCTTGGGGCCGAATGTAATGGAAATGCAAATTTAAAGATCTTCCCTGCCCCTAGCTTAAGTGCACCTGGAGCCTGTGGTGGGAGGCTTGTTTTTCGGGAAGCCCAACCTTGATACTTTTGTGATTGGGCAGTGGGTCAAGGAGGTTGTTACATTCTCTGAGCCAGGAGAAGGCTATATAAACCCTGAGGAGAGGCTTTGCGTTGGGGCTCACTTTGAGAAGTGTTGTGTGATTTGACCAGATGAGACTCTGGGAAGCCGTTGTTGAGAGCCCCCGGCTTTGAAAACCCAGATGTTGATGCTTCCCTCTCTGGTAACTGTGATTTGGTATTGATATAATGGTTGGACAGTTTGGAAGCCTGTCTGTTTGATCTGTAAGTTCTGTAACTCTGAAGTTAGGGGTGCTGACCTTTTTCCCCTGAACTAGGTAATGTGTGTTTGTTTGATTAAAGTAAGCTTGTTAACCCATTCTGAATTGCTTTCCTTTTGAAAAGCAGATCTAAGAACCTGTGTTGGCAGTCACCCTGGGGATATTGGGGTGCTTGCTGCTACAGGAGGGGAGAGGGAAAGGAGGGAGGGAGAAAAATTTGAACTCAAAATCTTACAAAAACAGATGTTGAGAACTAACTTTACATGTAATTGGAAAAATATACTATTTTGAAAAAAAAATTTATTTCCATGAAAGAACAATCCAAATCACCAATTATAAGAGAAATTAAAATCTGAACAAATCCAGTGGTTTCACCCCACATTGTTTAGATTGTAAAAAATGATACAAAGCTGAAATGGTAAGTGTTTGTGGGGCTATGGGAAGACAGGAAGACTAGTGCATGGTTTGTAGAGCTATGAATTGGTCCAATAGTGTTAGGAAAAATTGGAATTACCACATACCAAAAAAAGTACATTGCCCTTTGACTCCATAGTATCACCACTGGGTATATAAAGAGGTCAAGGATATATACAAATATTCATAGCAGTACTTCTGGGGAGTAGGGTGGAGAAGAATAGAAGCAAAACAAGTGCTTGTGGATTGGGGAAGGACTGAACAAAGTATGGTCTATGACTGTTAAGAAATTATTATTGTGCTGTAATGCTGAATATGAAGGATTCAGGACAACTAGAGAGGATTCTTGTGATCTGACACAAACTGAAATAATCAGAACCAGGAGAAGCATTTATGTAATGGTTACAACAATATCAAGTATAACAGCTTTGAAAGATGTCAGAACTCTGATCAATGCAGTGACCAATGAGGGCTTGTAAAACAGGTATCCTCTCTCTCAGCAAAGAAGACATAGGATTATAGATTTAGAATTGAATGGGACCTTGGAGATTGCCTAGTTCAACCCCCTCATTTTATCAATGATGGATTACAGGTTAAGAATGAAGCATACATTATCAGATGTGGTCAATGTACTCATTTGTCATCCTTAACTATATTCTTTGTTATAAAGCATGTTTCTTGGTGGTGGTGGGAGGACGGAAGTGGGGAGGGAGGTCCTTGAGGCATAACATTAATTAATGTTAAAAAAGCATCAGTAATTTTTAAAAACCCTCTTTTTTCTCCCCTTCAGTTGTATCCCAGTAGAATGTAAATACCTTGAAGGCAGGGATGGTTTTCATTTTTGTTTTTGTAATCCATAACACCCAGCTTGATGCCTTGCCCATAGTAGGTATTTAATACAAACAAAGAATTGTAGAATTATAGAATTTTAGAGTTGGAGGAGACATCAATAGTCAGAGAACCCAATCCACACATGAAAGAAAGCCTTCTCTATGAAACATACATGACAATTGGTCATCCACCTTATGTTTGAAGGCTTCCAAGAAGAGAGACCCCACCAACCATTTTGACAGCTCATTCCACTTTTGGACTGGATTTTTCCCCCTGAGATCAAGTATAAATTCACTTCTTTTTATCTTCCTGGTTTTGTCTTCTGCAGCCAAACAATATAAACCTAATCCCTCCATCACATGATAATTTTTAAATACCTGAAGTCAGACATCATGTTCTTCACGAGACCTCTCCTCTCTAGGCTGAACACGGCTATTTCCTTCAACTGATCCTCATGTGACATGATCTCAAGGTCTTTCACCTGCTTTGGATTCTCTTCAGTTTATCTATATCCTTAAACTGTGGAACCCAGAACCTCCAGAGCACAAAACTCTAGAAAAGGATGGAGGATGGCTTGCTGAATTGAATAGAATGAGTAGTATGAAACTGACTTCGCCCTCTATGTTTTAATTCATTGTATACAACTGAGATGGTCCCTGTGGCTAAAAAAAGCAACAGAATGAATTTTACTAGGAAGGAGTGGGTGAGAAGTACTGAACTAAACTAGTGAGGCAGCTGGACTGGCTTCCACTTTCAGCAAAATCATCCCTGGCCTTCCTTTAGTTCACTGCTTTGTGACTTACAACTACAAAGGAAAACAAGAGGGTCAGGAATAAACCCTGATTTCCAATGCGGTTGAATCCTTCAAGACCAGGCGAGTGTCTTGATTGTGGGAGAACCCTTCCCCCATCTCCTCATTTGCAGAGTGAACAGAAAACAACTTGGGTTTAAAGAAGGCTTGTCAACTATGCGATTTACATCCTGAAATCCACAGCTAATAAACGAGATGTCTATAAAAGACACCTCACCAGAGCAAAGCCTGGAATGAGCAGAAGGTCCCACACTTCTTCCTGGAAGCAAGCAGGCTTGGAATCCAGGGGGAACGCATTTAAATGCTGAGACCCATCTGCCAAGAACACTCTGCCTCAGTCTGCTGAACAGAGACCCAGAGACTCATGCTCGATGGTAGCTACATTCAGGGCCCCTGTTATCTCTAGCTCTACTGAACCACATCTGACGTGTTCCCTTGCCACCCCATCTCTTGACAGCTGGGTCCAATGGCATGTGTTCCCTATTGCTCCCACCTCTCTCCAATTGAGCTTATTGTGTTCTGCACCAGTGGGGACTTGCAGCTCCCAGGAAGAGAAAAGGGCTGCATTAAAATCTGGAGCTCATCTAGTCTGTAATCAGTGGGTTCAAGGCTCAGATTGTGTACAAGGTTGGAATTTTCAGGCTTTATGTTTAAAGGGTTGTACCACCCTTCTAGGGAGACACTGGACGATGAGAAGGTCATTGGAAGGTGGGAAAAAGTCCCTTGTGATAGGGACCATTCATATGTTCTGATTTCTAATGTAGCACTGAATTCCTTCGGTTTCATTACATATATGTAAAGCGCTAGGTTTGGAGGACTTTCAGGCAATCATTCAGAAACTGGATAATTAAGTGCTTGTGTATCATATTTTCCAGGTGTGTTCATCTCATCCTTCCTTCCTTTACCCTCAACTAAGTTGCCTCTATTAACAAACCTATTAACTCCAAACTTAAGCAGGCTGGGTCAGAGAGGACAATATTTGAGTCAAGATTAGAGGGAAAAAGTCAAGATTATCCTGGATAAATAGCTTTCTTTGAAAGAATTTCATAAGGGATGCTAATTTCTTTTTCAGAAATAAATTTTTTTCCATGAACAAAGAATCTATTTTCTCTCTCTTTTTTCCTTTCCCATTGATAAAAAAGAAGAAACCCCCAAATCCTTGTAACAAATATTCATAGCAAAGCAGAACAAATTCTTACCTTGGTAATGTCCACAAATTATATAACTGATTCTGTGTCTTGAGTTTATCATCCCTCTGCCAGGAGATAGGTAAGGGTGCTGGTTTCAATTCTGAACTCAGAAGTAGATATTTCAACTTTTAAAACTTTAAGCTTTAAAATACCTTTTAAAGCTTTAAACTTTTGACTTTGCCTTCTGGGGCGGGGGGCTGGGCATTGTTTAGCACCATGTCTTCATTTACATTTTTTGGTTGATTAAACTGCAAAACAAAGAGTTCTCCAATGATGATGGAGCCCTCTCAAGCTGTGGTCCCACTCACAATATACAGAGATTCCCTGGGTTATATGTGAACTTTTCACACTCAGGAAAAGAATGTACGCATAGGACGGTAAGCAGCTCTACCTGCCAGGCCACAAAATGGGAGTCTTGAAATATGGCAGCCTCGGGGAGCAGCTTTAATGAGCCATATGTCCTTCCCCTTAATTCCTCTTTATTCTGTTTCCCTGTCCTCCCTATCAAGTATATCCTGGATAAATGCCTCTCTTAGAAGAAGTCTATAAAGGAGGCTAGTTCTCCCCCAAGTGAAAGAATGATCAGTTTACTCCAAGCCAGCATAAATTTCCATTTATTTTGAGGTAGTCATACCCCATAGGTAAGTAGGGAAAGAAAAAAAGAATCCTTGAATGTAGGAAGAGTTTATTGGTGGACAAGGAATTATCATAACTTTACACCATTCTGTGCCATCCTCCCTTTAATTAAAACAAATAAATACCTCAAAGCAAGATTATTTTCAAGGAGTATGATATAAGTGAGGAAGATAGCGGAGTTAACATGAGGAAGATGAGGAAAGTGGATCACAGGTGGATGAAATAATTTTCCCAAAGCCATACACTTGATAGATAGCACAACCAGTCTCTGGACTCCAAATTCAACCCTCTTTTCACTCTACCACACAGCCTTGCTGAGTCCCAAACAAAATCTCTTATCTCTATTTATGGCATCACACAAAGGCTGCTTCTTCAGATAATGGAATTTAAGTGCCTATGTTAAGTGTCTGGTACAAAGTAAACACTATTAAATGCTTACTGAATAAGTGAAGGAATGGGTAGTTCCACAGAGGCCCAAGCAGGCCTCTCTCATATTTGGTAGCTCTAATAATTTTTTTGCTTTTTTGGTAACTTTTTGTCATTAACTCCCTGTATGACACTGGAAAAGTCACCTACTCTGCCCAGTGTAAGCTATAGCCTATTTGAAACAAGCAATCACACTCCCCACCCCCATACACACACACACACACACACACACACACACACAATGTAACACTACAGAGAAAAGAATGCAGGCTTGATGGAGTTTCTGGTGGGAGAAATATTCAAAACCTATTAGTCTAATCCTCATTGCTAGTGAATATCAGGGCTGGGGGTATGCAACTGTGCTTCTAAAATCACTTCCAATGATTGCTAGGGTCTATGAAAACCAGCCAGGAGTCATGGGAGCAGTGAACTAGTCTCCCAGTGCTTAAATGATTCCCTGGGAGTAAATTAGATACTTTAGCAGGTTGTGTTAACTCTTTCAGATCATTAGCCTACCATTTTATAAATTGGTAAGTACCTTCAGAGCACTAAGTGGGATTCTGGTGGATTTGTAGAGTCAGCACTTTATAATGTTCTCCCTCCTTCTCCCTCTGCCTTTTCCTCTCTAGAACACTTCATCCATTTTTGCTGTGAACCAAGGACATTAAAGTTCCGTAGATTTAGAGTAAGAAGTGTTGGGAGCCAAAGAGGCCTGATCCTGAACTCAGATAAAGATCTCACCTATAAAAAGCCCTTTGAGTTTCGGCTTTGTTAAACTTGCTCCTTGGGTCTTTTGATATGGGTTACACTTAAAAGGATGTTGTTTGAGTTCTGAGAACAATAAGCTCTACCCCAAGACATTAGTTGTTCAAAACCAAAATATCTGAATTCTTAGGTGGTCAGTTCCTATGCAGATGTACTTGATGATGCAGCTTTGGCTTCAAGCCTTGAAGCCAGCTCTCAAGAGCATCCTTTGTAATGTGACTGCATATGAAAGGAGTTAACGGACTTTTCCTAAGACTCTCCAGCACCTAGAGAATAAAAGCTTTATTGCCATGCTACTTCCAGGATAAGACAGACTAAGATAATGATATGAATACTTGAGATCCCTTCCTTTGTCTCATTGCTCTATAAAATCCTTATCCAAAGAATCAATAAATGGAGTCCCTCGTTCTTCCTTGAATTACCCACGTGGCCTGGTCATTTCTTATCCATGTATCCGATCATACTTAGTGCTGGACACTGAGCAGCCCACAACAAAGAAGGGACCTTAGAGATCATCTAACCTAAGACCTGGGCAACTAGGTGGTGCAGTGGATAGAGTGCTGGGGTTGGAGGCAGGCAGACCTGAGTTTAAATCCAGCCTCAGAAACTTCCTAGCCATGTGAGCTTGGGCCAGTCATTCAACCTCTGTCTGGCTATTGACTGGTGATCCACTGGAGAAGGAAATGACAAATCACCCCAATATCTCTGCCAAGAAAACCCCATGAATAGATGTCCTCAAGATTATAAAGAGTTGGACATGACTGAACAAGACCAAGACTTTGATTTTTGGGATGAGAATACTGAGGGTCAGAAATGTTAAGCAACTTGTCCAAGGTCATAAGGCAATATAACTATTTTATTTTGATTTACTGTAAGTCTTCTTCAACCTGTTGGTGATGTCTTTGGGACCATCACTCTGGGTATTCGTAGGCAGGGCTTCTTAACTTGTGGACCCTAAACTTGCTTTTAGAAATATTTTGAGAGCTATATTTCAATAGAATTGGTTTCTTTTGCAATACCGTAGATTTTATTTTATGCATTTTATAGACATTATTCTCACAATGGGCCACTAGATTGCCAAAGGGCTCCAGGACACCAAAAAAGGCTAAGAACCTCTCTATTAGATGTAGAAATATTTGTTTTGCTACCTTTCCACAGGGAACATACAGAGAAAAGGAAGACTCATAGGATCACCAATTTATAATCGAAAAGTTCTTACAACTGAAGTCCCTTATTTTAGACATGGAAATTGAGGCCAAGAGTAATAAATGCCTAATAAATGTCTGCCGATTTATTCATCTGGTTCCATCTTACATTTCTGCTTTTATTTCTGAATTTTTTCAGGGAAATAATATTGCATTCAACCTACTCTCTTGGGGAGTCTCTGGTCTCACTTTTTCTTTTCCCATTTCCATGAAAGTCATCCCCCAGGCTCCAAATTCACTCCCTCTACACAACTTTGACTGTTAAAAATCATTCTCCTTTCAAGTCAAAGTTCACCTGTTTCCTTGTTCATGATTTCCTCCAGCTGAAAGTCATTAATCCTGACTCATTTCTTAGAACACTACCTCTATAAGCCCCTTGGTCACTTTCTACTTTTTGCTATATTTACTGATGTATATATCTGTTGTAGTTGTTGTGGAGTCATTTCAGTCTTGTCTGACTTTGAGACCTGATTTGGGGTTTTCTTGGCAAAGATACTGGCATAGTTTGCCATTTCTTTCTCCAGCTCATTTTACGATAAGGAAACTGAGGCAAGCAGTGATTTTTCTCAGGGTCTTACATCTAGTGTCTGAGGCTGAATGTGAACTCAGGTCTTTCTGACTCCAGGCCTGGTATCTCTCCAGTGTATCATCTATCTGGCCCAATGTATATTCTACCTTCTATTAGATTGTATGCTGATCGAGGGCACAGGGAATGTCTTTACCTGCAAAACATTTACTCCATCTTATTATTTTGATGGTTCCACAAAAATTAATTTTTGAATATTGCCCACATTCAGCAAAACTTTCTAGTTTATATAAATTAGTTTGGTCACTAATCAAAGTCACTCTCCAGTTATAGTCTATCCCTAAGGCTGCCTCAGAAAAGCCCAAAGCTTCCTTCCACCCAGCCAAGTAAGACCAAAAAAATCAGGAGGCTGATGGGACATGAATCTCTGGCTGAAACTCACCTTCAGCAAATGCCAGCTCCTGCTTGGGGTTTATACATCCCCAAACCTCAGGGAGTCATGAATCAGTTGCCAGCAGCCAATGGGCTTATGGGCATTCATAACCAGACCAGGTGCTGATCCATCAAAGCTAATTAGCAGCCTGTGGGCCTGTAGCTAGTTGGAAGAGGAGAGGCTTTAACTATTTCCTTGGTAGACTCCACACCTAAAAGCACCTGTCTACAAAAGGCAATGCTAAGGGAAAATACGAAACTTATCTTTTTTTCTCTCCTTTCCCCTCCCTCTCTTCCTTCTTTCCCCCTCCCCCTCATCTCTGTCTCTCAGGGTCTCTGTCCCTCTGTCATTCTCTCTGTCTCTTGTCTCTCACCATTGGAGTTCACCAAAGAAGACAGATTAAAAGGCAAGTGAAGGTTTGCTTTATTAGGAAAAGAGCAAAAATCATCGAGAAAGGAAGGATAACTGGTGCTTTAGCAGACACCGAAAAGACTAAGTATGGAGTAAGAGGATTTAATTCCTTCAGGGCAGGGGCTAGTGTGTCTAGTCACAATCTGCAAACCCCTATTATTCTCGGTACAATGCCAGGCACACAGCAGGCACACAATACATGCTTGCTTTTCACAATAATAGTGCTTAGTGTATTAATATGAGACAGAGCCACCATGGAAAGAATACAATATGGAATTATGAAGGAGCAAGATAAAATAACTGCTGGAAATCCTAAATGAATTCATAGCATCGGGGGCCCTGGGAAAGCAGCTTGGGAAGTGGGAGCTACAAAGTGACTCTTCCAGGAACGTTCATAAAAGAAAGGTTTGACAGTTTGGGGAAATGGAGAGCTTAACTGGAAAAAAAAGAGAGAGGAGCCTAGAATAGGGAGGCATTGTTGTAGAGGGTAAAGAGCACAGAATCCAGCACTGGAAAACCATGTTCCTATTGTGTCTCTGATGCAGATTACAGTGTGACCTGGGCATTTCACAGTCCTAGGCCTCAGTTTCCTCAACTGTTAAATGAGGGGATCAAACCAGATCAGAGCATCTTAACCTTTTTTGTGCTCCCAACTCCTTTGGCAGGCAGTCTGGGGAAGCCTAGAATGCCTTCTCAGAAGCATATTTTTAAATGTATAAAATAAAATTCAAAGGATAATGAAGGAAAACCAAATCAATTGAAACAATTGTAGAAAACATAAAAAAAACCCAAGTTCCTGGATCCCAGGAGCTCCCTTCTAGCTCCAGAGCTATGATTCTATGATTGCATCAGGAATCACAAACTAGTTTAGAGATTACTGGGATAATTGTAAAAATAAGTGGTATTTAGGGAGCAGTTTTAAAAATTGTAAAGTGCTTTCCACAAATTATGTTATTGGAATCTCACAACAGTCCTAAGATGTAGGTACCATGAGTATGACTATTTCGAATTTTACAAGTGGAGAAACTGAGGCTCAGGGGAGATAACATGTAAAGAAAGTGGAATTTGGAAGCAGGGCAGCTGGGTTCGAATGTGCTCGTCTCTGCCACCTGTCTTGAATGTCGAGACTCATTCAGCCTCTCTCTTAGTCTCTGTTTCCTCATCCATAAGAGGAGATAAGATGATGGGACCAGATAGCTGATCTTAAGGCTTCTCCAAGGTCACACAACTAGTAAGTGTCAGAGGCAATTTTTGGATCCAGGCTTTCCTGACTCCAAGCATGCTCCCTCTTGAGATTTAAAACTAATAAACACAGTCATTCAGTCAACAAGCAAGAAATCTACTAAGGGTAGACAGTAATAATTGACCAGGTAATGCAATGGTTAGAATATCAGGTAGCCTCATCTTCCCGAGTTCAAATCTGGCCTCAGACACTTACAAGTTGTGTGGCACATCACGTCACTCTGTTTGCCTCAGTTTCTTCATCTGTAAAATGATCTGGAGAAGTAAATGGCAAAGCATTCCAGTGTCTTTGCCAAGAAAACCCCAAATGGGGTCACAAAGAGTCAGGTACAACTGATTCAACAACAATATTTTAGTTGAAGTTTCCTAAAATGCTTTTTATCACTTTTTATCATACTATTTCATTTGAAAGGATTAGAGAAGCATAGCTTTATTTATTTTAATCTTAAAATTATCAGACATTTATTTTCTCCTGCTTCCCCTCTCCAAGAAAGAAAGCTAACATCTTGTGACAAATATTCATTGTTAAGCAAAACCAATTCCCATACTGGCCATGCCAGAGCCAGAAGGGACCTCAGAGGCCATTAGGTTCAAATCCCTCATTTAAGAGAAGCAAAAAATGAGACCCAAGTTAATATGTGTCAGAGACAGGAGGATTCAAGCCTGGGTACTCTACCAACAGATCCAGCACAATTTTTATTTCAACTTGTTGCCTGAAACTCTGTGAGGTAGGGCGTGACCAGCATTATTATCTGTATTTTATACTTGAAGACAGTTAAGTGACTTGCCCAGGGTCACAGAGCTAGTAAGTGTTAGAGGTGGGATTTCAACTTAGGCCTTCCTGCCTCTATATCTAGATCTCCAACCACTAAGGCAGGCCTCTTAATTAACAAGATATTGTGTAACCTATCAGAAGATCCCAAGGAACCTCTCCCAGCTTGTTCAAAATCATGGTGAATAACTCATGTGAAAAGTAGCTTTAATAGGGACAATCAAAGCTGGGAATAAAATAGTCAATGTGTTTAGTGTTACTGAGCATGGACCAGTGAGGCTTAAGCCATGCCAGTAGAAGCTGCCAAGATGTGCCAACCAAGAGGTGTTCCTCTCTTGAGGAGGTCAGAGCAGAAGTGGCAAAGAGTGATAAGGTGGGATTCTGGCAGAAGGATCACACTTTTGAGCATGGAGGTGACATTCTGTGGAGTTATCAGCAAGGGCTCTCTCAACATATGGAACAGTAAGGAGGGGCCCTAGGATTTCAATGATCCCCCTATCATTACCATCTGGAGGTAAGAAAGCCAGCCCTGGCAACTCTGATGATGTCTTACTGATAAATTTTGCATCAGAGATAAGATTGCTTGGACAGCTTGCTATTGAATTGCCTGCTTGGTGTGGGGGAGGTTGGGTTGAAATGCAGCCTCTTGCTACTGTGAGCAACTGTCCTCATTAACTGTTCAATCTCCATGATAGAAAGTAAAGGTAATTTGAAGACAGCATTGGAAGTTGACCTGACTTGTGAGTCAGTCAACAAGCATTTATTGACATCACACCGACCACCCCTGACATCACCTGTGGGGGATGTGCACCTGGCTGAACTACCTGAAGGTACCGGTGGATCTTATTCCACAGTATAGAGGAAGTTGGACTCAATGGCATCTAAGCTCCCTTTCAGTTCTAAATCTATGCCCCGTATGCAATTTAAAGGGACAACTCTTTAATTTGAGGAAATCATGGGAGGTTTCCTGAAGAAGGTGGCCTCTGAGCTGAGCCTTGAAGAAAGACTAGAATTCTGAAACAGGGAATATAGAGATCATCATCATCATAGCTACTGTGGTCATACATGTACTCGGAGGCCACCTGTTGTTGTCTCCTTCAAATTGCATAGGGACATAGATTTAGAACCAGAAGGGAGCTTAGATGCCATTGAGTCCAACCTCCTTATTTTACAGATAAAGAAACTGAGGCATAGTGAGGTTAAGTGATTTTCTTGGGCTATCTCCCAGCCCCTTTTGCAGCCTACCTTGTGTCATACTTCATAGCTTTATACATATAGTGACTGCACCTGAAATTTTATTTAATTTGATTAAGAACCACAGCAGAATGTCAACTGATTATAATAAAGCATAGTTAATTTCATAGCCTAGGACTTCCTAGGATAGAGTGGAGTTGTGATTTCATTGGGAACTCCCAGATGAGCAAAGTACCTCTATCAAATGTAGGTCAGCATCTTCTCTGAAATTTATGATATTAGAGATGTTACTTGACTTGTCCAGGGTTATAGAGTCCATGTGTATCAGAGGTCTACCTGGTCTAAGGTAGCCCTTAGTATTCATGTAGCCCCTCATGATCATAGGATGATAAATTAATCTATCAACAAACTGTAATGTTAATAGAAGAGGAAGATCTACCCTGTCCATTAATAGGCTTATATGACCACATGTCCCCTTTTCCCTTGGAACAGGAGCCATATTCCCAGGTCTAAAGGTACGCAAGTATTTCAGTCAATATGTCTTGCTGCTTTCACAGCTGTGATACATTCTGAGTCACACAGAGCCCACTGAGGGAGGAACTTGAGTAAGGAGGAGCTTGCTTAGGGGGAGGCTTGCTTGTAGGAAGGCTTTCACACCTTTTGGTCCTAAGCTAACTAACTAGGCATTGAGTCACAAGGGTTGGAGTATTTTCTGACTCAGCCTATTAGTTGAAAATTATATGTACTGGGAAGTCGGTATTTTACTTTGGGGGCTCACTCATGAGGAAGACCTTTTGATTCCCTGGATGGAACTCTGTTAAGAGCCTCCAACTACTCAGATGTTGGTGCTCTCCTGGTCTGGTGGTGTATGTAGGTGGTTATATTACTTTGTTTACACAGTTGGAGCCCTGCCTGTTGAATTCTTTCTTACATACTTACTCACTTCTTTTTACTTCTCTGTACTTACCTGTCTGTTAATTAAAGTAAGATTGTTAACCCCTTTAAAGCTGTGTTTCCTTTAGAAAAGCAGATCAAAGATCCTGTCTTAGCAGCCCAGCCTGTGTGCTAGTGTGGTTGCTACTACACAAACTAAGTGTATTCGACATATATATGGAGCTGGAAGGAATAATAAAAGTACCTAGTCCCCCACACTCATATAGGGGAGGAGACTGATTAATCACCAGCAGTATTAAGTGACTGGTCTAAAGTTACAAATCAATCCATCAATAATAATTAATTAAGCAACTACTTGCTAGAAACTAGATATACAAAAGTGAAATAGCCTTGGTCCTCAGGGAGTTTAGAGTCTATTGTGGCGAGACAACATGAACATAAAGAAGTATATAAAATTAATAAAAGAAATTATAAGGTAAATTTTGGGGGGAGAAGAAAGCACTAGTAGCTTGAGGGGCAGGGTGGGGATCAGGAAAGGCTAGGTATCCTTGGTAGGGCACAGTGCCAAGAGCACTAAGTTTAGAATTCAAGGACATTGGTTCTAGTCCTGGTCCTGCTGTTCACTGCCTATGTGATCTCAGTGAAGTAATTAAAAAAAAACTGTTTCTGGGCTTCAGTTTCCTCATCTGTCAAACAAGGAGGTTGGCCTCAATGGCATCTAAGCCCCCTTCCACCTCTAAATCTATGTTCTTATGAAATTTGAAGGAAATAATACTTTCATTTGGGGAAAAATTTGGGAAAAGGTCTTTGAGGTCCCTTCTAGAACCAAATCTCTAAACCTATAATTTAAAAGACTCACCATGCTCCTTAGGAGTCTGGATTTTATTTAGAACCACTAGGAATACCAAATACCTAATACAGAAACCTGAAGTGAGCAGAATTGGGAAGATCATTGAAATTAAATCAAAAAATATGTCCATAAAACTCAACTTACTACTGAGCACATATATCTGTCAGGGAAGTAAGACTTTTAATTTTGACAGTCACACTGAAGGAATGAAAAAAAAAGTAATGCCACAAAGGGGAAGCAATACTTCTGCATCAGTTCTAAGCAGGATGAATTGATTTCAAGTCGCAATAGAGAAAACAGATGTTAAACACAAAATCAGGGATTTTGGGGTAATAATCATGTGAATGGACTGGGTATCTAGCCCAACCCTCTCTTACAGACACTTAGGGAAGCTGCCTTCCTCAAGACCATACAATGTAAATAAAGCAGAGGTGGGATCCAAAGCCAGGATTCTGACTCTGAATCTTGCACTCTTTCCACAGTACCATGTGGCTTCCTCTGATACATGGGTGACTGAGCTGCCATTTCAGAAACTGCTGTGACTACATCCACCAATCCAAGGGCTTGCTAAATGACTCTTCTTTTGTATCTTTATAATAAGCCATGAGTCACTGTAACAGTAACTCTAGCATGTAATCTCTCCCTGAACCTCTTAGTTAGAACCCAAACATGGACTGTCTTGTTCATCAGGTCAAAATAACAATCTTTTCAGTCTAGGCTGCCTCGGTGGCTGTCATGTTTCACACTGAAGAGAAGCAAATCAATAAAGCATTGATAAAGGTAAAATTAGACTCTGGGATCATTGGCTCCCAGCTCCAGAGCTAGAAAGGGCCTCAAAGGCCAACCCCCTTACTTTCCAGATGAGGCAATTAAGTCTTAAGGAGTTTAAATTCTCCTTCTTGACTCCTCCATGCTTTCTCCTTTCCTAGCATAGAGGTGTTGTGCTAAGTGTTTGCCAAGTGTTTTGTGGTCTAGACAGTATTGTTACATTATTCAAGGAGTAATAAAAGCCACAGTCAAAATTTATAGAAAGAAATGAATCACTGGTATACTGTTGAACCATAGGGAGCAATCTATGGTTCAGCAGGAGCAACCATCTCTGCTAAGTCATGATGATGTCATCAAAGGCTATATGAATCCTGAAGTGGGCAGAATCAGGAGTATCATTGAAAGGAAATCAAAGAACATCTCCATTATACTCAGTTCACTACTGAGCACATATATTTGTCAGAGAGGGAAGGCTTTCAGTTTTGACAGTCACATTTAAGGAATGGAAATAAAAGGAATATCACAGAGGCAGCAATATTTCTGGATCAATTCTAAACAGGAGGAGATGATTTCAAGTTGCAATAGAGAAAATTGATGTTAAACGGATGGGACATCTACGGAAAATGATATGAATGTATGATAGACTGGGCTGGGAAGAGGGTTAGGGAAAATACTGTTACAGTCTTTCTGGTGGTGAAAGGCAGTGATGCTTTAGTGGTTGAGAGCTTGCCTTAGTGTCAGGAAGACCCAGGTTCAAGTTCCTCCTCTGACATGTATCTACTGCCTGACCTTGGACAAATCTCTTAACCTCAATACTCCAGGCAATTCTGTAAGAATGTGTTTTCAGAGAAGGTACTGATTTGCCATGGTGGAGGGAATTCTCCAATGAAATCACAAGTCTGGTCCAAGAAAGTATTTTATCAGTCATGAGAAAAATCATGTAGGGCTACCATGTTGGGTGGGAATGATACAAACTCATTCTTCAAGTTATTCCAGGAAAGTGAAAAAAATCCCAGTTAGTGTCCTTTGATTTGGAGAGTCCACTTCTGGTCGTTATATCCCAAGAGAGTTAAGGATGCAAAGAAAAGCCCCACATACCCCAAATCATCCATAGCAGTGGTGTATGAGTTTATAAAGAACTACATACAAAGTGGATGCTCTTATAAATGATGAACATTAAAAATTCAGCAAGATACTGGATGAATTTACAAACTGAGTCAAGTTTGCCATCCTATAAACAAAACCTACAATGCCAAACATTTTAAAATGATCCTCCTTCCCTCATTTCACAGGGGAAGAAACTGAAGATCGTAGAAGAAATGAATGAATGGAGGGAATTCAGAGAAACATGAGCAGGCTCAATGGAACTGATGCAAAGGGAAGTGAGAGTATAGCAATGACATTCATTACCTCTCTGACTTGGAACTGCTGGTCCTGGAGTCAGGAAGTTTCATTATCCTGAGTTCAAATCTAGCCACATACTTACTAGCTATGTGACCCTGGGCAAGTCACTTAAGCCTGTTGGCCTCAGTTTACTCATCTGTAAAATGAGTTGGAGAAGTAAATGGCAAACCACACCATCATGAAAGGTATAAACACCTCATAAAAATAATTAATTAAGATGAAAGAGAGACTTCTTGTATAAGGTCTCAAAGCTATTAAGTTATATGTGATACAGTGGAAAGTCCTGACTATGGATTCAGAAGACTAGGGGTTCAAATCCAGCTTCTTATACTTACTACCTATGTTACCTTGGGTAACTTTACCTTCACCTCTCTGGGACTCAGTTTGCTTGTCTCTAAAATGAGTTTTCTGAGCTAGATGCTGGCCCTCTGAGGACCCTCCCACCTCTAGGAAGGTGGGTCTATGATGCTATTACTGGGGTCCAAAACCCTGTTAGTCCTGAAACTATAGTATTTCTCCCACATCATGCTTCCTCTAAGGAAGCAACTCCTTATTGCAATTCAGCCTCATCCTTGCTCCATGGTATTTCAATTCATCAATAGGACTAATCTTTCTTTTGGTCCATACCTGTGATTTCATTGGGTTATGGAACTCTCAGTATAGAATTTTTCCTCGAGGGATATAGCTCAGCAGCTCATCATTTTAGAGAATACACTGGAGTCCACTGAGAGGTTATGACTTGTGCACGATCACATAGCCAGAATGGGCAGACACAGGACTTGAAGTCATAGTTTCCTCACTTAAAGATTGGCCCTCCAGGGGTGGCTAGGTGGCACAGTGAGTAGAGCGTCGGTCCTGGAGTCAGAAGGACCTTATTTTAGATCTGACCTCAGACAATGCACACACAAACAAAAACCTAGCCATGTGACCTTGGGCAAATTACTTAACCCCAATTGACCTCCAAAAAGCAAAAAAAAAAAAAAAAAAGATTGGCCCTCCACCCACTGTACCACAATGCCTCCCTTTTTCCATGGGATAAACCTTCTCTTAATAGAAAATTTAACTACAGTGCCTCAAGTGCTGCTTTAACAGCACTAATGTAAATTCTAACAACATTTCAAAGACTGGAATGTAAATTTAAGCATCTTTGAACATAAATAAAATGTAGACTGACCTACATGGAGGTATTTTCTCAATTGAATATCTGTCTCAAAGAATTCTGTAGCAGCATGCATACTCAGTATTGAACTTGGCAGGTTCTTAAAAGAGTTGCAGATGTGTACCATATTTTGACTGTTGCAGAGAAAAGGGGATAGAAGTAAACCACTGACTCTATCCCCAGCACATTGGGTAAGAATTTGTGAATGTGAAAGCTGCACTTTCTACCCATAAGACATTATAAAAGCCATTTAGGAATGACTAGATACACACTATAGGGCAGAAAGGGAATAGAATAAATGATTATTTATTTATGGGATTGTTTCTGTCTTTGCCTCTTCACCCTCAGCCACCATGACAGGCTCATAGTAGATGGTTAATACTTGTTGATGGATTGGTTGATGACCAGGTTGAGTTTACTCGTTGGATGTCAAGGTCTCCTGAAGAATTAAGTTGAGGATCTCCCAAAGGGCAATGGAGAGGAGCGTGGTGAGTATGAACATATGTAGCAGGTTCCAAAAGGAATTTGAGAGAAGAAAAGGACAGCATCAGAGAAGTGGAGAATGAACAGTTTAGGCTGGTTGTGTGGCTAGAGCAAGAGGTAACCAAAAGCCAGACCACTTGCTGTTCTCCTAATATTGTAGAATCATGGATCCAGAATTGGAAGGGACCTTAAGAGACCATCTACTTCAAACCCTTCATTTGATAGATAATGATATTGAGGTCTAGGGCAGTTCAGCAGTTACTAGCCCAAGGCCACCTGAGCTCTAGATCTATGTTCTAGTGTTGGTTGATTGTTGTCCTTTACATTCGAAGAGGACCAAAATGACATCATTATGTCAGGGTCAAGATACAACTGTGGCTGATCAGACCAAAACGATCTCAGAAGGCTCTACCACAGGTCAGGAACAAATAGTCCATATGAACATTTGGAGTGGAGATGTCTCTAAATTTGTACATCTCATGTTTCCTTTGTGCTACTGCAATTCTGCTTTGCTTATAGACCACAGCACTTCCTTTATGCAGACACACCACGCTGGGCGGTACTGTGCCAGTGTCTCCCACGTCTTACAATTGGTTCCAAAGTTCTTCAGATGTACATAAATAAAGTATATATAATGGAGTAGAAATTAAATTCAGGCCCTCAGACTCTAAATACATTGTTCTTTCCAGTATACTTTTAAAAACTCCTCGGAGTATCACAAAAAGTCAAGGAAGGCCTCCAGCACAATGAGTATACCCCGCCCACCATGAAGAACATAAGACAGGCCATGGACCAGAGTAGTAGAGGATTGGCTGGCACGGATGAGGTGTGATCTTCATTGGTGGGGGGAATGTCCATATTAGTGAGTTTGCAGGTTCATTGGAGTACTAGAGTACTATGCCCATTTTCTGAACTAAAATAACATTCTGATTCAGCACATTAAGATTTTTTTCCCCACTCACTTTTTCAGTCAAGTCTGACTCTTTGTGTCCCCATTTGGGGTTGGTTTTCTTGGCAAATATACTGGAGTGGCTTGTCATTTCCTTATCTAGCTCATTTTATTGTTAGGGAAACTGAGTCAGACATGATGAAGTGTCTTGCCCAGGGTCACACACAGTTACTAAGTGTCTGAAGCCAGATTTGAACTCAGGAGGATGAGTCTTCCCAACTCTAGGCCCAGTACTCTACCCACTGGGCCACCTGCAGCTGCCCACCTTTAGATGGTACTGATGGCTAATTGCTAAATTTAGACTTTTAGGGTTCAGAAATGTATTTCCTACAAGACTGAGTTTAGAAGTTACCTTTGGCATGTTTCTTCAGGGTTCTGAGGAGAGTGCCAGGGAGAAAACTATCCCTTGGCACCTTTATCAAATTAGAGAATCAGAGCCACTAGATGATTCCATGAGAGCTTCTAAGAACTCCACTGAGACTCTGTGAGCTTCTCTAGAGCCTAGCTCAGAGTCTGATACATAGTAAATGCTTAATAAATAGTACTTGACTATATGAGTACCACCTCAGGCATCCCAGGAAGTATTTTGGATCCCCTTACACAGAAAAAGAGTGGAGAAATATAAGGCAGCAACATCTAATAGCTGTATGACCCTGGCCAAATCACTTAGGTTTCCTCAAATGTAAAATGCCTCAGTTTCTTCAAATGTGAGATAAAGGGGGTTGGACTCAATGACCTAAAGTCCCTTCTAAATTTTACTCTATGCTTCTACATACTTTTATAAGCATGCAGGTAAGTTACTTCCCCTCTCGAGTCCTCAGTTTCCTCATTTATAAAATGAATGGGCTGGATTATCAGAGGTAAGATTTAAGTCTCTACCTTCCTGATTCTAAGTACAGCCCTTTTGTCCACCACCTCTAACAACTATGCCAGTTCTAATTCTCAGATTCCAATCACCTAGTCTCTTTCATACTAGTGAGAAAGAGAACCATAAAAGGAGCTGTCCATATTAGGAGGAGAAAGAGAATTCTGTTGGTGAATATCCCTGCTGTATCCCTGGAAGTCAGTTTGACTTTATGGCATTTGAAAACATGCTAGGCTCTAGAGCTATTAGGACAGATAAATGGAAGGGACCTCAGAATCACAGTTTTCATTTTGGAAGGTACCCCACAGACCATCTAAATACGCAAATGGGAATTTCACTCTAACCTTCTCAGCAAGTGACCATTTGTCCCCCGGCTCTCGGCCATCCATTCTGCAATGCTCCAGACCGAGGACCTGCCTTGTTTTTAAAAACTGCGGGAGATGAAGATTCCCTGGCCTCCCTCAGCAGCCTGTCTCACACTTTAATCACCTCTAGCTGAACCCTCTCCCTTCCAACAAGTTCATTTCTTCTTGTGTGATTCTCTGTGGGAATGGAGATCATCTAGTCCAAGCCTCTTCAGAATCATTTTTTAGCTCCATTTTAATTTAGCCCCAGAGAGGGAAAGGAAAGCTTCAGTGCCAGAGATGATCAAAAAACCAGAAAAAGCCATAACTGGGTCTGCTTGACTGAATTGAGCTCTGCTGGCTAGAAAGAATTAATATCTTTAAAACTCAACAAACATCCACTAAATGGCTAGGGCACTGTGCTAGGCACGGGAGATGCAAATGTAGTTCTGGCTCCAAAAGCCAGGGACTTTAGATATTCTAATCTCATTAGATTTGGAAGACCTGAGTGTGAATCTAACCTACAATATGCGTAACCCTGGGCAAGCCACTTAACCAGTTTGCCTCAGTTTTGCTCATCTGTAAAATGGAGATTAACAATAGCACTTACATCCCAGGGTTGTGAGGATAAAATTAAAATGCTTTGCAAACTTTAAAGTGCTGTATAAATGATCACTATTATGATTACAGTTATTGTTATATTTGGGGAGAAGATGAATTAATATATAGAATGGTCTGGGGAGAAATTCCTTATTATCCTCCCAGATGATTACTTGAAATACTGTTTTGTGGGATGGGTTCTACATGTAGGAGACATGGTGCTAGCTACAGGCTGAATGTGAGCATCAGTGATGGGTGTGATAAGTCCCTTCTTGCCTCACAACGAGCCCAGACTGTCAGATGATGAGCATGCTGAACCTTTCCCACAGCATTTACAACCAGCATCACTTGCTCAGCTGGCTGCAGCCAGAAACAGTTGGCAGAACTGCCAAGAGCTTCCTTGGTGACATGTTTTCAGACCATCTATCACAATGCACCCCTCATGCCTGGAAATCTGCTCTGAGCACCAGGAAAATCTCGAGGTGGCACACTCTATGTCCTGAAATGTCAAGCAAATTAAGTTGCTTTTCCTGCTCTTCCAAAAGGGTAGGATGCAACATAAAAGAACAGCAGAGGTTATATACATCATGCAAGGTGAATGGGGGTGTGCTGGGAAGGACACAGATATACATGGGGCAGACTCAATTACTGAACGAGGGCTAAGGGCTGTTGGGATTCTCTAGTGAGAAAGGCATTTGAAAGACATTATGGAAGGTGGTGGATTCTTGAAGGCCCATTCCCAACTTTCTAAGGTCTGAACCAACTCTCTTAAGATGTCTTTCTTTTTTTTTTAAAGCAATTGGGGTTAAGTAATTTGCTCAAGGTTATGTGGCTAGTCATTATTTATGTGTGGGTGCTCATTTTCTGAGGCCAGATTCAATCCCGGGTCATCCCAACTCCGAGGCTGGCACTCTTACTCACTGTGACACCTGGCCGCCCCTTAAGATGTCTTTCTACACGTTTCAATAGCACCACAGAACTATATGATCTAAAGGGAATCAGTAACCAGCTAGTACAACCTATACTTGAAAAAGAATCCCTTCTATGGCTTCCATGATAAGTGGCCTCTCCTGGAGGACCTTCAGTGAGGTAGCATAGTACATAGAACTCTGGACCCAGAGTCAGGAAGACCTGAGTTCAAATCTGAAGTCCAATGATTACTTAACTATTGTCTGCCTCAGTTCCCTCATCTATAAAACGTAAAATAGGGATAACAACCTTTACCTGCTACGATTGGTGTGAAAAGACAATGAAATATTTCTAAAGTCCTTTGAAAACCTTAAAACACTTTAGAAATGCTCACTATGATCATGAAAATAAAGATGTTCCAAGAAAGACTATTTTCTTATGGACAACTATAATTGTTAAGTTTTTCTTTAAACCAAGTCTTGATTTGTATATTTGTAACTTCTATCCACTGTTCCTGGTTCTTCCCTCTGAGTCCAATAAGAATTAATTTAGTTTCTTCCTTATGATAGGCCTTCATATAACTCAAGACTGCCACTAGTATGCTCCCCTCACTCTCAATCTTGCCTTCTCCACGGTGGGCAGCCACATTTCCTTCAGCTGCTCCTCATATAGCACAGACTCAAGGCCCTCCACTATCTGGTTGTTCTGCTCTCCATTTTATCTATGTCCTTCCTAAACAACAACGCCTAGCCATGAACACAATAGTCCAGATGTGGGCTGATGGAGGCAGAGTGTGATAGACTCATCATCTCCCTATGCTTGAAAGCTCTACCTCTTATTCTAAGAATTCAGTTTAAGATTACATACACTTTTTTAACATGCAATGCCATTCTATTATGTATAATATGTAGTGGAGAGATGGCCAGACTCAATGCCTGGAAGACCTCAGTTCAACTGTTGCTCCTGATTCATATTGGCTATGTAACATTGGGCAAGTTACTTCACCTTTCAGGGGCTCTGTGGAACTCTCTAAGACTATAAATTGTAGAGAAGGTACCTACTCGTGCTGGTAGAGAAAGCTTCCTCATCCTGGAAGTTCTAGATACCAATGAGGTCATAGATTCAGTTTCTATCCTTAGCCTAGCATATTGCTGAGTTCCCAGATATTTTGAAGATGAATTGCTAACTATGTCTTCCCCATCTTATATTTGAGATGATTTTTTTTTTTGCTTTTTGAAGGGGGGAAGGTAGGGAAATTGGGGTTAAGCGACTTGCCCAAGGTCACACAGCTAGTTTTTGTGTTGTGTCTGAGGCTGGATTTGAACTCAGGTCCTCCTGACTCCATGTCTGGTGCTCTATTCACTGTGCCACCTAAGATGGTTTTTTGAACCCAAGTGGAGGACTTCCCATTCATCTTATGATTCAGCCTAAATTTTCTAATTCATAAGATCTTGACTTTGAATGCTCTTTCCTCTTCTGTGTTGTCTGAGCCTTGGAATTCCTTATCTATAAAAATCAGGGTGGGAAGAATAGTTCTCAAAGTTGCAGTAAATGAGAAACTTATTAACCTGTGATCATCCTGGTGATACCTCTGAATTTGCCAAGGTTTGTCCTCAGACATCTTCCTCAGCTCATACTTCAAATCTTTCCACCTTGGTAAGATTGGCCAGAACTTCTGCCTTGCTGGCATAGCCTTGGGAAATTCAAGGTCACCTCTCTGCCCATTGGGGAAGAGGAATTAGAGAAAGCCTTTAGTGAAGGCCAATGATACTAAGAGATTTAATTTGCAAAATACCTTGCCATTCCCCACTTTCTTCCTATCCAATTGTAGATTCTTTTGGAGATGCAACCTGGCAACTGCCTCTGCAAATATTGCAGCCCTTGACTCTTTAGCAGTCATAGCTATTGAAGACTCAGAGATGAAAGTTCTCACCATTAAAGTCCTTGGAATTGTAATGTGACTCAGAGTAACAAACAAATATAGCTTTATCAATGGAAATGACATTAAGAAAATGCATTTTCATATTCTTTAGTGCTGTATTCTAGGGACCATGGGACCATTCCATCTGAATGGGACTTAAACCTTCCATATACATTGCCTCCCCAATTAAAGTGTGAGTTCCTTGAGAAGGAAGTTGTCTTACTTTCCTATTTGTATTCCTAGGACTTAGCACAGTACTTTGCATATAGTAAGAACTTAATAGCTTCCTTCCTTTCTTCCTTCCTTCCTTCCTTCCTTCCTTCCTTCCTTCCTTCCTTCCTTCCTTCCTTCCTTCTTCTCTTCCTTTTCTCCCTCCCTTTCTCCTTTCTTGTGTCCTTGCCTTCTTTTCTCCCTCCCTCCCTCCCTTTCTTTCTTCTTCCCTCTCAAATTCCAGACTTTGATCTGTTCTGCCTTTGGAATCTCATTATTTTACCATTTAAAAATGGCTCCTCAGGATCCAGCAGTTAATGAGTATAGTAATCTATTGTTTGATAAACACAAAGACCCCAGTTTTTGGGATAAGAATGCACTATTTGACAAAAACTGCTGGGAAAACTGGAATATAGTATGGCAGAAACTGGGCATAGACCATTCTCTAATTCCATATACCAAAATCAAGTCTAAATGGGTGCATGATCTAGGTATAAAGGATGATACTGTAAGCAATCTGGGAAAGCAAGGAATAGTTTACCTGTCAGATTTGTGGAGAGGGGAAGACTTTAGGACCAAACAGGAATTAGAGAGCATTATAAAATGCAAAATGGATCATTTTGATTACATTAAATTGAAAAGCTTCTGTATAAACAAAGCCAATGTAACCAAGATTAAGAGGGAGGTGGGAAATTGGGAAAGAATTTTTACAACCTATGTCTCTGATAAAGGACTCATTTCTAAACTATACAGAGAATTGAGTCAAATCTATCAGAATACAAGTCATTCCCCAATTGATAAATGGTCAAAGGATATGAACAGGCAGTTTTCAGAGAAAGAAATTAGAGATATCTATAAGCATATGAAGAAATGCTCTAAATCACTATTGATTAGAGAAATGCAAGTCAAAACTACTCTGAGGTAGTAATCTCCCCAGTCAGATTGGCTAAGATGACAAAACAGGAAAATGACGAATGCTGGAGAGGATGTGGGCAAATTGGAACAATAATTCATTGCTGGTGGAGTTGTGAACTTATCCAACCATTCTGGAGAGCAATCTGGAATTATACCCAAAGGGCTACAAATAATTTCATACCCTTTGACCCAGCAATACCACTTCTAGGGTCATATGCCAAAGAGATCATAGAAGTGGGAGGAAGACCCATATGTACAAAAATATTTATAGCAGCTCTTTTCATGGTTGCAAAAAATTGGAAATTAAAGGGGTGCCCATCAATTGGGGAATGGCTAAACAAGTTGTGGTATATGCATGTAATGGAATACTATTGTGATATAAGAAAAGAGGAGGAGACAGATTTCATATTTACCTGGAGAGGTTTATACAAACTGATGCTGTGTGAGAAGAGTAGAATCAGGAGAAATTTGTATACAATCACAGACACAACCTATATGTGATGACCAACTATGACAGAATGGACTCTTTTCAGCAATGCAGTGATATAAGTCAATCCTGAAAGACTCATGAAGGAGAGAGATGTGACATCCAGAGATATAACTAGAAAGAACTGAGTTTGAATCCTGATGGAAGCAAACTAATTGATGTTTTTCTTTTGATTGTTTGGTTTTATTTCTTCTTTACCATTTTTCATTCCATCTAGTACAATACACCTTTGTAACCTGACTAATGTCTAATGTGAAAGTATTTGCAGATCCTATACTGGACTATATGCCATCTTGGGGGGTGGGGGGAGGAAGGGAAAGGAAATTTGAAACTCAAGGAACTATGGAATTGAATCTTGTAAACTAAAAATAAAGAAATTAATTAATTTTAAAAATGGCTCCTCAGGAAAGGGAGGGGGCAAACCTAAGAAGCAATTTTCTCCCTATAATCTCCAGAGAATGTATAGACTACAGGCTCTTTCAGTGTTTATTACTTCAAGATAGCAACAGGGAAGGAGTGATTTGTTTAGCCCTTGCTCTCATCACTTGAGAATTACTGTGAAATTGTACTGGCAGTTTCCCTCCCCATAAATGGTATCTATTCATGAAAACTAGATATTTCATTATTTGAAGCCTTCTTCACTTTTACTTTATGATGTCAATATTTAATATTGCACTGCCACAAGAGACACATTTGGGGAGCTTTAAAATATACACCTCTCCCTCCCCACTAAATTTTGACTATTTGTTCCAGCATTTGAACTTAAAAGAATCTATATCATTTTTAATGAATTCTTATTCCTTTCCCCTGATCATAATTGACGTTTCTTTCAGACATCCCTTTGACTATATAAATCATTGCACCCAGCAATTGATCTTAATTATTCAATAAAAAGGTAAATCTGAATCAAAATCCTATAATGACTTCTTCCTATGTAAAGAGTAAAGTGCTAGTCAACTGTTTGTGAATTATAGGATTTTATTTGGTGGAGGGAGGGGGATCTTTTGTGTAAAGAGAAGTTCTGCTTTAGAAGTCTCATGGGATCATAGACTTAAGCTGTGAAGTGACCTTAGAAAGCTTCATTTTACAAATTAGGAGATACGGAACTCAGTGAAATTAAGTAACTAGACGATTTTATCCTTCACTCACATAGGTATAGATATGAACAATATTTGAATTATATTCTGAGATTTCCCAGAGACAGCTCTGGGCGGGGGGATTACTTAATTGATTTGGGAACTCTTATATATATATATATATATATATATATATATATATATATATATATATATATATATATATATATATGAAACATTTAATCTTAAGACCTTGAATTTCAGATCCATTTCCTTCCTCCCTTGTCACCCATTCCCTCTGGGGAGATAAGTAATTCAGTATATGTTGTGCATGTCTAGCTATGCAAAACATTATCATAGTAGATATATTGTACAAGGCTGCTTATAATTCCCTCCCACTCATCCCACCCCCCACCTGGTCCATTCCCTACATGATCCTGTCCCTCTTCTATAGTGGGTACTTCCAACCTCCCCTCACCCCAAGGATGCCCTCCCATCCATCATCCCTCCTCTCATTCCCCTTCCCCCTATCCTGCTGCAGGTTGAGATATCCCATTTAATATGTATGTCATTTTCTCCCTGAACCAAATTCAATGTGAATGTGGTTTTGCCTTTTTAGCCTTCCTTATTCTCCCCCTCCTTTGCAACCACTTCCCCTTGCTTCTTCTACATGAGATAGTTTACCCTACCCTGTCTCTCCCCATCTCCTCTTGCTACTTTCCTCTCTCACCTCATAATTTTACCCCTTAAGTATCCTCCCTTCCCAAAAAATTCAACCTATGCCCTCTATCCATGTGTAACTGTAAACATATATATATTTCACATTCACATATGTATTCATATGACCATACACCCTTCTTCCATTATTTTCATACTGAGAAAGATTTCATCAGTCACAGTTATTGTTTTTCCATATAGGAATGTAAATAGTTCAACTTTGATAAGTTCCTTTTGATTTCTTTTCCCTGATTACCTTCTCAGGCATCTCTTGCTTCTTGTGTCTGGATGTCAAATTTTCTATTCAACTCTGGTTTTTTTCCTCAAGAATGCTTGAAAGTCCTCTATTCCACTGAATGACTATATTTTCCCCTGAAACAAAATACTCAGTTTTGCTGGGTAGGTGACCCTTGGGTTCATTCCCAGTTCTTTTGCCCTCTGGAATATCATATTCCATGCCCTTCTATCCCTCAGTGTAGAAGCTGCCAGGTCCTGGGCTATTCTGATTGTGTTTCCACAATATTGAAATTGTTTCTTCCTGGCTGCTTGTAGTATTTTCTCCTTGATCTGGGGATTCTGGAAGCTGGCTATAATATTCCTGGGAGTTTTCTTTTTGGGATCTTTTTCAGGAGGTGATCTGTGGATTCTTTCAACCTCTATTTTGCCCTCTGGGTCTAAAACATCAGGGCAATTTTCCTTGAGAATTTCTTGAAGGGTGATTTCTAGGTTCTTTCTTTGATCATGGCTTTCAGGTAGTCCAATAATTTTTAAATTTTCTCTCCTGGATCTATTTTCCAGGTCAGTGGTTTTTCCCATGAGATATTTCACATTGCCTTCTAATCTTTCATTTGTTTGGATCTGCTTAACAGCATCTTGATTTCTCATAAAGTCATTAGCTTCCATTTGCTCCAGTCTAACTCTGAAGGAATGAATCTCCTCAGTGAACTTTTGAGATTCTTTTTCCATCTGGCAAATTCGACTTTTTAAGGCATTCTTCTCCTCATTGCCCTTTTGGGCCTCCTTTGCCATTTGAGTTAGTCTATTTTTTAAGGTGTTGTTTTCCTCAGTCAGGCTGTTAACCCTCATTTCATACTTTTCCTGCATCCTTCTCATTTCTCTTTCCAATTTTTCCTCTACTTCTCCTATTTGATTTTTAAAGTCCTTCTTAAGGTCCTCTATGGCCTGCAACCCACTCATGTTTTCCCCTGGGGCTTTTGGAGCAGGACTCCTGACCTCATAATCCTCCTCTCCCTCTATGCTTCGATCCTCTTTGCCCCCAAAGTAGGAGTCTAAGGTTGCATTTTTCTGTTTAATTTATTTCCTTTGCCTTGGCATGTTGCCACATAATTACTTGACTTTGGGGCTTGTTGCCACAGTATGGCCTGGCGCCAGATGGGAACTTTCATCCCGAAAGTGTGTGTGTGGGGGGCAACTTTCGTTTCTGGCAAGCTGGAAACCCACCCACAACCTCCACCCCAGATCACAATCCATACACAGGGAGGTTAAAGCAAGAGCGATTATCCCCTAAGACTGATCGCTGGATCTCCCTACAGTTTGCAGGCCAGGAGCTGGCGCTGCCTCTGAAAACTACAAAATGGTGTGTCTTCTCAGTGGCTTCTAGCCCCCAGGGGAGGAAGCCGACGTGTTCCCCAAATACTGGTCCCAAAGTCCATAGGGCACTAACCTCTCACTTTGTCCTAGGCAAGTCTATGTTGGTAATTCTGGAATCACCACAGCTGCTGGTGTTCTGGGGTCTCTCCAGCCGGCTGCTGGCCCTGCTGCCCTGGGGCTAAAACCTCGACTCAGGTGGACCTGTGCTCGGCTCCCCTCGCACTGCATGCTTCGCTGCTGGCTCTGCGCTGGTCCTTCCTGCAGGGCTGCTGGGCTGTCCTCAGAGGGAGGTTAGCTTCTCTGTGTTGTGGGTGCTGGGGCTCCAGAAGTTGTTCAGAGTCCACTTTTACATAGTTTGGAGGTAGTCTGGGGGGAAGAATGGCTTGGACACGCTGTTTCTACTCTGCCATCTTGGCTCCGCCCCCATTTTCCTATGATTTGGGAACTCTTAATGCTGATGTAGATTGCAACTTATCTTACAGTCTTGAATTTTGTCATGTGTAAGAGTTAGAACTGGAAGGACCCTCATCGATCCTCTACTCCAACTCCATTTTATAGATGAAAAATTTTGTTGTTGTTCATCCTTCATTCTCAAAGAGGACTAATGACATCATGAGGGTGATGTCTTGACTCATGAGTGAACTGGATTTAAGTGAGGCAGAGCTGAACAAAGTCACCAGCCTCACTCTCTCCTCCAGAGTCCTCAGAGTCCAATGGCAAGACAAAAGTCAAGATGACTGGCTGTGACTCAGAGATGAGGAAACTAAATATAAGAGAAATTGAGTGGCTTGTCCAAGGTCATACAGGTAGTAAGAAACAGAGCCAGGGGGCACCTAGGTGGTGCAATGAATAGAGCACTGGCCCTGGAGTAAGGAGGACCTGAATTCAAATCCGGCCTTATATACTTGACACAACTAGCTGAGTGACCTTAGGCAAGTCACAACCCCAATTGTCTTCCTTCCTCTTCCTCCCCCCTCCAAAAAAAGAAAAAATATACAGAGCCAGAATTTGAACCCAGATCTTCTGCTGTTTCTAACCTGGACCTTTCCTACCTTTCCATCTTTCTTACACCTTATTCCTCTCTTTGTAGTCTTGCCTCCTTGTTGGCCTTTGCACATGCTATTGCATCTCCCAATGCTCTGCATTTTCTTTTCTTTTTTTTTAGTTTCTTTCTATTTTTTATTATTATTTTTTTTCTTTTTTTCTCCTCTTTCTCTTTGTTTTTTTGTTTGTTTGTTTGTTTGTTTTAACAAATGCTTTATTAACTTCTGGTTTACATCATTCATTTCCACCAGAGTTTGAGTTACAGTTTTTTCCCTACCCACCACCCTAGAATAGCAGTTCTACTAGATATCCCCTCATCCAATCTGCTCTCTCCCATATATTCTCCCATACCCCCTTCGACTTTGCCATTAGGGCAAAGTGAGTCGCTGAGCCCTAATGCCTGAACATCTTATCTCCCAATTACATGCAAAATAGTATTAATAATAGTATTTATATACATTTGAAACATTTAATTTTAAGACTTTGAATTTCAATTGAATTTTAATTTTAAGACTTTGAATTTCAGATCCATTCCCTTCCTCCATTGTCACCCACTCCCTCTGGGAAGCTAAGCAATTCAGTATGTGTTGTACATGTATAGCTATGCAAAACATTACCATAGTAGATATATTGTAAAAGACTGCTTATATTTCCCTCCCACCCATCCCACCCCCCACCTGGTCCATTCCCTATTTTGATCCTGTCCCTCTTTGAAAGTGGGTACTTCCAACCTCCCCTCCCCCTAGGATGCCCTCCCCTCCATCATCCCCCCTCTCATCCCCTTCCCCCTTCTCCCCTGCAGGGTGAGATATCCCATTTAGTATGTATGTGATTCTCTCCGTGAGCCTACTTCATCTCCTCTTGTCACTTTCCTCTCTCACCTCTTAACTTCACCCCTTAAGTATCATCCCTTCCCACCAAATTCAACCTGTGCCCTCTATCCATGTATACCTGTAAACATATATACACATATGTATTCATATTTCCATATACGCTTCTTCAATTATTTTCATAACGAGAAAGGTTTCATCAGACACAGTTATTGTTTTTCCATGTAGGAATGTAAATAGTTCAACTTTGATAAGTTCCTTTTGATTTCTTTTCCCTGATTACCTTCTCAAGCATCTCTTGCTTCTTGTGTTTGAATGTCAAATTTTCTATTCAACTCTGTTTTTTTCCTCAAGAATGCTTGAAAGTCCTCTATTCCACTGAATGACCATATTTTCCCCTGATACAAGATACTCAGTTTTGCTGGGTAGGTGACCCTTGGTTTCAATCCCAGCTCTTTTGCCCTCTGGAATATCATATTCGATTCCTAAGTGTAGAAGCTGCCAGGTCCTGTGCTATTCTGATTGTGTTTCCACAATATTGGATTTGTTACTTCCTGGCTGCTTGTAGTATTTTCTCCTTGATCTGGGAATTCTGGAACCTGGCTATAATATTCCTAGGAGTTTTCTTTTTCGGATCCCTTTCAGGAGGCAATGGGTCGATTCTTTCAATCTCTATTTCCCCCTCTGGGTCTAAAACATCAGGTAGTCCAATAATTTTTAAATTATCTCTACTGGATCTATTTTCCAGGTCAGTGGTTTTTCCCATGAGATATTTCACATTGCCTTCTATTCTTTCATTTGTTTGGATCTGTTTAACAGCGTCTTGATTTCTCATAAAGTCATTAGCTTCCATTTGCTCCAGTCTAATTCTGAAGGAATGATTCTCCTCAGTGAGCTTTTGAGATTCTTTTTCCATCTGGCAAATTTGGCTTTTTAAGACATTCTTCTCCTCATTGACTTTCTGAGCCTCTTTTGCCATTTGAGTTAGTCTATTTTTTTATTTTTTATTTTTTTATAATTTTTTTTGATTTTTTTTGGAGGGCTATTGGGGTTAAGTAACCTGCCCAAGGTCACATGGCTAGGTTTTTGTTTGTGTGTGTTAAGTGGCTGAGGCTGGATCCGAACTCAGGTCCTTCTGACTCTAGGGCTGGTGCTCTACTCACTGTGCCACCTAGCCACCCCAAGTTAGTCTATTTTTAAGGTGTTGTTTTCCTCAGTCAGGCTGTTGACTGTTATTTCATACTTTTCTTGCATCTTTCTCATTTCTCTTCCTAATCTCCCCCCCCCCCCGCGCCCCTTCTCTTATCTGCTTCTTAAGGTCCTCTATGGCCTGTAGCCAGCTTGTATTTTCATTTGGGGCTTTTGGTGCAGGAGTTCTGACCTCACAGTCCTCCTCCTGTTCCATGCTTTGATCCTCTTTGCCCCCAAAATAGGAGTCTAAAGTTGCATTTTTCTGTTTATTTTGTTTCCTTTGCCTAGGCATATTGCCACTTAATTACTTGATTTTGGGGCTTGTTGCCACAGTAGGACTCTGCCACCAGACAGGAGAGCTTCTGTCCCAAACGTGGGGTCTTCACAACTTCCGGAGGTTGGATGGCCTTTGTAAAGCCTCCACCCACTCTTGCAAATTGGATACCCACCCCAGGCCTCCCCCCAAGACCACAATCCAGATCCAAGCAGGGTAAAGCAAGAGTGATTAACCTCCAGACTGATTGCTGGATCTCTCTACAGTTCGCAGACCAGGAGCTGGAGCTACCACTGACACTGCAAAATGGCCTCTGTGCCAAGTTTCCTCAGCAGCTTTTCGCCCCCAGGGGAGGAAGCTGATGTGTTCCCCAAATACTGGTCCCAAAGTCCATAGGGCAATAACCTCTCACTTTGTCCTAGGCATATCTGTGCTGATGATTCTGGAATCACCACAGCTGCTGGTGTTCTGGGGTCCCTCCAGCCGGCTGCTGGCCTGGCTGCTCTGGGGCTAAAACCGCAGCTCACACGGACATGTCTATGGACAATCTGCTTTATATATGAGGGGAGAAGAGCATTGGTTTCAATCTTTTCTGATTTCTTTTAAGCTCTCTTAGTGCAGAGATTGTTTTATTTTTGTCTATTTTGTCATTGTTTCTTAGTGCCTAGCATAGTGCTGGGTCCACAGAAAGTGTATTAATAAATGCTTGCTGATTGTTAGTAGAGCTAATAGTTTTAGTTCTAAATTGATTTCCTTTTTACAGCTTGCACTTAGCTATGCAAATCTATCTAATACAGCCCTGAGTGCTGTGCACTCAGCAGGCATATAATAAATTCATAGTGAATGAATTCTTGTTGTCAATATATTTTTCAGATAACAAATGAAACAGGAGTGTTGGCTTCTTTTCACCTTATCTCCTCTCAAATAATACTTATGTTCTTCCAGTTTCAGGCTTAGCATTCTTTCCACTGCCCCATACTTTACAAATCCTGAATATTCTCCCCCCTCAATTTTTCTCTTCCCATGAATATTTTTCTTGGCCATTTTACCTTGTTTGGGTGGCAGAAACATCATTATCCCTGGACACAAAGTTTTTGTCACCATTTTCACCTTTCAAAGGATGACAAGAATAGAAAGCACTGAATCTTATTATAACAATTAAAACCACTAACTCTAGTGAATTTCATGGTACACATATTAAGATGCCACAGATTTTACTTGTGTTTTATCTTGACTTATAGTTACAACTTGCTTTGCCATTTGATATCTAGCTCTGTTTATCTTCCCTAATTCTTCTCCTACTTCCTTTCTTAAGGACATTTGAGGTTGCTATTTGGCTTTCTGTTCAGTGAAAGGAGGGTCTCAAATTGGCTATCTTACCTTGACTAAAAGTAAATATTAAGTGAAACGGAAATTGGTAGGGTTGGGAATAGAGCTAGGGGAAAATGGGTGATGAGATCCAAACAATAGGTTTGTTTCAACTAAGGCTGCCTTTTATAAGTGGCAAATTAATGAAGTAAAACCAGTACTTGATTAGGAATTAGGAAAATAAATTCAGGTCCTCATGCTGTCATTTGCTATTGTTTTCATTGGATTATAGGGAGAGGGACTTTAGCGATCATTTAATTCAACTGCCTCATTTTCCAGATGAGGACATGGGGGCCAGAGGTCTGAAATCTCTCTCTCTTTCTAGGATATAGAAGTAGTAATTAGCAGAGTTGAGATTTGAACCCATGACCCTGACCATATAATCAGAGACCTAGAGCTAGATGAAAGTTCAGTGGTCATCTAGTCTAAGGGCTTGAAGATGGCAAGGTCCCCCACTGCATCCCAGATCATCGCCAGTCATCCTGATTTTTGTATGGTCATTGGACTTAAATGACTCAGGAAGAGAGAGGCTCACAATTTTGTGCAACTCTGCCTCACTTAAATGCAATTCATGCTTGTGTCAAGACATTACCCCATGATGTCATTGATCTTCTTTGAAAATGAAGGACAAACAACAATAGTCTGAGGTTATAAATGTTAGTAGTATAATTTAAACCCAGGGACTCTGGCTTTAAATTCAAACCCAGGTTTCCATATCCAGTTCTCTTTTCACCAACCCATGCTATAACTTTGGGTGAGTCTTTGTCTTATCTGGTTAGCAACCAGGACACCACATCTCTTCCTCTTCTCCACACCATGGCTTCACTTTCTATCATCACCACACCACTGGAGGCTAAAATTCCATGCTGGACTGTCTCTGTTAGCTCTGATAGGTGATCCTTTTTTCTTATCTGGCTGGGAACCAAAGTACTTTACCATTTCCTACCATGTGTTGCCATGATCCTATATGGGTATCCTTTCATCTTTTCTCTCTCTTCATCCCTATGCATTCTGATTTCTTTATTTCTTATATTTCTCCACTGCAATGTAAGCTCTTTGAGGACAATGACTGTCTTGTTTGCTTTTCTATGTATTCCCAGGGCTTAGCATGGCACCTGGTACATAGTAAATGCTTAATAAATGTTCTATCTCTCTAATCACTCTGACATTCAGTTTACTCATCTGAAAAAATGACAATAATATCTGCCTTACATACTTCATAGGATTATTCTAAAACTCAAGTGAAATAATTCATGTACTTTGCCAATTGTAAAGTGCTTTAGAAATGATTATATGGTATGAAGAAAGATGGTTCAGCACCAGGGCCAGCGCCTTTCATGGCTTCATTCCATAACTGCTTTCCTTACTGAGGGAGGGCTTTCTGGTTTCTCTTCCTCTTCCCACTCCATACCCTGCCTGCCCCCTTCATTTTCTCATCACAGCTGAGGTATTTTTTGGCAATAGTTTGCTAAAGACTAACAGAGATTAATTTCCATAGTCTGATGAGTTAGAAGGTGAAACATATTATTTGCTAGTGCCAAGGCTAGGTCTGATCTATGTCAGTCAGTATGTACAATCCAGGCAGGGCAATGAGTGACAAGCATATTTCACACCAGCAGGACTTGTTACATTCAGGGTAAGGCTCCATTATTTGTAGCTGACATTCCTTTGCTAAAAATCATGAAAAAGAGCCCAATGGAATCGTGTAGTCCTAAATTGTGGGAGAATAGAAAGTGTGTGTTCTTTGCACATTCTTTTGTTCAGGGCTGGCCATGCTGAGGGGAACTTAATGACTATTACTGCTAACAACAACAATGTGATGTTAATCAGTTTGTAATAAAATGGCAGAAAACATTGAGCATGGACAGAGGAAATGATGAGATTAAGATACATAAAAGACAGCACCTCTCCCTTTGCCTGCTGCCCTGGCCCTGCACAACACTCAATTTTTTTGCCTTCGAAGGTCATGCTGTTTCATATGTGTTCTTCCCTTCATTACTGATTCCCAAAAATCTAACCACTAAGAACAATATAGAGTGAATCTGGGCACTATCCTGTTGTCCTTTTCAGAGTGGGAATGATTCAGAAGTTCCCCACCTTGCACCTCTGGCTGAAAGTGATTCTGACAGCAGATGCCATCTCAGGAATGCCTTTTAAGGGACCAGGAGCAATTGCCTCAGGATAATAACCATTGTTAGGCCACTCTCCTATCCGGGAAATGAAATCAACCTGATTCTGTCCATCATGGACACTGCTGGTTTGAGCTGTTGAAGAGTGCAGTGTAAAACTTAAAGTCTTTTGTTATATTTAAATAGCAAAGCAATCAGTGGGGCCCTCCACAGCTCAAAGATCTAGAACAGCAAAATTTGAGCATGAGAACTGGTAACTTGAGGCACACTGGCAATTGGCAAAAACAGTTCTATTTCTGTGACCTGGAAACTAGTTAATATTGAAAAGAAAACTGTCACTTGAGCTTATAAAAATATGGAATAAAAGATTTGCTGGTTAAAAAAACAATGAAGCCATTTATAATAATCTCCTTTTCGTTGCTTGCTTTCAGGCATATGATTTTGTATTCTGCCTCTATCAATGTAGTAATAATAGCTCACATTTACATAGCACTGAAGGGTTTACAAAGCATTTTCTTCACCGAAGTCCTGTGAGGGTGGTGGTACAAATATCTTTATCCATATTTTATGACTTGGGAGTCTGACTACCTGTGCAATGTTGGCCAAGTGAGTCACTGGATTTCGATGAGGCTCATATTTCTCAGCTATAAAATGAAGGGGAAGGTGATGAAATTGATTATTTGGAAGAACTCTTCCAGTTTTGAATCTATGATCTTGTGTGATCCTAACATACTTACTCACAGTCACAAACTGTGACAGAATAGCACCAGGATTTGAGCCTAATTTCTTTGAATCTCAAACCAGCATTCTTTCCATGTAACCATGTTGCCCTTCTATAATCCAAAGGAATAGTGTCAAAAGATAAAACAAATTTTTCTTTCAAACATGAGAAAGAACATGAAATCCCTTCACACATCACTATGAGTTTTGAAATTCTTCTGTAGCTCAATTACAATGTAATTTTGGTATATATGTCTCTGGGAAAACAGAAGAACCTAGCTTTTCTTTTAGTCAAACATGTCCTAACTACTTTCAACAAGTCATTAAGAAGCAGGGAACACAATGAGAAAGATGGAGTTGCTAGAAATCTAGCTTTGAAAGCAGAAGATCTGGATCTAAGTCCCTCTTCTGACACATATGGGCTATGTGACCCTGGGTAAATCACTTAACCTCTCATTGTTCTAGGCAACTTTCTAGGAGAGGGGTTCTGAGCCTTTTTGTGTGCTGTGGAGTTTTTTTTGGCAGTGTGGCCTATGGGCCCCGTCTGATAATAATGTCAACCTTGCTGTCCTTGTGACTGAAGGTAATGCTGTATTTCAGAATTTAGTGAAAACAAAGATGTAATTTTTCCCCACTCAGGTTCATGGATCTCCTGAAATTTCTCCCAGGTTAAGAACCCCTCCTTTAAGACAGTAAATTGCAGAGAAAGTGTTGAACTGAATTGGTACAATGAGTTTTCTAATTTGGAAGCTATACTTTTAAAATCAGAGGACCAATCTCTATCACTTAAACACAATTAGATGTTTTCTAAAACTTCTCTACCTTTTCATTTCAAAATTGGGTAACAATTTTCTTGCATTCTTCAAGTAGACTACCTCCCTGTCCTCTGCTTCTTACTCTTTCACTGCTTCCTTTTCTTTGAAACACTTTATATTTTCCCAGGAATTAGAACAAAGATGGAATCTTTTTTGGAATCCCAGAGACAGAACACAGCCAGAGAAATTCCAAGTTCCTTCAGCAAAACAAATCTCTTCCCTCAAAAGGAGAAAGTTGTTAAGTGCTACATTGACAAAGAGTTTTCTTATTGTCCCCTGTGGTTCACAATGATGTAGTGTAGGGGATAGGGTGATAAGCTAGGAGTCTAGAAGACCCAAATTTGCATCCTATCTCACACACTTACTAGTTGTGTGACCCTGGCCAAGTCATGTAAACTTTCTGGGCTCAGTTTCATCATCTGTAAGATCCAGAGGTCACAATGGCTGACCACTAAGGTCCCTTTCATCTTTAAATCTTTGATCTTAAAATACATTCCCTTTAATCTCCTCCAAAGTACATCACTGTCAGTGTCTAAAATCAGCATTGTTCATTCTACTGTAGGAGTAGAATATGCTTATTAATCATCTTTGAACATTCTAGCTTTTCGTCATGAAATCATGGGATTGTAGTTAGGGGCACAGTGGACAGAGTGCCAGACCTGTGTCAATCAGAAAGACCTGAGTTCAAGATTGCCTGAAGATACTTGATAACTATGTGTCCCTGGATGATTCATGTAAACTCAGCCTGCCTTAGATTTCTCATCTGTACAATGTGGATAAAAATAGCACCTGCCTCCCAGGGTTGTTGTGTGGAAAAAATGAGATAAAATTTGTTAGGTGCTTTGCAAACCTTATAATGCTATGTAAATGACTGCTATGAAATTCCTGCTACCTAGAGATGAAAGGAACCTCAGAGGCCATTCAATCTAAACATTTCCTTTTAGAAATAATGAAACTGAGGCCCAGAGAGGTTAAGTTACTTGCTCCAAGTCACACAGGTAGCAAGTACTGGGCTCTGCTTGGGGAACATTGAAGAACACAAATATAAAAGCAAGATACTTCCTATTCTAAAATGGTTACATTCTACTGGGAGTGAGGAGATATCAAAGCATAGCTTGTGTTCTCTTTCCATGGATGCAGAATACAATGTTTTTGTCTCTTGGCAGGTGGTCTTCCAAATTCATCACTCTGCAGTCAACCTGGTGATGAGTTTTTCTGAACTCATTAAACTGCAATCTTCTTGAGACCAGGGACTATCTTCTGCTTTTTTTTATCTCTAGGATTTATCCCAGTACATGTAATATGCACTTAATAAATGCTAGTTGAGCAACTGAACTCATTGGTTTTCAGACAATTGTTGTATAGTCTGATGTTAGGCTTGTCCCTGAAGCCTTTTTAGCTTGCTTGGGCTACATGGGCCTTGCCTTCAAGAACCCAGGGCCATCTCCATACCATGATAATGCACCAGATTAGGACTCTGGTGAATGTTCTTTAATCACATAATTTTTCTCAAAGGAAATATTCTTAAAATATTTTTGGAAAAAAATTCAAAATATTTTGTTTATGTTTTGCATATTCCTTTGTTCTCTTTTAACAGGAAGATACCCCAACACACTCTAAAATCACTTTATTTTCTATTCCCAAATGCATGCATCATTCCTATGCAAAGTTCCAAGTCTGCTGAGTGAAGGGCAATAGAGACTAAGGCTTTACTTATGTAAAAGAAAAATAGCATATTAATTTTCCTATTCTATAAAAATAAACAAATGTTCAGGACATTGTGCTAGGTGTTAGGGATAAAAAGATGTAAGAGACAGTTCCTAGACTCAAGGAGCTTATGAAGTATTCAAAAGATGCAATTTGTCCACAGATTTTTTGGGGGTGGTGAGGACTGGACTTGTAATTTCATTGGTACCAGGAAATCAACTTTACTTCCAGTGATGATAAGCACTGACTCTGCAATTTTTAGTCTTCTGGACTTGCCTAGGGGTACTGAGAGGTCAATGATTTGCCCCTGGTCACAGAATGCTAGAGTATGAGCATGACGTGGAACTTGAACCAAAACATTTTTGACTCTGAAAGCAGTTCTTTATCTGCTATGCCATCCTGTGCCCCTCATTATAAAGTATATGTGAAACATTTGAAGAAGAAACACAAACAAATGGGGATTGGGGAGGGCAAGTTCAGTGGAATCATGAAAGGATGGAGATAGCTCTGGATATGTATTTTCAAGGAAGCTTTGGATTCTAAAAGGTTTAGAGGTGAGGAGGGAGTGCATCCCAGATATGGAGGACTGTCTGTGCAAATGCATAGAAGTGAGAGAGAAAGTAATTTGTGGGTAAGAACTAGAGTAGTTGCCTGATTTAACTTGAAGAGTCCAGAAAGGGCCTATACCTGAATCATCTTGAGGGTTGAGAAAATTATAAGTTCTCTTGCCTATAAATCTCCAACAAGACCATTTATCTTATCAAGTTTTCAGGCCAAGATAGAATCTCAGTCCTCTCTTTAGATGTAGACTTTTGGAAATGTTGCCAACTCTAGTTTATCCAGCCTGTCATCTATCGGATGATTTTGCCAGTCAACACTTCTGGATTTCACCAATTATTGGAAATCACCAATACTTGCCATGATAACCTAGAATCACTACAGAGTTTGGAAGGTTCTCTTGAATTACTAAATAAAGTTTCAGTGATTAAATTATAAGCTCTGTGAGGACAGAACATATTTTATTCATCCTCACATATCCTCACATGTTCTGCACACAATACATGTGTTTGTCCAACGAATGAAATTATATTCACCAGAGTTTGTAGTAAGTAAATCATATAGTCTGTGGAACTGAAAGTTGTTAATTTATGTATGCTATATGTAATAATTTCTTCTTTGCAGACTATTGAATTAACTGGAACACACCATTACTTGACCATGTCAGATGCCGATTTCTTGTATTTTAGATCCTTACCACCATCAAGTTTTCCTAATCTAGTGGATCTCAATGGGGTCTTATAGTTTCTAACACTATCACACTGTTTTAATCTGTCTCAGTGGTGTTTCATAGAATCTGAAGATCTCTCCTCTACTATCTTTCCAACTTGGTATTTTTTCAAATGAAGATAGGGTGGTACACCACAATCCACAACGTCAAACTAAAACACCTTTAAGTTACTACTTCATACTTATTTAAATAGCAAAAAAATAAAAATAATGAAACACATTGCTGGTGGCATTGTAGAGCAATATGTGAACTCATTCATTTATGGTGGAATTGTAAAATTGCAGGGTCTTTTTTTGGAGACCAACCAGGAAGTAGATGGTAAAATTACAAATAAAAAGATGATACCCTTTGACCCAATAATTCCACTGTTGGGGACATATCTTGCGGCTGTCACTAAAAATCTGAAAAAGCTCTCATTCAAAAATAATTGTTTGATGTGTAATTACAAAATAAAAATAATCCAATGACAAGAGGATATCTAAATAAACTTTAGTATGTTAATGTAATGATGGGAGGCAATGCAGTTAAAATGGATGCATGAGAAAAGCTTAAGAGAATTGGAAAGACTTTTCTAAGACAACATGAAGTGAAAAAAGGGAAAAGAATGGAATACTCAGTAGCTATGATCATATATATGGGAACAAAACTAAGAAGAGACAAAGAATTTTGATGAGAAGGGAATGACAAAATTATTTTGTGCTTTGAAATAAATTAATTAAAATATAAATTGTTAATAAGCAAGTCTTATTTATTGTTTTAATGTTCAAAGTTAATTATCATAAAGCATTTAATAATAATAATGGTAGCTAACATTTATACTGCACCTACTATGTGCCAAGTGCTTTACAATTATTATCTCATTTGATCTCCATAACAACCCTGGGAAAGATATGGTACTATCATGGAAAGGTAACAGGAGAAAAAAAGACTTTTGTTTATATTTTTATTGTATGACTTAAAACCTGTGTTACTTGTGACCTTGGGCAAGTTACATCACCTTTCTGGCCTTATTTGTAAAATAAAGTTGGACTAGATGACCTCCAAAATCCCATATAGCTCTAAATGCTGTGATCCTATGAGACAGATAAAGATAGTAACACATTTACAAGAGCATGCTAGAGTGGAAGGTCACATTTTGATAGGACCAAGAGCTTTATTTGGACCTTTATCTCAAACAAATGTCCCTGATTTCAGTGGGAACTCTTTGGGAAGGAATGGTATAATCCAAGGAAAGCATGATGGTGTATGTAGTGAAATGAACATCAAACTCGAAGACAAGAAAACTGGGTTCTGGTCTTGGTTGCTGTTTCTAAGGACCTCGGTGACACTGAGAAAGTCAGCCAACTTTTCTGGGGCTTAATTTTCTCATTTTTAAAATGAGAAAAAGGATTCCCAACCCTCCTGCTGCAAAGCATGGTTATGAAGATAAAATGACATATGCAAGTTTTTAAAGATATACAGTGCTTGATCTGAGTATAAGGTATTATCCTTATTAACACACCCTGGATTCTTATGGAATCACTGAGATCTGGGTGTCAAAAGAGAGAGGATTATGATCCATGATTAAGAACAAAACTGTTTTCATTAAAACTCTTAACAGTCCTTCCAGCTGACATGGATAGGAAAATAAAAGCACTCTGGGAAATATGGACAGTAGGGGTTGATTTTCCTAAAGATCTGACCACAGCTACAAAATATTCATGGTCCTGCTTTTGTAAAGCATATGATATGTCCTTGGGGAGAAAAGCACACAAAACTGCAGCTATTTATTAGATAGTGTAAGTCACCTAGATGAAAGTGGGGGAATTTAGGTACTTACCAGTATGGGTTCACTAAGAATAGATCACCAAACAATTTTTTTTTAATGGTAAAAATATTGACAAGAACGTGGATAGAGATAAGGCCATTAACATTGAGGCATGAGTGTTGGGCAGGGTCAAGTGCTTAAGTCAGACACAGCTATGAGATGATCTCATAAGGCCTTGGGCAATATACAGATGAGGTTAAATAAAAAAACTGTCAGTTATGTAGTATTTTATAGTTTGCATAGTGCTTTTATGTCCACCATCTTATTTCAGTCAATCAATAAGCATTTATTAACTATTATGTGTTGGTAACTTTGCTTAGTACTAAGGTTACCAAGGGAGGAAAAATTATAATCCCTACTCTTAAGGAACTCACAGTCTAAATGGAAAGACAACATGCAAACATCTTCATACGAATGAGATCAGTTATAGATAATCAACAGACAAAACGTGCCAGTACTGAGTCTTAATAATAACTTTATGACATAGTTATGACAGGCACTTTTATTACCTATTAGAGAATAAAAGAGCAAAACTTGGAGAGGTTAATTGACTTGCCCATGGTTACACAGCTAGGGGATCAAACATGTGTGTTACTGGCAGTTTCATTCTTTTTTTTTTTGGTTTTTGGAGGGCAATTGGGGTTAAGTAACTTGCCCAAGGCCACACGGCTAGGTTTTTGTTTGTGTGTGCATTAAGTGTCTGAGGCCGGATCCAAACTCAGATCCTTCTGACTCCAGGGCCAACGCTCTACTCACTGCACCACCTAGCCATCCCTGGAAGTTTCATTCTTTAAAAAAAATTGATTGTGATTTAGAACTGAAAGGAATGCTAGGTTTGAAACTTTCATTTTATTGATGAGGAAACTGAGTCCCAGAGAAAATGAAAGACTTTACCAAGGTTACATAGGTAGCAAGTGGCATAGCCAGGAATGAATTCAGGTCTTCCATCTCTAAATATACTGATTTTCTTTTTGCCCCATGCTGTTCACAGGATCATAGATTTATTAATAAAGACACTTTGGTGGTCCTCTTGTGTTACAGGTACGATATGAACCCAACTCTTTTTGATGTCATGTTCTTCACACTATCCACTATTTTGTTATTTTTGTTCAGTTGTTTCAGTCATATCCAACTCTTTGTGACCCCATTTGGGCTTTTCCTGGCAAGGATACTAAGAGCGGTTTGCCATTTCCTTCTCTAGCTCATTTTCCAGATGAGGAAACTGAGGCAAACAGGGTTAAGTGACTTGCCTAGAATCACTCAGTTAGTACATGTTTGAGGCCAGAGTTGAGCTAAGGAAGATAAGTCTGCCTGATTCCAGGATGGGCATTCAATACTCTGCACCACTATCCATTATGTCAAGCACAAAAAAAGGCATCCTCGGTATCATGGAGAGCTCCCTGCTATTTCCTACTACACTTGCTGATTTCAGTGCTAGTGGAAGGCGGAAAAGAGGTGAAAGTTCACCAGTTAGGTCCTAATGCTCTGGCTAACACCTTTTCTCCTTTAACTTGAAGTGTTAGAAAGAAGTGCTGGGGTGTCAGATCTGACACAGACTTAATTCCTAGTGAAATGTAGCATTTAACACTGAGAAAAGTTGATGTTGCTTTGCAATTTGAGTTATCTGCAGTAATAATAGCTGGCGTTTATATTGCAAATTTAAAGATTGCCAAGTGTTTTAAACACCCATTAACTCATGCCACTATTAATGTAGACCAAGAATGCATTAGTGCTTTTGGTTGCTGTATCTCAAAATTGAAACATTTTGAGTTTGTAATTCCCTAAAACCCTCAGATGGTTTTTATTTTCCCATTGAAACTATCATCTAGACATTCCTACCCTACCCAAGTGCCTGTTTGATGGCTTTTTTCAACCAAAGGATAAGTCTTTATACTTTCCCTGATTTTATTTCATGTTATTAGATTTGACCTATCATTCTAGCCTGTCAAACTCTCTTAGGACCCAGACAACAGGCTAGCCATCCCTCCCAAGTTAATGTCCTCTACAAATTTGATGAGCATTTCATCTCTGCCTCCATTCAAACATTGATAAAAAAGTATTAGATGACACAGAGCAAAGGACAGAGCTCTGGGGCTCACCATTAAGAGTCAATTTGAAATTGGTTCGAGTTGACTTTTTTGATAAAAAAGGGTTTGATAATCAAATTCCTGGTTTACTGAAGATTGCAGGTTGAATGTTAAATTCACTTAAAAGAACAAGCTATTTTCAAGCTTTCATGGCATAGGCTGCATACATTCAATCAATATGCTAAGTACAAGAAATTGTACCTATTCATTAAAGAAGGTAAAGAGACCTCCTACTTGGTACCTCTGATAATGGAGCCCTTCCTGATCCTTGCTTCTGCTTGTATCACCTTCTTACCAAATTTATTTGTATATTTTTGAATCCCCCCAAAACAAATATAGAACTGGTAGAAAGCACAAATGTCACTGAGTCCCTTTCCTTTTATTACTGAGGAAACTGAGGTCACACAGGATCATATATCTGGATCTGGAAGGCACCTTAGAAGCCATCTTATCTAACCCTCTATTTTAAGAGATTGGAAAAATAAGGGCCAGAAGAGTAAGTGCCCTGGCAGAGGTGGGACTTGAACCCAGGCCATCTGTCTCCAGAGTCAGTACCACTTTTACCATCCATAGATGTGCACATTGTGGTTTCCACAGTAGTATAGAAGCTTCTCACAGTTTCGGATTTTTCCTTTTTTTCTCTCTGAATCACTACCACAATGTTTGACAAGTGGTAGGTGTTTAATAATGGAAGAAACATTGATTAAGCACCTACTATATGAGAGTGTTTTGTTAGGTATTCATAAAACAGAGGCAAAAGTAAAATTTTCTGTCCTGAAGGAGTTTACATTCTGACCAGGGCCATAGTATGCACATATAAGTTTATATGTTTATGAACATGTGGATGTAAACACATACATCTGCACATGCATACAAAAATGTGTATATCTATATATATATATATATATATATATATATATATATATATATATATATATATCTGTGTATGTAGACAGCAGGGAATCAGGTCTAGTATCTTTATACACCACCAAGTTATCCTTCAAGGATGTCTGGTTTGGTTTTTACTAATCTACTATCTCTAACCTTGGAGCTGGACTCAAACAAGGATCATTTCTTAGTCACAGGAGGAAAAGAGAGGATTACTGCTAGCCCCTCATTCTCAATTTCCAACCAATCATATTGTCCTTCATGCCTCAACTCTGTAAAAAACTATATTGATTTTGCCATCCAAGATGTCAAGCTCTTTTAACCAATCATAATTTGCTCCCTGACTACAAAGTCCTGTTCTTTGTTCTGTACCCCCCTCCCAATACTATAAAAGAGAGCTGTCCACCTCATTCAGGGTCTTAGCTTTGCTGGGGAAGCTGAGATGACTGAGATCTATTTATTGGTGAATTCTTGCTTTACTAATAAATTAATCATGCCCCAAACTTTGTACCTCAGTCTACCTTAATTTTTACTTAATTTTAATTGTTAAAGTAGGGAGTAGTTTAAGGTGGGGAGATGGATTAGGAGAGTTTTGGAATAACCTGGGTAAAAAAGTGATTAGAGACTAAAAGTAAGGTAATGGTTCTGTGAGTGAAGAGATGGGGGAAAAGAGAGTGATGATGTGGAGATAGAAAAGACAATTCAACAACTGATTAGATATGTAGGGTGAGAGGGAGGTTGCAAACTTTTATGTCTTGAAAGATGGTGGTCCCTTCAATATCAGGGAGGAAGTTCAGCACATGAGTAGATTTTGGGAAAAAGAGTCTTGCTTTGAACATGTTGAATTTGAGATTTCTATGAGACAAATAGTTTGAAATGGTCTAATGGGTAGTTTATGATGTCATCCATGAGCTTGAGAGAGATAAGGGCTCAATATATAGAGGAGGGAGGCTTTTGCATAGAACCCATGGGAACTGATGCAGTTACCAAAGGAGAAAATCTAGGGAGAAGAGGTAAGGGGCTATAAGACAGAGCTTTGGGATATACCCACAGTACTGTGACATGTATGAAGGAGATTAAGAGTGACCAGAAAGGTAAGAAGGGAACAGAGAGGAGGAGGAGCCAAGATGGCGGAGTAGAAACAGCTCGTCCAAGCCACTCTGCCCCCAGATTCCCCCCAAACTATGTAAAAGGGGACTCTGAACAACTTCTGGAGCCCCAACACCCACAGAATGACACAGAGAAGCTAACCTCCCGCTGAGGACAGCCCAGCAGCCCTGCAGCAAGGACCAGTGCAGGGGTCTGGGAGCCGGCAGCGCACGGGGAGCCGAGCCGAGCCCGGGTCCACATGAGCGGAGGTTTTAGCCCCAGGGCGGCAGGGCCAGCAGCCAGCTGGAGGAACCCCAGAACACCAGCAGCTGTGGCGACTCCAGAATTATCAACATAGACATGCCTAGGACAAAGTAAGAGGTTAGTGTCCTATGGACTTTGGGACTGGTATTTGGGGAATGCATCGGCTCCCTCCCCTGGGGGCTAGAAGCCACTGAGGAGACACGCCATTATGTAGTTTTCAGAGGCAGCGCCAGCTCCTGGCCTGCAAATTAATTGTAGGGAGATCCAGTGATCAGTCTTGGGGGGTAATCACTCTTGCTTTAACCTCCCTGGATCTGGATTGTGATCTAGGCTGGAAGTTGTGGGTGGGTTTCCAGCTTGCCAGAAATGGAAGTTGCGCCCCCCCCCCACATGTTCTGGATGAAAATTCCTCTATCTGGCCTTAAAGCCATAGTGTGGCAACAAGCCCAAAAGTCAAGCAGTTAAGTGGCAACATGCCAAGGCAAAGGAAACAGAAAAATGCAACCCTAGACTCCTATTTTGGGGGCATAGAGCGGGAAAAGGACTGTGAGGTCAGAAGTCCTGCTCCAAAAGCCTCAGGGGAAAACATGAGCGGGTTGCAGGCCATAGAGGACCTTAAGAAGGACTTTAAAAATCAAATAAGAGAAGTGGAGGAAAATTAGAAAGAGAAATGAGAAGGATGCAGGAAAAGTATGAAATGAGGGTCAACAGCCTGACTGAGGAAAATAACACCTTAAAAAATAGACTAGCTCAAATAGCAAAGGAGGCCCAAAAGGGCATTGAGGAGAAGAATGCCTTAAAAAGTCGAATTTGCCAGATGGAAAAAGAATCTCAAAAGTTCACTGAGGAGATACATTCCTTCAGAGTTAGACTGGAGCAAATGGAAGCTAGTGACTTTATGAGAAATCAAGATGCTGTTAAGCAGATCCAAACAAATGAAAGATTAGAAGGCAATGTGAAATATCTCATGGGAAAAACCACTGACCTGGAGAATAGATCCAGGAGAGACAATTTAAAAATTATTGGACTACCTGAAAGCCATGATCAAGAAAGAACCTAGAAATCACCCTTCAAGAAATTCTCAAGGAAAATTGCCCTGATGTTTTAGATCCAGAGGGCAAAATAGAGGTTGAAAGAATCCACTGATCACCTCCTGGAAAAGATCCCAAAAAGAAAACTCCCAGGAATATTATAGCCAGGTTCCAGAATCCCCAGATCAAGGAGAAAATTCTACAAGCAGCCAGGAAGAAACAATTTCAATATTGTGGAAACACAATCAGAATAGCCCAGGACCTGGCAGCTTCTACACTGAGGGATCGAAGGGCATGGGATATGATATTCCAGAGGGCAGAAGAACTGGGAATGAACCCAAGGGTCACCTACCCAGCAAAACTATTTTGTTTCAGGGGAAAATATGGTCATTCAGTGGAATAGAGGACTTTCAAGCATTGTTGAGGAAAAAACCAGAGTTGAATAGAAAATTTGACATCCAGACACAAGAAGTAAGAGATGCCTGAGAAGGTAATCAGGGAAAAGAAATCAGAAGGAACTTATCAAAGTTGAACTATTTACATTCCTATATGGAAAAGCAATATCTGTGACTGGTGATATCTTTCTCACTATGAAAATGATGGAAGAAGGGTGTGTGGTCATATGAATACATATGTGAATGTGTGTGTATATGGTTACAGTTATATATGGATAGAGGGCATAGGTTGAATTTGTTGGGAAGGGAGAATACTCAAGGGATGAAGTTATGAGGTGAGAGAGGAAAGTGGCAAGAGGAGATGGGGAGAGACAGGGTAGGGTAAACTATCCCATGTAGAAGAAGCAAGGGGAAGTGGTTGCAAGGGAGGGGGAGAATAAGGAAGGCTAAAAAGGCAGAACCACATTCTCATTGAATTTGGTTCAGGGAGAGAATGACATACATACTAAATGGGATATCTCAACCTGCAGCAGGATAGGGGGAAGGGGGATGAGAGGAGGGATGATGGATGGGAGGGCATCC